>JAUTXW010002522.1:0-452500 GCA_030620095.1 Kuschelorhynchus macadamiae
TGTGTATTGCTGATAAAACCTACACTGTAAAATTTGAACATGCCCCTTATTCATTTGCATATTACTTAAAATTTTCATTTGATGATAATTGTTTCAAAGCTAGAATTATACAGAGGACCTAATTGTGCTCAAGTGTTCATAAATTTTCTAGAAAGGGACGTTCGTGACTTATATATTAGGTATTTAGAAATTTAAAAAAAAATGGAAAAATTAACTGAACTAGAAAAATTGAGCTATCAATATTCAAGCCAGTGTCACATTTGCGACAAACCATTAGAAAATGATAATGAAAAAGTGGCAGATTATTGCCATTTAACCGAAAATATAGAGGAGTTGCACATTTCTTATGCAACTTAAATTATAAGCAACCACATTTTTATTCCAGTCATATTTCATAATTTAAAAAATTACGATTCCCATTTATTTATAAAAAATATATGCTACAGTCAAGAGCAATTGTTGTAACAGCACAAAATAAAAAAAAAATATACTTCCTTTCTAGAAACATAGAAGTAGACAATTATTATGACCGAAAATTGGGATAAAAAAAAGTATATAAATTTAAGATTTATTGATTTTTTCAAGTTACTCTATGACCTTGCAAAATTATCTGAAAAGCTAAGTGATAATCAATGTAAAGAAGTTCATAAATATTTTACTGATATTGAAAAATTTAAATATATTCGACTAAGGCAGTGTTTCCTGTAGAGTTACATTAAAGACCTTACAAAATTAAATAAAATGAAAAGATGAAAGAAGAATATGAAAGAGTAATAAAGTGTGGAAATTATTTAACTGTAACACCCTAGGTGATTATTCTGATATTTACCGAAAATCAGATATTTTTCAAAATTTTAGAAAACTTGTATGAACACCTATAAATTAGACCCGGCACATTATTATACATTTCCCAAGTTTGAGTTTTGATTCCTGTTACGCTATACAGGTGTTCAATTAGAACTTCTGACGGAACCTGATATGTTACATTTTTTTAAAAGTAGTGTGCGAGGTGGTGTTAGTACTTGCGCATGTAGAAAAGCCGTTGGCAATAATTTATTTTTTTCTGATTTTAATCCTTTAAAACCTACTAATTTTATTATGGATACGCATGTCTCAATATCTTCCACAAAAAAAATGCATATGACTTTCAAAATCAGAAATAGACAATTTAGATATTACAAACCTTTCCGACTCTTCTGAGAAAGGCTATGTCCTTGAACTTGATTTGCAGCATCCCAAGGACTCACATGATGCTCATAATGTTGTCCTGAAAATTATAAACCCCCCAACTCTAATTGCACAAAATTAATACCAAATTTAAAAGATAAGTAAAATATGTATTTCATTATACACTTTTAAAACAGTGCATTGAACATGGATTGAAATTAACTGGGGTACATAGAGTTTTAGGGTTTACTCAGTCACCATGGTTAAAAACGTATATTGACTTGAATACAAAACTACGCATCAAAAACGAAAAATGAATTTGATAAAAATAATTATAAATTAGCAAATAACAGTATATATGGAAGAACTTTGGAGAATGTCGATAAAAGAATTGTCATAAGGTTAGTTACACAGTGGTCAAAAAATCATAGAAAAGATGCCGCAGAAAATCTAATTGCCAAACCGTATTTTAAAGATTTAACTGTATTTTCTGAGAAATTAGTTGCTATCCAAATGCAAAAAGTTTTAGTAGAATATAATAAACCAATTTACGTAAGATTTTCAATTTTAGATATTTGAGAAACTGTAATGTAAGATTTTTTTTATAACTTTTTGAAGCCTCTTTATGAAGATAAAATTAAACTTTTGTACACTGACACAGACTCTTTCATATTAGAAATACGAACGCAAAATGTGTATGAAGATTTAAACGTATTATAGAAAAATTTGACACATTACAAACCAAATAATATTCATGAAATGCCAATAACCAAATCTGTAGTAGGGAAGTTTAAAGATGAATATGCTGGTGCAACCATAAAGTGTTTTTACGGCGCTTCAGCCAAAGCATATTGTGTCAAAACGGAGAGTGATACTCTTAAGAAGGCCAAGGGAATTAAAACCAGTAGTATTAAAAAACAATTAGATTTTGTTCATTACAAAGATGTTGTTGAAAATAACTCAAAACCTTCTGTACAATGTATTTATTTAAATCTCGTTCACATACAATTTACACCAAATTAGTAAGTAAATTGGCCTTAAGTTCTTCTGATGATAGAAGATTTGAAATTCCTAACAGCTTCGACACACTTACGTAGGGTAATCAGGATATTCCTTTTTACGAATGATCAATGAACCATGAAGACCTTTCAACTTTGTAAATACAATTTTTCCTTCCTCTTTTAATTTTCAAGGTTACAGGTTATATTAAATATCAGAAGAACTCGTAGTCAATTTTCGGTAGTTTCTTTAACTGCTTTAGTACTTGAAGTAAATATGTGTTTGGAAAGAAAGCTTTGATTCCGAAATTTACAACAATTTCTATAGAAATTATGAAAAACGACTTTCCTCATTTAAAAATTGGAACGGAAAATTGAAACCTGAAGTGTTAGCAAGAGCAGGATTTACTACACTTCATATAATGATAATTGCAGATGTTTTTACTGTGGTGCAGAAATATTTGAGTGGACATATGATGACTGTCCCATTGATGAACATTATAAATATTTTAAAACTTGCGACGGCTGTATGTTTGTGGTTTTCGAAAAGTAGAAAAAACAAAGAACAATTTGTATTTAAGTGTACTAATGACAAAATAGGCACCTATAAAACGATGTTCTGTATTTGACTTGTTTGTTCAAAATTTTTTTGGTCTATCAATATTTAAAGTGTTAAGAATAATTAGTTATTTTTCCAGAAGCATTAAATTGTTTATTTTTTACTATTGTGTACGTATTAAAAGTACTAATGAAATTTATTAGTTATAAAATGATTTTATATGTTTAAAAGGTAAATAATAGATTTTATGACAATTAATTTCATTATTTATTGTATCTCTCTTTTCTCTATTTTTACTATCTTGTGGC
Organism: Kuschelorhynchus macadamiae; assembly: GCA_030620095.1. Taxonomy (NCBI): domain Eukaryota; kingdom Metazoa; phylum Arthropoda; class Insecta; order Coleoptera; family Curculionidae; genus Kuschelorhynchus; species Kuschelorhynchus macadamiae. The sequence goes on from JAUTXW010002522.1 coordinate 3,033, forward strand.
TTATTTATTAAAGTGTATTAATAAAAATTGTCAATACTAATATTTTTCTCTTTAATTATTTGTTTTCCAAAAATAGTTATTAGTCATTATTTGAAACGTAAAAATGTATTTTGTATTATTGAAAATTCCTGCAAAAGTGTTTAAATTTACTTGTTCTTGTATTATAACCGTTCTCTTCTTGGTGTTATATTAAACACATTGCCTTTATTTAATCCAGTTGATTTTATTATGCATACCCATATTTTCCTATACGCTATTGTAGCAAACTCCATGTTTGTGTATCATCGATCTAAAGTGCTAAAAAGTGAAATATATTTTTAAAAAATCATTGAAACAGTACGGCACGAATCTTGCCATTTAGTACAGTAGTTTTTTCTTACCAGAAAAAACAAGCTGATAAAGACAGTAATTTTTTCAAAATTTTATATTATAATAATAATACGATTTTTGACACTAACTGGATTCAAAAATATATAGAAAACCCTTCATGCGAATTTAATTATAATTCTACTCATTTTCATAGTAGAAACTTCGAGTTTGGCATGTCATACATATTATATATTATAATAATTTTATTGGTATTTTTAATATTAACTTGTGTGTGTATTTATTACTGATACAAATTAAATTAAAATACTATTATTTTTAAGTTCTTTGTATATGAAACATTTTTAAAAAACTTTGAATTCTAATGCAGAGTAGTAGGGGATTTGATATAAAACCTAGAGATTTTTTAATAAGTATTTAAATATAGTAACCACAATGCTCAGTAAAACTACCCAGGCAAGTGTATATTCGTTAAATTCTAAAATAAACAGTGAAAGTGAAGTTTGCAAAAAATTAACTAAAAAACTGTTTGTTCCTCAAAGTTTCTTCGTGTTGGATTGCGATTAGACGATTTTTCACCAACAATTCAAAAAGGAGGTCAAAATTTTAGATGGTTTTTTTCCAGTAGTGGAATGAACTGTATTATTATGTTTTTACAATTTCGTGTAAAATGTACCCATTTATAATTTCCACGTAAATTAAACTTTTTCCACATTAGAGTTTTTACGGTTCTATTTACTCTCTCCACGACACTAGCTTTCATGTGATTTATGTTAAATTTAACCATTAAATTTTTAAAATTTTGTATTAAAAAACTCTTTTCTCATATCAGTTTGTAGATTTTTCGGTTTATATTTTGCTCTCTGTAATATTTTTTGCATCGCCAAAGTTACGTCATTTGCAGACTTTGATTTAACTGGTTCTAGCCACAGAAATTTTGAAAACAGATTAATAAATAATGAAAATAGATCATTTATTCCTTTTACAATAACCCTTCTTCGTCTATATTTTTTTCTGCTTGGTCTATGAAGTTCATTAACAACATCTTTAATTCTATTGCTCATGACTGAAATTGGACATGATGACAAGTTTCAATAATTATCGGACATTTTATTACCAATTCACCATAAAAAGTTGGTATAGTCACACTATCTTGAGGATGAAAACTAATTGCATCATTCTAATTGATATATATTCGCTTTCCATATGGAATAGGAATATTGTTTATTTTTAATAAAACCGCGTCTTTGGGGTACTCAACTTTGATTATTTCACCTGAAGTAAATGGAAATTTATATATTAATCTTCCATCTTGAAGTAGTTGATAACTTCTTTTAGATGCATCATAGGCTCCAATAAAGGGCATAGCAATGTTATAAAGCAAATTTGTTTTGGCGATGTTGACAACGTTTAAAATTTGAGAAGAAGCATTTTTATTTAATTTATTTTTATCTCTATCTAATATATGTGATCCCAATTTGTCAATCGACATATTGGCATGAAAGTCCTACGAGGAATAAATATTTTGTTGCAATACAGTTTTTTTATTTAATTACTTTTGCCTCCTGTTTTTCTAAAATTGACACAATTTCATTTTGATGACCTGTATTACCCGCCACTTGCGATGATACAAGTAGTTTCAATCTTTCAACTATTTCATTAATATTGTCGTAATAAATGTAGTCAATTTTTTTGTTAGATAAGTTTAACATTGCTCCACCTTTTTTTGATGACGAGGATCGTGGCCTCTGAGGAGCTTTTAACTTACTTAAAGTACTGAAACTAGAGATACTTGAAATGCTAGATACAGAAGATTTTGTAGGTTTAATAATGTTTTTTTCTATTAAATATGGTTTAATTATTGTTATGTATTTCGGATCTGTGATTCCTTGAACTTGCTCTTTGGGGTCATAATTTCTTTTGTAAGCATTTGTTCGTTTTAATATGTCCATATAATTTTTAGTTTTAATTATTTTTCTTGTCGAACTTTACTCTCTGCTAAGTCTGATTTTAGTGCTTGATATTTTCGTTTAACAGCTTTTCGAGCTTCTACCAGTTCCTTTGCAACTTTTACATTCATGTTGACTAAAATATGACGAGTCATAAACTAAAAATGTAGAAAAATGTCAAATCCTTTTCGATATCTCCCAGATTTTAAACAGCAATCCTTATCAATAACTAAAAAATCATAGTTAGATTTCCAACACACTGAACACAGAAATTTCGAGTGACATATCTGAGGTGACATGATTATCATAAACATGTTTTAAATTCGTACCATCTTGTCTAAATAAAATTAATAAATTTGCATTATCTCTAATTAGTTGTTTTGGAATTGAAGAATAGGTTTGACACAAATAAAAGCAATCGGTGTTTTCATGTCGTCCAAAGGAAAAGTAATCTCGCATAATACTTTGATTACAGCAAACAATATCATCAAAAATTATTAGAGTTGGGTTTTACCTCGACAGGTGACACAATGTCTTCTTCGATTGTCGACTCAAAATATCCTGTTTCTTTAATAGTCTGCATTACGTTTCTTAAAAACTCGTATTTTGTTTGGTACAAGGATTTTGAAAAATATATACATTCTCTAAACGAAAACGTAAACCATTTTCTGATATTAAAAGAGCGATAACCACATTGGTTTTTCTTGAACCAGAAGGTCCTATAATTTAAACTCTTTTCGAACACCCCCCAAATAACTTTCCATGCTTTTTAAAATTATTTAAGTTGACATCATGGTTTTTGACTGGCAACGAGAAAGATTGTTTTTTAACCACATTTTAGGAAAATCAATGTGTATCTGAGAAATATCTTCAGGTTTTTCATTTAAATATATAACCTCAATTAAGCTTCAGTATATATAAAATGGGAAGACGAAGTAGATGTAAACATATTAGGAGGTCAAAGCTCATGACGAGAGGTGGTTCGTTAAACACTTTAATTAACAGTTTACCATTCGAATTACACATTCCATCATACAATTATTTTGGTCCAGGAACCAAACTCGGTAAACGGCTTGTTAGAGTAGATAAGAGCAAAAATCCTTTAGACGAAGCTTGCAAACAACACGATATTGTTTACTATAAATTTTCTGATTTAAAACATTGCAACGAAGCGGATCAGATATTGGCATCAAAGGCATTTGAAAGATTCAAGTCACCTGAGGCACCAATCGGTGAAAAGATTGTTGTTTTAGGAATGACTGGAATTATGAAAGCTTAATCAAGATTGGGAATGGGGTTACAAAAAGGAAGGGGAATAAAGTTAAAAAAAAGGAAAAAAGGTTTAATCAAAAAAATTTCTTTTCAGTCTGCAGTTCAAAAAGCTAAGAAAGGAATAATCGGAAAAAAATATAAAAATTTACGTGTTGCAGCTCAAGATGCGTTGTCTTTAATCAGCAATTATAAAGGAAAAGTAAAAAATCCCACAAATTATCCCAATTCCAAAATCCGGCGGGGTTTTACAATTAATCCCTCTTTTTGCAGGATTGTCTGCTTTAGGAGCACTTAGTGGTGGTGCTGCTGAACTTACTTCAGCCGTTAATTCGGCGAGGAGCACTAAAAATAAACTTGAAGAACAAAAAAGACATAATAAAGTTAAGGAGCAATTATCTATTGGAAAAGGTTTATTTTTGCGTCCATATAAACAAGGGTGTGGATTATATTTAAAACAAAAAAACTGTTAAAGATGCTGCCTTGCAAACCACTAACGTTGATTTAAGAAAGTATGTCAAGAAATTAAAAATTTCAAATGTTCGTGGTGTATTTATGCGGAATAATATGCCAAATGTTATCAGTAAATATTAAATGGAGCAGGTACACATTGGACTGCTTATATTAAAAATGATAAAATTATCAATTATTTTGATAGTTTCGACAATTTAAGACCCCCTTTAGAGATTATAACCTATTTTTTTAGCGGTGGCAGCAAGAACAAATTTATATATAATCATAACTCTTACCAGTCTTACAATTCTTCAAATTGTGGTCAACTTTATTTAACATTTCTTTATAAAAACACACAATAGATAATCTTAGAATCATTTAAGAAGACAATACGTTAGAATGTCGTTCACAATAGCGCTCTCTGCTCAAGGAGCGACGTTGCATGCGGATTTAACTTTCCAATTTATTTATATTGATGAAAAAAATAATACATTTTTGTATGGAGATGGTAACGATTTTATTGAAATCCCTCCCGGAAGCTATGAAATTCAAGATATTAATAAATATTTAATAGAACAATTTGATAAAATAGGGATTTCGTTTCATTTATTTACAAATAATTATACTCTGCAATCGGTAATTAAGTCTTCTACAAATATCACATTTAAAGAGGGTAGTATAAGCAAAATTTTAGGATTCAAAGATCAGGTTATCCGAGGTGATGGAAAGAGTAAACATTTAGATGTTCCTGCAAAAATTATAAAAGTTAATTCACTATGTATCGACTGCAGTATTGCTGAAGGTTTCCTTCTTGAACGGAAGACCCGTTCATATTACCCATCAATTTTTTCCAAACGTCTCTCCTGGATTTGAAATAATTGAAAGTTCACAAAATATTATATATTTTCCTGTAACCGTGAAAGTGATAGACAAAGTTACTGTAAGAATATTAGATCAAAAGGTGAAATAGTGAATTTCCGGGACGAAATACTTACACTTAGACTGCACATTAAAAAACTAGATTAAAAATGGTTATATTATACAACAAAAATTTTAGTATTCTAAATAAAATTGTTCAAAAAACATTTAATAGGCATAAATTAGTCAAGAAAAACATTAGTAGACGTGTTAACGTTAAAAAACAACCGCGAATAAAAAGTTTCTGGAGTCTCTAGGACTTAAACTTGTGATATGAATATACTTAATGTTACAGAAAAGCTTTTAATTGATAATTCCATCACTCATTCGGAAAGTCATTCTTATGTACCTTATTTACTCACCAAATAAGGAAATAATGATGAGATAATAATTCCCGTAAATGAAATTGAAAAGTACACCCTTCCTTGTGAGAGTTTTCTTTGCATAGAAGGAAAGTTAACTAGAGAGGACGAAACAGTTTCTAAAACGTTGAGTTTAATAAATAATGGAATTGCCTTTCTTTTTAAAGAAATATAATACCAATTAAATGGTGTTACTATAGATTCGATTAGAAATGTTGGTATCACATCAACTCTAAAAGGTTATCTTTCATTTAATGAAAACGAGTCAGGTAAATTACGAAATGCAGGCTGGCATCCTGTTAAAACTCTTCAAACAGGTGCGACTACGACAACAACTGTATCTATCGGCGATTAAAAAACAGGATTTTTTTATGTTTACATATCCCTTAAAACTTTAATGGAATTCTTCGAAGACTATAAAACTGTAATACTACATTCCAAACAAGAGCTCATACTTGTTAGGGATAATACCGATAACAATGCCATTTCAACCACAGATGACAAGAAAAATCCAAAAATTACTCTTAACAAACTTCCATGGAATATACCTCATATATCAGTAGGAATTCCTCAAGAACTATCAGTAACAAAAATTATAGACAAAAATACTGATATACTAATAGCGTTTAGAAGTTGAGATTAATTGAGTATCCAGAACTATTAAAAACTAATAGACACAATGGCCAGTTAAAACCTCAACCCGAGTTGAAACCCCTCGTCATGTTATACTTGCTTTTCAACAAGAAAAATGGAATAAGAAAACGAGCAATATGAGTGAATTTAATGACATAGACTTAAGGAACATCAAAGTATTCTTAAATTCTGAAAGGTATCCTTATAATGATCTCATACTAGATATGAGTAAAAATAAATTCGCTATCTTGTATGAAATGTATTCCAATTTCCGCAATACTTATTATGGAAAAACAGAAGAACCATTATTTGATCCGCTCGTATTCAAGGAGAAGGCCCCCATTGCATACATTAATCGTTCTCATCAATAAGAATCTTTGCAAGCAGGACCTATTGTAATGAGAGTAGAATTTGAACTAAATAAAGACATAGAAAAAGATACAACAGCGTATTGTCTAATATTACATGATAAAGTTTTTAGTTACAATCCACTTACTAAAATTTTAAAGCAACTATAAATTAGCTACTCATGCGGGATTTTTACCTCAAAATTAAATTTAATTCCTAAATATAACTTGCAAATAACAAAAGAGGCAGTTGTTACTAGACATTTGACAAGAAAACGTGACTAACTGATGTCACTTCGAGTAGGAGAGATAGAAACTTTTATCAGAAAATTAAGAAAACTCCAAAAGGATAGTGAAGATATTTTTAAAAAATTTTCTAAATTAAAAATATGAGGCTAGTATTAGACATTCAAGATTTTAAGGACGAAAAAAATTAATTTATACCTAAAGAATTGGCAGCTTACGATGGAGATAAAATAAGTCACAATATTTTTAAACAACCTTTTCCTTTAAGCTTTCTTTCGTCTGAACAACATAAGCAAGCTATTTGGTTAATGAAAAATTATCATTGTATATACTGGAATTCTGGACATACCCCAGTGCATCAATTTTCAAATATAATCAAAGAATTGACGGCGGATACTGAATTTGTTTACGTTAAGGGAAAGGAAAAAGCTGAATGTATAAGAAAGTATTCAAAAAAGTCAATTATTGAGTTAAATGAATAACCAATTTTAATGGCATCCAAATCAAAATGTTTTTATCACTCTAACTCATTATGTATGTGTGCCCTTTCAAACGTTTTATACTTGTTTGATATTTTTTTATGAATGAATAAAAATAATATTAGCTTTATGTACTTTGTTTTATTTAAACTTATTATAACATAACTTTAAAATTATATTGTATTTCTAAACTGTCAATATCAGCAAAAAATTGTTTTTGGTTTTTGTTTTCTAAAAAGTTTTTACACACTTGCACTATTTTTTTACAAAATTCAGCATGTTCTCAATATTTGTGACTTTTCATTAAATCTTGAGCATTCACGTTATCATCATCACCAGCAAAAGCTAAATATCTTGAGCAAGCTTCTGACATAACAAACTCTTCAAGCACAGTTTTTCCATCATAATTACACAATTTCCTAGACTAAACCTTCTTGAGACAAGTAAAAATCTCTTTCAGCTTCTGCCGCTGATATTTCTTTCAAGACTGTTGAATTTTGAACAAATTTTTTTAAACTTATGACCTCACTATAAAAGCCTAACTTTATCAGTTCACGAACAAATTCTAACAAATCAAAAATTTTTAAATAGTCAACACACAACGATACTGCCTTTGAATAATCTTCTGAAAGTTCGGAATAAAATGAAGAAAAAGATGGTCGACTTTTCATCTGATGCTCATTAACTTCATATAGTAATTTGCTAAATTCACTATGCAATTCTTGAATTGTTGATGTTATTTCGTTATTTTCAGTACTAAATGCCATGTTAACACTGAGCTTAAGTGGTGATTCTTTATATTTAATGTTTCCGATAGGCTGCTACTTTAACTAAGGGGATAACCTTCTGAGGCGAGGCTAAGTTAACGAAGTAGTTTCAATAATTTCCAATATTAGGGGAGAGGAGGAGGAGTAGATGCACAATGAGGAGGAGGAGGAGGGGCTTCTCTCCTTAAATAACTACTGATAATGTATTAAAAAAAAATATATATATATATATATATATATATATATATATATATATATATATATATATATATATATATATCTATATATATACTGTAACCCCAATGACCCACCAAGCAAAAGGGAGTTCGATGTAGCTCGACCAGGCTAAAAGATGTCCTAGCCGCAAACGGCTAGGCACCGTGCAGACCACGAAAGATTAAAAACTAAATAGGGTGTTCCGAAGGTTGCCACTGTCACCAACTTGATGAATTCTAATAGGTCAACTGGAACTCAGGAGAAATACGCACAGGGACAATATGTAGACAAGATGTTATGCAATAACGGCCAGATTTTAATTGACTATCCACATAATGCTCATTTGCGCATTCTAGCCGACGTGGTGGTATCCTCCCTGGACTCTATAGCCGCTCATTGAGACTACCAGGGGCCAAACACCAACCACCCCTAACTAGCCCTTCCAGTTGATCTGTTCTCTCCTGCACTAAATGGGATAAGAGAGAAAGTCGAAATCAACATTTGGTAGCACCCAACAACAGTCAGCCTTTAAAGAAAAAAAAAAGCTGCACTAATGGATTTAATAACTAAATCAAAGGTAGTCACAATAGGGTTCAAAAAAGTCATGATCATGATATGAAAACTTGTGCAAGCACAAAAAGGTCAAATCCGGGATATCTATGGCAATTTCCTACGAAATTTACTAAAGGCAAAAAAGGGTAAAATATCAAATAACAAAAACCAATATACAAGGGCATCAATAAGATATAATAAAATGAGATCCAAATCAAATCACGCTCATACTGTGCAAGCACAAATAAATTAATCAGCGGAGAAAACTGAGTTAAGACTATAAAGGTACTAAATTAATATCAAAATAAGAATGACAATCACTTAAGAAAGCCAACCAAACCAAGGTAATAACAATATGATCAAAATAAGATACAATCATGAAGTGCACACTTGCGTAAGCACAAACAAATCAAATCCCAAGCAATATGGCAATTTACTAAGAAAACCTACCAAACCGCAGCCATATCTTAACAAAATCAAACAATACGAAAGCAAGGATAGTAATTAACTAAGAAAACCGACCAAACCGCGGCAATAAAGGTAGGTTAATCACTATCAAAACACCAGATATAAATATAAAAGGTAAGATAACAATAAAGGTAAGTTAATAATAAAGGTAAGATAACAAACCACAATAATACAAGGTAAAAGTTTAAAAGGTAAATAGTTAAATTCACTCTGAGTGTGGCTCGTCATCGTCAATGATGTTTTGACGGAAAGCCGGAGCTTTTTAAGTGTGGCCACTTGGTGGACAGGCCCAGACCGCAGGGCCGGAATAGAGAAAGAAATGAACTTAATAAAGGTAACAAGCAAAATTCCAAACAGGCCCAAAGAAATCCATGTATATATGGTGATGGCCACTAAAGCCAAAACGGCCTAGAAGGAAATAAATAATCCAACAAAATATTAAAGATAACAAGGTAAGGTAGAGCTATTCAAAAATTTAACAATAAAGGTAATCAAGTAACCCAATAATGAGAAACATGTTATCCTTCTACCAAAAGAAGTAAGTTTGCCAAAAATCAAAAATAAACTAAATAGCAGTAGTACCGCTCACTGCTATGGTAAAGGAATAATCACGGCACTAAGTACAGACACGCCACGCTAAGAAGTCACAATCAGGAATAATAAGTCAAGTCTTGGTGAAAATTTAAAAGAGTGACAGGTAGTAGTTACTGATCGAGTCTTACAATATAGAACAAGCTACGATGTCACTAACCCTATACTTAAAAAAAAAAATATTTAATGTACTAACGATAATAATAAGCAATACGAAACAGATGGTAATACATTTTGTTTTGATCTTTTAAATTACTTTGATGGACAATCAGATTCAGATACGATTAGCACTGGTTTAAGATCTTGAACGTGCCAAATACCTTTGCTAGGACCGAATTCATCTGCGAGCTTGTTGCTAAGTGCCAGTTTTTCTTTTAATAATAGGAGGACCTATAAGTTCGGGAGATGGTTTAGCGCTAAAATAATTGGCGTCGTCGGACAAACTCTTATTTTTACGCCAAACTTGTTGGCCAGAAGTATAACTAACAGGACGTCTACGTAAATTATAATGGTTTTTACCTTTGAGTCTAGAGGATTCAATTCTTTTGCGGATTGTTAGATATAATTGTTTAAAAGAACTCGTTTTCTAACGTAATCCTGATTCTCTGTGTCGGGTCTAGTAATACTATCTGAAAAATCTTGACCGAAAAGTTTATTTTCCCTACCAAAATTAACTAAAAATGGAGTAAAACCTGTTGTTTCGTGACGCGAGGTACTAATAGCGCAAGCAATTGAAGATGAATTATCTTCCCAAGTTCGGTGGTTATTTTGTTGTACGTAAGAACGAAGTATAGTTTTTATAACACGATTAACTCGCTCGGTGTGATCTGCTCTAGGATAATAAGAGGCGGTGTAAAATATTTTAACTTTATATTGGTCGCAAAGAGATTGAAATTCTTTAGATTTCATTTCAGTGCCGTTGTCACAAGTCAGAAGTTGAGGGGTTCCATAAACGAGGAAAATACGATCTTCAACAATTTTTACCAAAGACTTCGCCGTAGCAGATCTGTTTAGTTCGACAAACTTGCTGAAAACTTATACAAATTGCCGTTTTCCGCTCGCCAACAGAGATACTTCTCTGTGTGATCTTCTAACCTCATCAACATTCCACGGTACCATTTGTCTGATGTAGAAAAATCTATAGACGGCTTGACTTCATTGACACTAGCGACTGCTTCAGTAGTAACTGGCACAGAACGTGAAAGAAAATCAGGTACTATATGTTCTTTACCCTTGTGGTGAATAAGTTGAAAGTCATAGGATTGAAGGCGTAGAGCCGAACGAGCAAGACGACCTTCAGAGGCTTTAAGATTATGCAACCACAACAACGAATGATGATCTGTAATGACTTTAAAAAGAACACCTTCCAAGTTGTAGCTAAGTTTCTCAACAGTCCAAATAACTGCAAGACACTCTTTTTCCGTAACAGTTAATTTCATATGTTGTTTGGTGAGAGAACGGGATAAATATGCAATGACCTTTTCGCCATCATCAAACTGTTGAGTTAAAACAGCTCCTAAGCCATAGAATGAAGCATCTGTCTGTAAAGTAAAAGTTCTATCAAAATCTGGATAAGTGGGAACTGGAGCTATAACGAGGGCTTCTTTGTTAAAATACTGTTGATCATCAGCTGTCCAATCCCAGTTAACATTTTTCTTAGTTAGCCGAGTGATAGAGGCTAATACAGTCGAAAAATTGGGTACAAATCGTCTGTACCACGAGGCTGTCCCAATAAACCTACGGATCTCTGTAATGTTACGAGGAGGGGGTATGTTAACTATAGCCTGCACTTTCTCTGGATCTGGTCTTAATCGTCGAGCATCTACGATGTAACCTAGATATTTAAGCTCAGGTTTACAGAAATGGACTTTTCCTGAGACACTAATAAACCACCTTAATCCGTCAAAAACAAAAAAGATTTTCAAATGTTCTTCAAAAGACTTAGAAATTATCACAATGTCGTCCAGATAGACCATGACGTTATTTTCCAAATCTACTCCCAAAATTCTGACCACAATGCGTTGCCAGGTGGCTGGCGCATTAGTTAGACCAAAAGGCATGCGGCGAAACTGATAGTAAGTTCTCGGGAAGATTCACTAACAGGAACTTGCCAAAAGGTAGATTTAATGTCTATGGAACTGATAAAACGGTTATCTCGGAGACGATCTAAAATGGCAGAAATATAAGGAATTGGGTAGGAGTCTTTTTTTGTTTTCTCATTGAGACGGCGTTAGTCGATGCAGAATCTGTAGCTGTCGTCTTTTTACCTGACTAAACACACTGGGCTTGACTATGGACTTTTCGAAGGTTCTATGACACCAAGTTTTAACATTTCGTCCACTTCTTGGTCAATGATTCTCTGCTTAAAGGGAGAAACGGGGTAGTACCGTTGTTTGATAGGCCGGGTACCGGGCTCGAGTTCAATAACATGCTCAGCTACTTTACAGAAGCCGAGATCGGAACCCATCAATCAGAGCAGGTTTGTCGTCTGGGGACACTGTATTGCCATAAACAACTGAACATATTTCCAGAGAGCCTGAATCACTGGCAAAGTGCGAAACAGTTGGTGCGAAAGTTCAGGGATAACCAAAATATCGACCATTCGAGTTTTATCTAGCAAGGTTACTGGAGCCTGAACAAACCCACTACTGACACAACTATTGCCATTAGCTACGGTGCATCTAGTTTGTTGTTTAACAAGTTTTACACTCAAATTTTGTAAGATGTCATAGCCAGATTTTCCAACAATAGTGCGGGTAGCACCCGAATCCAATAAGCCAAAGATAGGATGACCTAAAACTGATATTTCCAAATATGGACTTTCATCTCCATGGGCATGAGAAATGATAAAATCGAGAATATGCTGATTTAGAAAGTTATCGTTGGTCGATGGAATATTAGAAATGGGAGACATCTTACGACCTATCGACTCTCCCGGGAACCGTTTCCCGAAACTGAACATTTAGGACAAGATCTGATTGTGACATCAACTTTTCCACAGCGATAACAATGAATTTTTCGAGGCTGAGGGCATTGGCAATTCACATGGCCAGATGCTTTACAATTCCAGCAAATGACGGAAGGTCGATTGGCTAGAGGAATGACTGGAGGTTGTTGAATGACCTCGACTACAAGAGCTCTATTTGTGTAAGGAACTGGAGTGGCTGTTGAGGTAGAAGAATGTTATGCAACAAATGCTATCGGATTAGATGAAGATGAAGCATCTGAGGCTATGAAGGCAAAATCTGGATCAACCAGATTATGATGTTTTCTAGAAGGTGGAACATAATGATCAGCACGATATTTCTTTGCTTCAAGTTTAAGACACTCTTCCTCGAGTTCGTTTAAAGAATACTACAGGAAGTTGAGTAGTATAAAAAGGAGATAAGTTAAGGGAGATGATATCTAATTGAACGTCTTCTGACATAGCACCATAACGCCTAATCAAAGCACTCATACTTGACAAATAATCGACTATACTTTCAGATTGATCCTGAGTGCTATCTAAAATTTCCTTAAACAACCGAGAACGATAATCAGGAGGTTCAAAATGATTACAAAGTAAATCAGATAAACTTTTCCAATCTGTAAAACGAATGCGATTATCGCGGAACTAATTTAATGCGCGACCTGAAAATAAATCAATAGCTAACTCAAACAATTCTTTTTCAGAAATACCACGAGCAATACGCAATTCAGAGACACGTTCTAAGAAATTATAAACAGATAAATGTTTAGTATCACCTGTAAATTTAAGACCCCACTTTTCAACTGTTTGAGTTTGTGTACCTGAAGGGTGACTACAAGAAGCTGAAGGTTTATACTTTGGCGTAGATTGCGTACGCGATGATCCTGCCAATTTATTTTTATTTGTATCGGTACTTGTACCAGAGCACTCAGACGAATCCGAGTCAGAGTCAGATAATAGAATTTTACTAATTAATTTACTCAAATTAGGATCACTTTTTGATTTTTGCTCTAAATTATCAAGCGTACTAAAAATCTCACCCATTAGGGAGGCTTGAGCTTTTATGGATTCCTCATTTAATTTAGCTACCGGAATTCGATCTACACGATTTAAGAGATGGACTAATCGCGTTTGGATCCTATCAAAACTATTTTTAGCATTTTCACCGGAAATTGTGGTGATTGATCTTGTAATTCTTTATAAGTCTTTGTTACGTAATCGCGCTCTTCATTAAAATCTAACTTAAATGCCGGATAATTTAGAGGTCTGTCCTTTTTCTCAAGACTGAGAACGGGTCGTAAAGCAGAACGTAGTTCGTCTACTGTTTTATTATCATCGGCTGGGATACCACGAACCGACAGTTCATAGATTAACATATCTTTTTTAAGGTAGCCGATCTGCATATTATAATCCATCGTGACTATATAAATTCAGCACAAGATCAAAACAATAAATATCACGTAAAAGAAAGCTATTAAAGGCACTAAAATTCAAAGTAATAAACCAAAAATAGGTATAGATCAAAATCAAAATCAATAATAACAACAATCGCATACAAAAGGCAAATAACTAATCAGATATGAAAAATATAAATCAAATACGCATATATCAAAGAAATAATCAAATAGTATCAAAGAAATAATCAAATAGTATCAACAAATAGTCAAATAATAATATCAAATGATAAATAGGGTTAGTAAACAATAAAAATAAGGTGTTTATTTAGCTCGCAGGAAAAACAACTATTTAACATACACAAAAATTATTCAATAAAAAAAGTTAAAAAGGTTTAAAAAAAGCAGTTCAAAGACGTAAAAAAGAGAAGTTTAAGGACTGAAAAAAGCAGTTCAAAGGCCCCAACACGTTAGGGCGCCAAATTGCAACCCTTGTTCTGGTTTATAACCGTAGGGTGCAAGATTGCTACGCTCTTATTTTTTTAAATAATAAAATAGGAAATATTTTTATTAGTTTACTGAAATAAAAAAAAACTCGCAAAGGTAATTAAAAAAAGGCAAAAGTATCAAGAGACAAGCTCGTGGTCAACAGAGCGTGCAGTAAAAGTAAAAAAGGTGAACGCCACCAATTTATTACGGCCTAAATTGGAAAGCCCCTGGATGTGTTCAACACTCACTTGTTCCTGATATTTTTATAAAAAAATTATAATTTAAAATAAAGAAAGTTATTTAATAAAAAAATATACTGAAAAATAAGAGAAAATGTGAGCTAAATAAAACACACTAAATAAAAAACAATAAAATCTATTAAATGAATGTTTTTTTTTTGGAAAAACCTATATCCAAACAAAACTGAAGAAAAAAAACTAGTGTGAAATAAAAAGATTCACCAATTGTCCCAGCGTGATAAGTCACTGCAACCGGTGGAACGTGTACCAGTAGACAGGACCTTAAAGGTTGTAGGGCGGAACGTTACTCGTTCATGTCAAAGGGAGCCTTAAAGCCCCGTACTAGGACCCTATTTAATAGGGTTTTGTTCGCCCCGGACAGGAAGACTTCTTCACAACGTGGCAAAAAAATGGCGGCCTCGTCCAACTTCAGCACCAAAAATCCTCTCTCAGAGAGATTACTTGGAGGTTACAAAATATTATAAAATTCACAAATACAAAACCCCAAGTAAATTAGTACGAAGCTGAGGAGAAATTTTGCTAACGGATTTCCAAGAAAAACTTGGATTTTCGCTGAAGACCTTTCGATGTTACAGGAGACCAGAAAAGTAAAGTGAAAAAGTAGTTTCTTCTTGGAACCAGCTCCGCTGTACATTCTAGAATTTATTCAACTCGGATGCCGAACTATCATTAGTTAGGCTGCCACCGGTGACATCAGTGTTGTCAAGAGCAACTCGGAATAATTTAAAATAGGGGCAGGGCAAGAAAAACGATCACTGATTGGTTTATAATTCAAACGGCATCCACCTCAGAATAAACTTGGCAACAGTTGGGATCTCAGCATGCGCCTACAGAATGAGGGCTTATCGGATGCAGCGAGTGACAGCGCATAGGAAGTGACACGTCCCATAACCCTAAATTATACTGTGAACTAGGCAAAACGAATAGTAAACAAACATCTATCTTCCAGCTTCCAAAACTTAGATAATTAGAAAAATAGTTGATAAGGCTATCCCGAAAAATCAATTTACAACTAAAACAGAGAACAAAGCTATGGGGAATTAATTTCAAATGGGGGAGTGGAAAAACTCTGGCAACAAAAAGGTACCTAGGTTTAATTTAAATAAAATTTCCCAACAATACAATATAAATAAGTTTGTTATTTTACCATTAAAAAGATTTACTCATAACGAAATATCTTAGGCAATTCACCGAAGACAAAAAAAATGGTCGAGTAATAATTCAGGACATAAAAGGGTCTAAATACTTATGCAATTAGGAGAAAATGATTAAAAAAGGAAATTTTTAAGGAAGTAATTTGGTTTTCCAAAACACTACACAGAACCGATTTAGTTATACCAATATGCAACTGATACCTAATCCAAGAAAAAAAAGGTATGAATATTGATTTTAAATCGAGAAATTTTATGTGTTTATAGGCCAAAGTTAAGTGAAAGAATTTGTACTAATATTGCCCTTATGTGTTAGATATCCAGGGCTAAAAGGGAATACAATTAACATACGGTAAATTTAAAATAAAGTAACCAGCATGTATTGGCCTAAAAACAATTTTATATATATATTTCTAAAATAAAAATATTTATCAAAGTAACGGTGCTTCATGAGCAATTCCTATGAGTATTAATACAAAATATCGATTTTACATGCAAAAAAAAATTCGGTGCAATAATGGCAGTATTTATTATTTACAGCAACAGAAAAGATATGTTTAAGTCGTTTTTTGAAGTTTGAAGTCGAAAATGCAGCATCCTGACAAGATTATCGAAAGGCCAAAACTTGCATAAAGGAGGCAAAACAGGTTTTCAAGATTGCTAAAATTAAATTCTTATTTACTCTGTGATATTAAGAAATACATATCTTTAGATGTTATTTGGGTTTTTCTTTTTTTAAATAGCTATAATTTTAATTGATGAATGATATTGTATGGATATAGGTATCGCCATCCATGTAACAATGTTTGAACTTGCAGCAAAACGTTTCTTTAGGGGTGGTGAACTACTTTAGTTTAAGAATACTGATAGTTGTTGATAATAGGTGGCGCTATATATACCGATTAATCATTGTAAACAATGAATTTACTTTCATCTATTTTGAAAAGTGTATATTTCTTTTGAATACTTTTGGTTTTATATTACGTAATTTGGTAATTTTTGGTCATATATGGAAATTAACTTTTACTCATATAATAATATTTTTTTTTGTATGGGGACTGGGTCTAATTTTTATAATAAATTTCCTTTTAAATTCCCGAACAAGGGGTTGCAAAAAAAAGAAAGGAGATTACCGGTAGATTGCAAATTAAATTTTTGATGGTCAGTATATTAGTTAATTTTTTTATTATATTTGAGACTCATGCCTTCACCTTTAGTATAAATCAGACAACATTTGTAGCAACTTACAGAGCTGAAATAAATTAATAGTTGCAATTGTTGCAATGTCGGTTTTGCTCCTGTTGGTGACTATGGTGTGGTTTTGTGTATTAATTTTGGCGCTAGTTGTACTCATCTCTCAACTAGTTGACTGTACTGATGAAGACCGTTTACTTTTTTTGCTATATATATATATATATATATATATATATATATATCCCCGGGGGGAGCTATGTATCTCCATATCTCTGACGTAAAACATTTTTCGTTCACGTGGGCTATGGCATTATTTAAGTTTGAACAAGCGCTAGACGTTCACGTGACATATGTCATCTGTCAAAACTGTCATTAAGTATTCAAAAAAAAGTTTCGCGCTAACCGGTCGCGCTGTTCCTGAGATAGTTTTTCGCCGTTAGGGCCTTAAAGAAACGACGCAGCAGGTTATGCTTTAGGTGAGAGGTAGATCTTAACCCCTCCTATCGGTCTGGGAAAAATATTAACGAAAACATCTAAGATAACGAGGCAGGAAGGTAAAACCCAAATTCGGAGATATCAATGCTCGAGTAGGAAACAAATCTAATAGTTTTTAGCCTGATTTAACAAAAAGACATAAGCAATTATGATTTAAATAAAATTTTATCAGTTAGTTATTGAAAGGAAGATCAAGAAAGGTGAACTTCGCATTGATAAATTTATCTTTTTGTTTTGAAATAAATTAATAAATGGGGTTAACAAAAGTGAGCTTCCCGTTTGTTTCCTTTCAATTCAGTTTCCTCAATTTGCAGTTAGAACATATATAAATTGGAGCTTCTTTCGTTGTGCGAATGCAAACATATCGTGCTGGAACAGGCATGAGTTTGTACTAAAGTAAACTGGTCTAGGGTTAAAAATAAAGAGATAGATTTAGTTTTGGAGAGATGGAAATTTGTTTTTGAAAAAAAAAGAAGCAAAAGGAAACGTATATATTTTCCTGTACACACACTTTTAGAACATAGAATCTTCAAATAACATAAGACCTTCAAAATGCACATTTTTGGTGTGTTTAAAAATATGCTATTTCTGCGAATCATCTGGGTACTAGCGGTTGAGAAAGTATCCTATTTTTATAAGCAAACTGCAATAAAATTCTAAAGTTACTAGTTTTATAACTATTTTTAGAATGGCCAGGAACTCCTTACTTGCTCATGTTCTCCTTAGATTTCTCCCACGTCTGTTTCTTTCTCGTCCACGTCTTCTACCACGACCCCTACGTACATTCTCTCTCAGACGTGGTATGATTCGAGTAGCTATCCCAACTTTTACTTCTTTCGAAGGTCGATGTTTGCATGTTTTATATTCATATGAAGAAAATGAAAATTCGATGCATCTATCACTAAATGGTGGACGTTCTGTTTTGTGCAACTCTATCCGTCATAATCAAAGCTCTATGCTGACTTTTTTCTATGTATTGCCACAATTCGAACAAATAAACAGCGCAAAATATATAGGATCGCAAAAACACTTATAATTGCATGTTTTTACGTCATCAGACCTCCCACTATGTGATCCAACAATGGGCATCAGAGCTTCAGTTCTACCCAAATAGCCTGAACTAGTTGATGGAAATATCTATACTATACTTTGATCTTAGATGTAACTGACAGCAGGAATCAAATCTTCGTTCTGAAAAGATCCCTATGATTTGAACTGGTGACGCTTTCAGCGCGATCTGTTCTCTGCCTCTCTCAGGGTTGATGGGGTGCTGCTCTCAGAACTTGTTCTAGAGTTGTTCATCTTTTAACTTTCGAGCGTTTTTCTTCGGTGACTGAAATGAGGTTGAATAATTCATTTTATATATACAAACGAATTTATTTTCTGCTGACGCTGAAATAGAAATTTAGTTAATATTGTTGTTTAATAATTTGTACTATCGAAAAGTGAACAATATAACTTAAAACAAACTATAACAGTCTTGCTATCAGAAACTAACCTTCTTATCTTTATTTTATTTTTGATTCAGATACTTATTACTTTAAATGTTGCATTTTCTGAGGTGTACATTTCCCTATTCAAAATATGTTGAACATTTTATAATGCTGATATCATGTATAAGTCGTGTGTATCACTAAGAAGTAAATCAATAAATCTAATAAAGCATGTCTAGAAAGCCTAATCACTAGACCGTTTTGATTAAGAACAATTAGGACTTGATGTAAAGTTTGTATATAGGGAAGTTGTCGGATTATGTGAAAACTCTATCGTAATCAGTAATTAGGACTTTTTTTCTCTTTACGTATATTTGTTCATTGAGAATATGGTTAGATTTCTCGATTTACGTCATCCCATATTTTAATTCATACGGAAAAATTTTAAAAACTTAAGAAACAATTCATTTTCTTCTTAAATTTATCACATTTTGATTACTTAACTGAAAACACTTAATTACGTTATTATTATTTTAAGTAGGTTTATTATTTTTGGTAGGTACTAGAATTTTTAAATAAAATGTGTTCTTTTGCTCTTTTATAGCATTTTTAAATTTTAATAATTTTTGCTACAGAAAAATGCTATCAGTTTTCAATTATTTAATAAAAGGATACTATATTTCTTTGCCATTTAGGAATTTATAACTGGATAGACTATAAAAAAGATATTCATTACAATCTCATCTTCGATATATTCGACCGAGTCAAAAATTTTATTTCTTTTCTTTGTGTGGCTATCACGAACACTGAATTGTAAAAATGCTTCTGCTTATGAATGTTAAGTCTGGTTAGAGCTATTTTAAAACCTGATATATACTACAACAAAATCCAAAAAGAAGAATAAGAATAAATGAAATAGATATTTATTTATTTAAAACAATGTAACCTCAATGAAATTAAATCATATTACAAGTATTTACCGTTTGATAAATCCACATGAAGATATGATATCCAATTAAATAATGAAATTTCATTTATTATAAACAGCTAAATATTTTATTATTAAATCAAGTAATAAACGTCAAAGTCAGCTGAGCATTCTCTTGGATTTTATTGACATGGTAACTTTTGGGTATAAAGCCAGCTCAACAGCGTGTGATATAGGTGCTTTTAGTAAAAATTCTTCTTTATTTTGTTGTCCCAAATTGGCCGGTGGCAAATAATCAAGTTTGTTTGAGAGTAAGATGGCAGGATGTCCAGTTTTGTTACTGTCAAGTTCTTCTTTTTGTACATTTCTGATTTGTGGACTGACGTTTTTCAAACAAAAGAGAAAGGGTCATTTTCCTTTTTGGGGTTTATGAACGTCAGATGTGATTTTTTAAAAATCTATTAAAATTTGATTTTTTGGTATGAATTAGAAAATATTCATTCCTTTTTGTGGCGAATGGTATTCTGTACCAATATAATGAAGACATTTCATTAGATGCCCGAAATCTGAAGAGATTATTTTAGAATTAAGTAAGTTTGATTTTTTTTGGTTAATTTTTCCCATGTTATTTCGAGATTCCCTTTTATTTTCTAGTGGTGATCAACAATTGATGCCATTATTTGATGTTATAGCTTTGTATGCCAAATAAGTTTATTTTTGTGGAATAGACCCTCGAAGAATGAGGTATGAAATTTTTCTTCAAGTCAATGTCTTACGACACTGTAAGTACATATATTTGGGTAGTACTTATAGGAAATTAAATATTCTAGGGATCCAGATTCGGGTTCCAGTTCTGGACTGTTCGACAAGTTCTGGACAGTGGCTGTGGATTCTGTATTGGATGGTCTCTAAAAGGGGGCCCAATATTTTCATGGGATTGATTTGTTTTGGATTTGGTTTTGACTGGATGGATGTCTTTACATTTTATGATGTCCAGGAGACAGGCCAGTCATAGTTAAATATCTAATATACCTAAGTAATTTTCGTATTTTATGAATTGTAAAAGCGTATATAAGAAATTCTAGAATTTTGCGTATATACACTGCCTGTATTTACATATTACCATTGTTACTGTTTTCAGAATTTCATTTGCCATACTGAAGACGATGTAAATATGTATAACACTGTATAAAAAAGTCAACTTAAAAAAAAGAGGATTTTAAACATCTGTTGCTTTTTACCTGACTGCCAGAATCAAGGAAGAAAGAATTGAACTTTAGTATTGGTAGCTCTGTATTTTATTTTGCAAAACATTCCCAACCATTTGAGAAATTCGAGAAAGGTAACTTTACACTTTGTAGGTTTGTGTTTTTCTCCTTAATATAAAAAAAAGGCACCCTTTTTATCTTGTACACACAACTAGTTCAGATTTGAACGAAACTACACAAGTAATGCTCTCTGATGAACAGCTGCCGTCAAGCACATAGTTGGTAAGACACACTAAGGAGGATAAACATCATTATATATTATAAAAAAACTACGTTATAAAGATGGTGAGGCTCAAATTTTCCTCCATGAGATAGTTGTGTTATTTCTTTTTCATAAAAATTTAAATTTTCTTGTTATTTTGCAGTCAACAATTTTCATTTTTATATCGAATTGTAACTTTCTCAAATGGTTAAAATAAGGATCTAGCTTTATACATATTTATATTTGGCTACTAAAAGTAGATTTACAGTGCATTTTTTTCAAAAAGTATATTATATTATATACTGTTCATATAAAATATACAGACCATACGAGACACATTTTTGACGGTTATTTGGTTTTAAATTTTATAGCTTCGATGCCTATTCACTAATATGTGTCATGATTTCTAGTATGAAATTTTAAACATTTTTGTGGAACTTCTAAAGAATATTAATTTTATCTAAGGGATACTTAAGTGGTCGAGAATTAGTATTTGAATTTTGTACGATAGCTGTTCTATCGATGTACATAAATAGGTTTGCATTTTAGTCGAACACTATACGGAGATGTACTGTAAGGTTTGACTTTTTATTTTTTTCTTGGATAGTATACAGGGTGATGAAAAGTTCAGATATATTTAATTGTTTTTTGTGAGTTGAGAAAATTGTTAATTATCTGTTTGGTACTTGTATTTAACATTTTCATGTAAAATTTATTGATCAAACTTGCAGCCTGTTAGTACATAGTGAATGAGTAGTCACCATATAAGGTCATAAATTTAAATTTTATTTCTCTATTCAAATTTTATTATAGTTTATTATAGAGTTATTCTCTTGGATATTAATTGAACAATTTACTTGTGTAAACGTTTTGAAATTTATTCAATTTTATTTTCTGATATGCTACATACAAAATTGTCTGTTTTACTTATTCTTGTAAATTACATTTGGCAATATAGAACCAGAAACTTTTATGATAAATCATTTGCATGATTTGGAGTTAAATTATGAACTAGCGATACGTAAAACTAAAACCACTCGAAATCTTAACGATCAAAGAAAAAATTTAAAACGATTAATTTCTAAAGAAGAATTAAAGCCAGGTTGTAAGATTGACTTAACTGCTTATGCTTTTGATTTTCAAAAAATACAAAGAGAAATAGAAAAATTAATTTGAAATTAGTGAAGCAGTTATTGACTTTGCCTAGTCGGGTGATAAAACTGATAGTTTATTTTCAAGAACTAAGAGGAGAATAGTTTATATTACTAATAGAGTTAAAAACTTAGAAACATTTTCACATATACCAGATGTAGCTGAAGATGAATACGTGATCAAGTCGAAAATTTTTTTCATTAATCTTATGCATCCTGTTTGAAAGTTGAAGGAGATCTTTTTGAAAGTGTTAAAGATACACAACCTAATATACCTAATATTTTAAATCAATCTACTCCCGTTATAAATGTAGCAGCACCTGTAGTGACATGCTCGGGAAATTCAATTCCAATTTCAAAATGGTGACTGATGAATGATGAAACAATTACTCTCATTTTTGGAACATGTGACTGAATTGGTGCATGCTCGTAGGGTGTCTGAGTCTGATCTTTTTAATTCTGCAGTCGAGCTGTTTGTCTCAGATGCATTTGCCTGGTATAGATGTAATAAATATTATATGATTAGTAGCCTTACTTAATCGAGATTTTTTACATTCTGACAGTGAAGATTAAATTTGGGAACAGATTAAGCGGCGGATTCAAAAGAAAAGTGAATCTGTTGCAATTTTTATAGCATATATGGATACTTTGTTTAGCCGTCTAACCCGACCTTCAGCGGAAATTACAGAAGTCAAGAATATTAGGCAAAACTTATTGCCCTAATGGAACAAATAACAATTTTTAAAAATATATCTAAATAATTATATTCACTTTTTAATTATTATACTTATTCAATTCAATTTTTTTTTTACACTTACATTTACTTTTTCTTGGTGGTCCTTTACCGATAGTGATATTTCCCGATTATGACTTTCCGAATGTGTACTCAAGCTATGGGCGTATGATACGCGTCGGTTATCAAACCAAGATGATTAAATGATGAGTGAGTGGAGTTAAAATTAGAGTTAGTAAAGTAATTTTTCAATCTGACATATTTTTATTTATAAAATAGTCTATCATGATATCCTATTTTATTTTTCTCGGAGGCGTATTTTTAAATTTTAATAATCTTTGCTACAGAGAAATGCTATCACTTTTCTAAAATTTAATAAAAAGACGCAAAATGTCATTAACATTTAGTAATTTATAACTGGACAGATTATATAAAAAGATTTTTATCACAATCTCCTGTTCGATACATTCGACCGAGTCATAAATTTAATTTCTTGTCTTTGTGTGGCTATCACGAACACTGTAATTGTAATGCTTCTGCTTATGAATGCTAAGTCTGGTTAGAGCTATTTTAAAACCTAAAGATGATATATACTATAACAAAATCCAAAAAGGAGAATAAGAATAAATGAAATAGGTATTTATTTATTTAAAACAATGTAACCTCAATGAAATTAAATCATATTACAAGTATTTACCCTTTGACAAATTCACAGGAAGATATGATAAAATAATCAAATTTTATTTATTATAAACTCTAAATATTTTATTATTGTCAAGTAATAAACGTCAAAGTCAGCTGCGCATTCTCTTGGATTTTATTGACATCGAATCTTTCGGCATAAAGCTATCTCAACCGCGTGTGATATAAGTGCTTTCAGTAAAAATTCATCTTTATTTGAATACTGTTGGCCGTTACGGGATGAAAATCCATGATAAAATATTTTAGACAAATAACAATGTTTTGACGTGACATGTTTCTCATATACAATAGCTTCTTCAGTTATACCTCAACATCTGAAGAAGCTATTGTATATGCGAAACATGTCATGTTGACAACAAATATATAGTGAAAATCTTAAAACATTGTTGTTTTTCTAAAAAAAATGTTTGGTTGTCGCAAATTGACCGGTCGCAAATGATCAAGTTTTTTTGAGAGTAGGATGGCAGGATGTCCAGTTTTGTTACTGTCAAGTTTTTCTTTTTCTGATTCGTGAATTGACGTTTCTCAAACAAAACGAAAGGGTCACTTTCCTTTTTAGCATTTATGAAAGTCAGGTGTGATTTTTTAAAAATCCATTAAAATTTGATTTTTTGGTATGAATTAGAAGATATTCATTCCTTTTTAAGGCGAATGATATTCTGTACCAATATAATGAAGACATTTCATTAGATGCCCGAAATCTGAAGAGATTATTTGAGAATTAAGTAAGTTTGACTTTTTTTGGTTAAATGTAAAATTAAATTTTTACACAAAATTCTCAATTGTTCAAGTCGATGTCTTACGACACTGTAAGTACATATATTTGGGTAGTACTTATAGGAAATTAAATATTCTAGGGATCAAGGCTCCAGATTCGGGTTCCTAGTTCTGGACTGTTCGACAAGTTCTGGACAGTAGCTTCAGTTCTGTATTGGATGGTCTCTAAAAGGGGGCGCAATGTTGACATAACAGGGACAGTAAGGTGTATAACTTAGGAATTTATTTCCTATTATATTGTCCAGTACAGCATCATCCGAACTTATCTCATCTAAGTTACACCCAAAAGAAACTATATAAGTCCTCATAAGATTCAAAGATAATTGATTTGAATCACACCAAGGTTTAATTAATTTTATATCATTCTCAATATCCACACTTAGCATGTTGCTGTGCCTTTTATGCCAAAGTATGGTTGCATCATCACAAATAGGATGAATCTGTCAGATATATTAATTCCCGCAAAGTCATTTCTATATGAACTCCAATTCTTGACGTTCAGGCATGCGTCACTCAAAAGAAACACACTGTATCCTGTTTCCCAAATAAGATTTAAATAATTTCAGTGGTGTCACCCTAAAACTATACATCTTAAGCAGTATTCTATGATTCACGCAATCAAACGACTGACAAATCATAGTAGACTGCCACGGCAACCTCTTTCTCATTCAGTCGCACATAAGGATCTTTCAAGAATGAAAACATGATATCCTTGATGAAACCCAAACTGCTCCAATTTTAGGACACCGTACTTGATTAGAAATGCAACCATTCGGACTTTTACCAATTTTTCTACAATTTTAGACAACGTTAGCAACAGCGACACTGCATGGTCTATAATTCGATGCTAGGTCTTCCTCTCCCCCCTTAAATATTGGAATGATTGTCGTAATCTTTAGGCAATCTGGAAACACTTGGGATAAATAGGTTTATGTAATAACAGAATGTGAGCCATTTATTATAGGATATTTCCAGTGTGGGATCACAGAAGAAGCAGAAATATGAAAAGGACATAAATTGGTAAAAAATTAGTGAATTTATTCTTTTATAGAAAAATTAACCATTATGTACGGATATGTCTTTGGATGTGTTTAGAAAGATTTGCTCAGAGAGTTGGATAAAAGAAGCCAGTTTGATACGTATATAATTTCTTAAGCTAACCAAACCAGCTTACGTTACTCAGTATACAGAAAGCCTTGGTACAGAACATACCTCTGTACTACTCTTAAACCGCTTCCTAAACGTGTCAGTTCAAACTAGCTATTTAAATCTTTTTTTTTTCTAAGCATATAGGTGTTTTTTTTTTCTAAACAGCCGTTATTTCCTAAACAGGTAGTCGATTTTCCTGAACGGATCAGTTCAAAAAGCTGTTGAAAGCTGTTATTTCCTAAACAGATAGGTGTTTTCCCATTACCGTTATTTCGTAAACAGATTTCCAGACAGACATTATTTCCTAAACAGGTAGTCGATTTTCCTAAACGGATCAATTTAAAAAGCTGTTCTAGATCTGTTAAGCGCCGTTTCAGAATAGTAAATAATGCCATCTGTACTTAGTAAAGACGACAAAGGATTATAGATGCTGCCTGTTCCCTTAGAAGAAAGTATTTAGCCTTAAAGTTGGAACATTCTGAACAAGATGAGGCACTAAACCGCAGATTAAATCCTATAAACAAACCTTTAGATAAACTTGTAGAAAGGGCTGAAAGAAAATCTAAAAGCGCATGACGTTTCCACGAGTTGAAACAGAACCACGGACCAGACAATTTATTAATGAACGTTTCCAATGTGAAAATACAGACGAAGGACATAAATTAGTAAGACTGGATCAAATAGAGCACATCAAAATTGATAAATATAAAACGCTGTTGCCAAGTGTAATTTTGCATTCATTTCTTTATATAGGATATTAATAGTTAATAGTTATTACATACAAATCGAAAAAACTTGAATTTGCTTTTAAACCAAATGATATCTATGAATAGTAAATAGTTTATGTATTGAAATAATAAATACATATGTTTAAAGAACAAAAGCACACATTATTTTATTTGAAAATTCAAGTATCTACCGAAAATAATAATAACCTAATTAAGTGTTTTCAGTTAAGTAATCGAAATGTGATACATGCTCGAAAGTTAAAAGATGAACTCTAGAACTAGTGCTGAATGCGCCACAAGTTCAAATTATTGGGTCTTTTGAGAACCGAAGATTCGACTCCTGCTGTCAGTTCCATCTATGATCAAAGTAGAGGGGTAGAGATATTTCCATCAACTAGTTCAGGCTATTTGGGTAGAACTGAAGCTCTGATGCCCATTTTTGGATCACATAGTGGGAGGTCTGATGATGTAAAACTATGTAATTAAAAGTGTTTTTGCGATCCTTTATATTTTGGGCAGTTTATATGTTCGAACTGTGGCAATACATGGAGAAAAGTCAGCATAGAACCCATAGGACAGATAGGGTTGCGAAAAACAGAACGTCCACCATTTATTGACAGATGAATCGAATGTAGGGAGGATACTTCATTTTCCTCGAATAACAGATGCAAACATCGACCTTCGAAAGAAGTAAAAGTTGGGATAGCTACTCGAATCATACCACGTCTGAGGGAATGTACGTAGGGGTGGGGGTAGAGGACGTGGGCGAGGAAGAAACAGACGAGTAAGAAATCGAAGGAAAACATGAGCAAGTAAGGAATTCGTGACTATTTTAAAATTAATTATAAAACCACTAACATTAGAATTTTATTGCAGTTTGCTTACAAAAACAGGATGCTTTCTCAACCCCTAGTATCCCGATGATTCCTAGAAACGGCATATTTTTAAGCACACCAAAAATGTGCATTTTGAAAGTCCTCTGTTATTTGAATGTCCTATGTCCTAAAAGTGTGTGTGAAGGAAAATGTATACGTTTTTCTTGCTTCTTTTCTTTTTCAAAAACAAATTTCTATCTTTCCAAAATTCCTCTTTAAATCTATCTCTTTATTTTTAACCCTAGACCAGTTTACTTTAGTACAAACTGCCAGTTCCAGCACGATATATTTTTCCAAGGCGTAAAAGAGAATCTTTTCGTTGCGGTCAACCATATTTAACTTGCTTAGAAAAGAAACTAGCCCAAATAAAAGCACAGAAACATTTACCAAATAATTATTCAAGGGAATATAAGTAGAAAAAAAAACTGCCCCAAAAGAAAGTATAAAAACATTCTTCAAACTATTATTCAAAGAAATATAAGTAGTAAATTAAAACATGACGTCCTAAGTCCGAAGATCTTTTCGTAGATAATTTGTTACAACCTGTTCTAAATCAACCAACTACTTCTAGAACTTTTACCTGCATCAAGTGTCGAAGAGTAGTTCGTTCACACAACGGAACAGGCACCAATTGACATATGTTCTCACTGCAAATAAAGGAAACTGAATCTAAAAAAATAATTTTTATTGTAAAATTTGTAATTTCACAGTTGTTAAATACTTTATAATACTAATATATAACTACCGAAATACTGAAATGATTATTTAGTCAATTACATTAACGGTAGAAATAGTCTAATTGATACGATACTACTTTTAAAAAAATAAATTATCTTTTATTAAAAAAAAATAGTTAAAATGTTCTATTTTCACCTTATACTCCACATATTACCCTTTTCAGTGTTATACAAATAGTGATACAAAATACATGTATTTGGAAGAGATACTCTAAGGTCTATGATTTTAAAAATTAATTGATGCTTCCCCGAGGATGATGATGATAATGATGCTTCATCAAACGAGGCTAGGCTAGTCTATATTTTTTTTTTTTTTGGTTCAAAAACATTATAAGCGAATGAGATTTTATTGCTGATGAACAAAAAATAAAAAGAAATATTTAAACAGTTTTTTCTTTTTACACCACCCTTTAACTAAGCCTAGGCTACGCAAGCTTAATCACATTTCTTTTTTTACACTTTAGGCGCTTTATTTTACATCCTTTAAAAGGAAAGATTTTTTAAAGAAAAACAGCGACTAATAGTATATGAAATTAAATAACTGTATCCACAAATCGGAAGCTCACTTTTGCTAACTCTATTTACGAATTAATTGATAATATTTTCTTTTATTAAAATTCCATTACATTTGTTTATTACTCAATCATGTAAACTGGATTATTCTACGGGCAAATAAATTTATCAAGTCGAAGAAGCTCACCTCAGCTGATCCCCTTTTACGAATCAATTGATATCAATGTATTTCAGAAGAAAAAAGATAAATTTATCAATGCGAAGCTCACCTTTCTTGACCTCCCTTCATTAACTAATGGATAACATTTTATTTCAATTATAATTGCATGTCTTTTTGTTAAATCATACTAAAAACTATTGGGTTTGTTTCCAACTCGAGGATTGATATCTCTCAATTTTGGTTTTTTCCTTCCTGCCTCGTCATTTTACATGTTTTCGCAAATATTTTTTCACAGACCGATAGGAGGCGTTAAGATCTACCTCTCACCTAAAGCATAACCTGCTGCGGTCCTAACGGCGAAAAACTATATCTCTGGAACGGCGCGACATATTAGCGCGAAACTTTTTTTTGAATACTTATGACGTCATTCTACACTGGATTAACTTAAAACGTTTTGACAGATGACATATGTCACGTGGAAGTCTAGCGCTTGAGACTTCGAGATAAAAAGTTCCTCCGTGGGACCTATATTCCCTCTACTTATATATATATGATAGTATATTTTTATTCCACGTATACCAACGTCATAACAAGGATATGATCCTTGTTGGGAACATGTTCTGCATTACACAATAATCCATTTTTATCAAACGGCGATCGCTATTTGTTATAGCTCATTAGGCCGCCATAGCCTAGCAAACCCCGTGTAGGGCAAAGGCACAAAATGGAATCTACCTAACATAGCCAAAGAAGGGATTTTTAAAAAATGCATTGCCTAAATTTAGAAGAAGCTCCCCTTGTCTATGTATTAATTTTTTACAGCTGAGGAAATAACATTATTCAAACGTTTACACTCAATGAACTTAAAATAATTGTTACCATTGATTTCAATGTTTCACAAACACGTCTATTATCATCTTTAGACAAAGATATTTGCACTTTCGAATGTTAAAATTTGTGTAACTTACTTCTGTAGGGAATTTTTAATGATTTGTTCTCTTTGGATTAGATTCTAATAACGATCCCTGGTTCTTTTAAATAATCGATTTTTAATGTTTATTAATTTTCTTCGTCGTCCGAAGATTCAAGTGCAGAACTTTTTCTTTCTAAATTTGTTTTACTTTTGTTTTGAACACCTATCTCTCTGATATTTCGAAAAGTTCCCATGAATCGTAGTGAGGTTTCGGTGTACTATGATGCAATTTTTAACAACAGGGTACATCACCAACCATTTCATTACAGCTTTGAGAGAACCACTGTCGATTTTTGGTCGAAATGTAATTTAGGTGCTGGTTGATACGCCTCACTATATTTTCTTTACTTCTATAACAGTCTCGATTGAATCTTCATACGACGCATCAGAAACTGGTGAGTATAAAGGTAATATTTCTCCCTCAACTCCTTGTTCTCTCTGAAATTCAATTTTTGCCTGTTTTATATGAATTCTCTGTGCTCCCTCTTCCTGCTCCGAATAATTATTTTCTACTACTGGTCCAAGGGCAACAGAGCAAATACCTGTACGTAAACAACTCGGCTTCAACTTTGTTTCTGTATTTTTTTTCTTTTTTATATTTTAGTTTCAATTTTTTTGCATTCACTGGTTGTTAGAGCGGTGCTTCGCGGTACTTGGGCGTTCTTGGCCTGTCTCTTTTGTGCGTTATATTCTGTATAGCACACAGTGGAACATTACTTTTATGTTTATAATTTTGGTTATACGTGTTTAATTAAAATAATTGTTGACCAGTTGTTATATAGATAACTAGGGAAGCGAAAGGCGGTATTATTTTTGGACTGTAATTTTTATAAAATAAAAATTAGGTAAACAAAATATTAGTTAATATTAGATGTATTAAAAATTTGACACATAGGACGAATTAAACACTTATTTTACGCAATGTTAATTATTACGTAACAAATACAACACAATACAACCTAAAAATGGTATTCTATATATACAGTGTGGTACAGGAAGTATGTAACAGATAGGGAACTTTTATTTTTGATTTCTCAAAAAATTCTATTTTTTATAAGAAATCAAAAGATACTATAGCAGTCTTTGGTTTTAGTAAAAGTCGAAAGGTATACAGGGTAGGCAAAAAACAATGTAAAAACTGATCAAGAATAAAGTACCCTTAATTTTAAAAATATGACAAAATGTTATAGAGAAAAGTTGTTTAGAATGAAAACCGGTTTAGTTCTTAAATAATTGCCGCTTATCCCAAAATTTTTTTTTCATTAAATTTTTAATATTGAAATCAAAACAATAAAATACTAATATTTTTTCGTATTGACTTTCAAGTTTTTCTGTAGATTTGCTAAACTGATTAGGCATTTAACTTCTTATAAAAGTTACTTTTAAAATTCTGATGATTAATTAAATGCCCTTCAACAAACAAAATTATTTGTTATTATTAAAAATATACAAGTCTAAACATTTGTGAACTTAAATTTAAAACTTTTTTCTGAACATATAGGTACAGGTTACTAGATTTTGTTTAGATTCAATGCATTTTGATGTTCTACTGATTTTTTTTTAAATTACTGAAAAAGTTTCCTATATGTTGCATACTTCTTGGACCACACTGTATACAGGGTATTTTAAAAATTAGACCGCAAATGAAAAACTTTCGTAATATTACGTTATTTAAACATTTAAGAAACATCATTATGGGTAGATAAATTCCGAACACTATTGATGTGATTCGTACTATAGACCTGTTTTTAATTATTGTTGTCTTGTTATTAAAGTTTGATAATTAGAGTTTACATACGTCATTTGCCTTAATTCAGAATAGTAAAAGTAAGAAATGCGATAGGAAGAAAAAACGGAAAATATTTAAAACAATAACCTGAGGAGATATATTTAGTAGATTATATTATTTGAAGATCCAATTTATTTTGTTTCCTGTTTAAAGGTGGTAGTGGTACGTAATGTAATATTTTCAGCGAAATAGTTTTAATGGGCTTCCAATATCTTAATCATGATCAGTGAGACTGTAAACCTACAGTTAAAATATAAGCGGTTTCGAAGCCCATAATTTAATAATTTTGGAAAACCCGCCCCCAATTTGTCGGTGCGCTACTGATCTTGATTTAATAACATTTAATTTAGGTTAGGTTAGGTTATTTCAAGTAATTTTGTTGTGTGTTGCTGCCTACATCATAAGAAAATAAATCGGTTCAAATATTGGCTTTACAATATTATATAATTTTGTCCTTTTTCCTATGTAGATTTATCTGGGATTTACCATATTTATACCTATTATTATTATCCTGTAGAAAGAAAAGTAACATATATTTAGTTAAAAAAGCCAAATTTTGTACCAGCACGCAGTCAAATGAAAAAAAATATATTTTTTGAGTTGCTTATTAGAAACCCATCGCATGATAGATATAAATATATTTTAATTTTTTTTACAAGATGGCACTTTGGGGAAGCTTTTTCCTTAAAATTCCATAAAAGGACACATTCCTTTACCATCAAATGTATTTAGTTTTGTGGACGATTTTAGGCATTTTGCGAATTTTATGAATATATCTTTTATTTGAATTTAAATTAAGAGTTAACTAACTTATTTTCTAAAAAAAAAATACTTTCATCCAAGAATCATTTTAAATCACTAAAATTTAAAAAATCGTTTAAAATATTGAAATATATTTAATACTACTGTTAAAATTTCAGTAATACTAATCTGACGAGCTCGTAATAAGACCATTAGCAGAATAATTGTATTTAGTATATAGATACGTAGATTACATATAGTCAATTTTAAAAAAATATTACAAAATTCCTATTATGTTAATTTTGATTTTGGACCAAATGTCCACACTTGCATTGCTCGTCCTACTGTGCGGCGTGGTACCTAGGGTAACGGGGCAAATACCTCGACGTAAACAACTCGTCCTGAACTTTTTTTGTATTTTTTTTCTTCGTTTTCTATATTTTTTTTGTATTTTTTTGTATTCAGTGGTTGTTCGAGTGGTACTTGGGCGTTCTTGGGCTGTCTCTTTGGTGTTCTATATTCTCTTGGTTCCTTCTGGAATCTTGAGTTTGATCTTGAGTTTATATTATTACCACGTTTTTGAAAAGTAAAATGTCGACAAGCTCACTTTTGATAAGTTCTTTTAATTATGTGCAAAGCGGCATCAGTTATTTGTAGATGTTGGCATGTCATCACCCCCGAATTCGCAATCATCAGTGTTAACGTGTCCGGATGATTCCCCGATGGGGTGTGGATCTCCAAATTCACCGCAGGAACCAGTGTCGGAACACCAGTGTTTATACTAGTAGCAACATCAGCCGCAGTACCCATGTCCCCTCATAATGTGGTGTGGATCCCCCATTCACCACAGGGACCGGTGCCGCAACATTTGCTGTGGCCAGTGGTAACACAATTTGCAGAGCAAGACTTTCTCACAACATTCCATAGATTGTTTGTAATGTGTAGAAACAAAACTGTGTTTTCCAATAGGTGTTTCTAAAGCTTGCAAATAACATGGTAGATACACACAGTACGCACCACCAAAAGAAGATATTATCACAACATAATTTTGAAATACACAAACTTCAGGACGTAGATAAACCTCTTTTACAGAATCACTAGCACTTATTTTTTTTATGTTTACAAGTTCTTCACCGCAACCCTCATCATCTTCACTGTCTTGTTCTTTTTCAAAATTATTTTTGTCTATTTTAGTTAACCACTCTCGTCTAATATCAAAAATACTTCTTCCTCCAACAGAATCTTGTAAAACTACGTGGCGAATACTCATTTTAATTAAAATATTATATTTAATATATTTCGTTGCTTTTTAAAATACTAATATTATTGTAAGAACGAGTTGCTTTCTTGGCTGTTTAGGCTTAAATAAAACATCTCCATTGCAATTCCCCCAGCAGAACGGGGTTTGAAAGAGGAAAGACCAATAAGAATCAATGTAGGTGGAGTCAAGACAAGTAGGCGTGGCTGGGGACTGGTCCGGGAAGTGGAGGTCGACTTATCAAAAAAGCGGTAAGGGAGCGAGATTAACGCCCCATTCTTCCCTACTAAGGCCACTTACAAAATGTTTAAAAAAAGGTACCACTATGGAACACAATAAGGAATGTTTAGAATGCTTCGATATGTGGTCCTTTCGCAAGGACCTGTCCGTGGCCTACGCATCAAGCACATTAAATGACTGAAACAACGGATCCCAAACCACTTCAATAGCTTTTCTCTTTAAAGGGCTCTAGTTCAAAATTATTAAGATGGCTTATTTAACTTGACGAGACGATAACATAATATACAGAAAGGGAAAATTAAACACGAATCTCTCTGTCTCGAACAGAGCTGCATATGAAAAAGGCAATGGAATGTTGTTATTAAATCAATATATTGACGAATTTAACAGAGAATTACAGGAACATGAATTTCTAGCTAGCGGGCACCTGATGTTCGATTATGAATACAAGTGTTAGTCTATCGACAAGCTCATTGCCTTTGTTACAATAAATACATTCAACATTATGTTTTTTTCACTAAGTGGTTCTTTATATGCCCCCCTCATTTTTTGTCAATAAGCGGTTTATTAATACGTCATATTTGAAACTTCTACTATACTGTATTTGCAGATCGGAGTTATAGTTTTTGAATATAAAATTTGTTTTATATAAAATATCAGGATATGTATATTTGTTTCATCATTAATTTCATGTACCTGTGCTAGGCATTTAGGCTGTAGAATAATTAAATCAAGAAGTTCTTCGGTAACAAGAATGTTACTTCCATCTGCTCGTATTGAAATTTCACATAGTAAAAAGCGTAAATATTTGTCTTTTAAATCTATGTATACACTAAAATTCGTATCAAATCGCTTTTTATGTTTAATTTTGTCGAGATCAGAACAAGACTATGGAATTTGTTTCCATCAGAAGATAATAATAGTTGTTTTGGTTTAATAGCTGATATTTGTTTGTTATCTCGGAAAGCTTAAATTGGTACTGAACATTACATGACTGTCGTATGGGACTTATATAATCTATTACCATGAAACCATGTTCACCTTTCCAGCATATATAGCGCACATTTCTAGAAATTGAGTAAAACTTACATCAGGTGAGACATGATACATAAAGATAGGTTTCAGATGTTTTGTTCGATTAAGCATATTTCGAAGGACACTTGCGTAATCCACATGATTTGGAAAACTTATCAACTAGTCTTTCGCACAGGAATTTGGATAACTGTATAAGCTCTAATACCAATTTTTAAGCCGTTCCCGAGAACCGACCTTGCCTGTGGTATACCGTAGTGACGGCATCCCAATTAGTCTAGGAGCTAGCGGTCTATCCGAGTAACGTGCAACTAGCAAGGCTAGAAATTTGTAAAATAAAATAAAATTTGTTTTAATATTCGCTAATTAAGTATCGTTTTGGCAGGCATCCTGCGGTTGCGTCATCATTCCTTAAATTTTTGAAAATGTTAAAAAAATTTTAAAAAATTGTTTTTATAAGGCTGAAATTTTAATATGTTTTAATTTGCATATGTTTAAATGTAGAAAAAAACTTACAGTCGATTTTGGTGGTTGCAAGTACGTGCAAACCCACGGCTGTAATTTCGAAGGAATATCCTTTAAGAAAGTTTAAACATATTGTAAAGAGTCAGTTTATTCTGGCGGTTGCAAGTTTACTAGGTGAGTATACGGAGGTACTTAAATCACCTTATTTAAATACGTTTTTATAAACCACGTTTTTTGTTGTATTTTCTTTCATTTTGTTGTCAGTTGGGCTTGCGAGATTTTTGTTTATATATTATTTTCGATTTTTTGGAACATATGAATATGAATTTTTAAAAAAATAAAATTAAATATATGTTTAAGCGGTTTTTTTTGAAAAACTAACCGATTTTTATTTAAGGGGGGGTTTCATCCCGTTGAAATTTGAGTTTTGACTAATCCCTTCTTATCGAACCTCCCTCCTACAATCAATCTGTATGCCAAAATTCAGCTATTTACGTCAAGAGGTTTGAGTAGAAACGTGATTAATCAGTGGCCAGATTTTTAGAAACACCCTATAAAATTTTTTAAGAAATTTTAAAATATGTAAAATTATCAAATAAAATACACGAGTTTAAGCGTTTTTCCAAAAAACAACCGTTTTTTTAAATAAAAAATGTAATATTTAAGGGGCGGTTTCACCCCCCTTGAAATTTAAGTTTTGAAAAATCGCTTCTTATCGAACCTCTACATCCTATTATCAACATGTAAGCCAAAATGCAAATTTTTACGTCAAGCGGTTTGAGCAGAAGCGTGATTATTCAGCGTCCAGATTTTTTGAAACACCCTGTATAAACGTACAATACAAAAAATAGTGTTGAAAGGTCTCGGTCACCAGATGAGCATTTCAGAAAAAATCATATAAATCAGTGCAGTACAACTTTCTGACGAACTTGCTGAACATTTTGGCTTAGTGTTTTAAATATATAGATTTTTTGTGCAAGTGTAATACGTCATAGTACTTGAGAGGTCCTAAGTTTAATCCAGGTCCGTATTTAAAAAAAATTAAATTTATGATGGTGGCCCCAATGCGAAAGGTCGCATTTAAAATTTGGTAATGCCATCTTGTAGAGGAAAAAAGTGGCAATAAAAATGTAAAATTTGTTTTTAAATACCTATTTAAGGGAGAACTGCACGCAAAAAGTGAAAAACCAGCGACAAGGTCTAGTCAAGTTCAAAGTAAGATGAAAAGGTACGTACGTATTAGAGAAAACCTCCTGCACGTCCGACCTCAAAAAAATGTGTTAAGTATAGGCAATTTAAATTACATTTCGTTTAAAAATGGGTTCAAAAGGGTTCACGCGCAGAAATACAAAGACATGAGTACGATTTACCATTTCAAATTTTGCAGTTACTTAGACAAAGGATCAATGCAAGGCGGTAAAGAGCCATTTTGTGGAAAAAAAAATATATGCGACGGCATTTGCGTCAAAAAGTGGTCAAAAAATGGTCGTAAATGGACAAATCTACTTCTCTTTTATAATTCTAGATTTGATTTTTTCATAAAAATTCGCCTTTAGCGCCCAACTATATATATTTCCCTATTAAAATCACATTGCAGCTAATACATATCTCTTATAGTTTTAACATAATATTGCAGCGGCGGAAGGCTTGCAAATGATCCATAATACTGCGTGCAGTTCCCCCTTAAATAAAGTCAGGAAAAATAAAAACGAAATTGGGAAAAATCTTATTTATACGAATATCTCCGAAATGGTTTGAAATTTTATAAATTTGTAAAAGGCCTATTAATTAGTACCAAATTGCGCAACTTTATCTCAATTTAACCAATTTCGTATCTCTTACGGTTTCCGAGATGCCCAAAATATATGCGACGGCATTTGCGTCAAAAAGTGGTCAAAAAATGGTCGTAAATGGACAAATCTACTTCTCTTTTATAATTCTAGATTTGATTTTTTCATAAAAATTCGCCTTTAGCGCCCAACTATATATATTTCCCTATTAAAATCACATTGCAGCTAATACATATCTCTTATGCATATTGCACACACGAATTTGTTTGAAATTTTATAAATTTGTGTATAAGGGTCGCGTTTCGAAATTCTGCAGGAAAATATTAAATCGTAGTTTGTAATTATTTATATCTATCTTTTAGAATTATTTGGGCATCTGTTTCATTACTCTATCTCTGTTTCTAAAGGAGATACATTGCTTAACGTAAAACACTGCATTTTTACCATATTATTCATTCTTACAAGTCTTCAAATAAATTTAGTAGCTTTGGAATGGCGTTTAATATTGCCAAATGTCTGGTGATTTGGCACTCGACGATTTGGATATTTCTCCATGTATACCCTAACACTTTGAGGCCCGTTTCCTTGACAAAACCCGTACACCAGGAGCATATCAACTTTCTCGGAGTTCATATAGTTTTGCATGTTAAGTGGTAAATAGAGATTCGAAATTAAAAGTATTAGTCTAATATTTGTCAACGTATGTCAAATTATTAAATGTCATGGTAACGAAAACTGGTGCAATAATTAATAATAATGAAATTATTATTAGTGTATGCAAGTAATTAAAAAACAAACATGCGAATTGATTTTAACGATTTTTGGTGTATGATGTAGTACTATAAAATGGCGTTTTCTAGTGGTATAATGTGTTTTGATATATGTTGTTTTTGGTTTGAAAAATAATTAAATTCATGTCCTGTAGCTGTTGTAAAATCGGTAAATCCGGACCTGCGGTCCATATCAATGTCCAAATCCCCATCACAGATAGAGGCAAGGTCAATTTCCCTTCCCGAATTCTGATTAAGTTTGGGTAGAGAAAAATCGTAATCAAGCAAAGACACACGAGACTTAAGGTCTCTTCTTGGTTTTCGAAATTCAAGAGAATTCTCATTAAAAATTGTTTTTAGAGAATCGCGCTATAGGCGAACGTTATCGAGCAACACACTTTCTCTATTTTGTTCATTCATTTTGTCATTACTGAAAGTTACATTTAATTTATTAAGTTTTGGTTTTTGTTGAATATTAGAACCATTTATTGAAAAATCGCTTGCTCTAGGAACCTCCATGGAGATGTCCTCCAGGTAGGTTGCTCCAGAGAAAGTATTATGTTGATACGTCCTATAGGTTTTGTCGTGTCTCTTGTAATGTTGAGGGGCTATTAATAACAAGCTTGATAAGCTTGTCGGGCAACCACAAGAAGATCCAAACAAAAGAATGAGCTTTTGTTTGGATCAGAAAGGGGGATTTGGTTGCTGGGCATTGAGTTAACTGACATATCTTCTGTGGGAACTACTCCAGAAGTTGGAATAGCCACGGTAGACAGTATAAAAAAATTTTAATTTTAAAGCAAAGTCCAGACAAACTGAACAAAAAATTTGAGGTAGCAACGGGCGGCCAGTCTCATGGTAAAGTCGGTACTTAAACTAGAACCGCTACCGGGTGGATTCCTAACTCAGCCTAATTTGTAAAGTTTCCAAAAACCTTAATGATTTATTTACTTATGAAACCTGTATTGTACGTACTAACTTTTTTTAGTTTTTAAAGTTTATCAGTTTTTCACAAAATTGCAAGTTATTACTACGAATCACTTGGACACAGTTTTTTGTCTTTAAAGTTCAAAGTTTTTTCCAAAAAATAAAAGCTAACATATCTCTTGTATCTGTTAACTAACACTAGTAACGGTTTAAATAGATCAAGTTTTTAATAAGGATAACAACTTTTTTTAAAATCAAATTTTACAAAATAACTTGTTACCTAAGATAACTAAATGAAACCTTTTTCCTAACTAGAGTAAAATGTATTGGTAATAAAAGTATTTCAAAGATCAAAATTAGCAAAAATAGTTAAAGTTAAAAAATAGCAAAATTATTAATGCGAAAAATTGAAATTTAACTAAAAAAGATTTTCTAAAAAATCAAGCTTGTCTTTCCCTATCAAATCCACCCGGATCACGCCGCTTGGGATTCGATACGCGAAAAAATTATATGCAAAAATTATTACAAGTTAAAATTCTTAAAAATATTAAAGTTTATGATATCAGTAATAAATATAAAATGCGCAAAAATATATATATATATATAAACAATGAAAATCAAGTAATTAAAATTTGCACGGTCAATTTTAAGTTTTAAGGTTTAAGTGCCCCTAAAATTAACAATCCTCCTCATTTAGGGGAGATTGAGAACTTCGGTAGCTGACGTGCTAATGTCTCTGAAGGGAGAGTTTAAGCTTATAAGAACGAATTCACCAAGCGTACTAAAACTAATGCATATTCTACACTTACAAAAATTAAGGCTTAATTATTATAAAAAAACAATTAAAAATGTACAAACTAGTTTTACAAAATTAGCGTTATCAGATATAATCTAATAAGTTACATATTTTTTCCTTAAAATAGCACATGGCGATGAAAACACAGGTATATATAACCTTGTCCTGACCTTATAGCAGTGAACGGTACTTGTTTTTTGGATGTATATAGTGGTTAAGAATGTGAATTATATCAGTATCATAAAACAGTGTTTTATACTAATTAAAATTACATATATATATATATATATATATATATATATATATATATATATATATATATATATATATATATATATATATATATATATATATATATATATATATATATATATATATATATATATATATATATATATGTATATCTATATATATATATATATATATATATATATATATATATATATATATATATATATATATATATATATATATATATATATATATATATATATATATATATATATATATATATATATATATATATATATATATATATATATATATATATATATATATATATATATATATATATATATATATATATATATATATATATGTATATATAAATATATATATATATATATATATATATATATATATATATATATATATATATATATATATATATATATATATATATATATATATATATATATATATATATATATATATATATATATATATATATATATATATATATATATATATATATATATATATATATATATATATATATATATATATATATATATATATATATATATATATATATATATATATATATATATATATATATATATATATATATATATATATATATATATATATATATATATATATATATATATATATATATATATATATATATATATATATATATATATATATATATATATATATATATATATATATATATATATATATATATATATATATATATATATATATATATATATATATATATATATATATATATATATATATATATATATATATATATATATATATATATATATATATATATATATATATATATATATATATATATATATATATATATATATATATATATATATATATATATATATATATATATATATATATATATATATATATATATATATATATATATATATATATATATATATATATATATATATATATATATATATATATATATATATATATATATATATATATATATATATATATATATATATATATATATATATATATATATATATATATATATATATATATATATATATATATATATATATATATATATATATATTATATATTTATATATATATATATATATATATATATATATATATATATATATATATATATATATATATATATATATATATATATATATATATGATTTTTACTCCTTCACGGATGGAAAAATACAATGTGTTTTCATTCCGGGTGTACATCCGTTCACTACTGTCGTTCTGAAAAGAACAGTTTTGCTGACGTTTCGCCAAAATCACATTTGGCATTTTCGAAGCTTTCTTTCTCGCGTCCGAATAGAGACTGAAGTGTTGGTGACTGCGACGCTTCCTTTTATACCCCCACTCGGGGCCGAAGGTTATATCTGCGCAGGCGTTGGTCCTTATTTATGTTTTCCGGATGGTGCTGTTGTTGTTGCGCTAATTGCGCTTGAGTTTTTGCGATTTTAGATTTGTCGATTATTGTCTTCCATACTGTTGGTAGTTTTAATGATTCGTCCCTTTTATTCAAATCACCTTGTTTTTCAATTTCTATGGCTTCTCGGATTATTCTGGTCTTATAATGTTCTATATTGGCAATCTCCCTACACCCATCGAAATTTATTTTATGGCCGGTTTCCTGATGATGTAGGAATAAAGCTGAGGTTGTTTGTCTATTTCTGATGCTGAGTTTATGCTCTTCCACTCTTGCTGATATTCGCCTGTTAGTTTGCCCTACGTACAACTTTTCACAGTCCTGGCACGGAATACTGTACACTCCGTGGTTTTCCAATTTGATTTTATCTTTTGGGTTTCCGAGTAGTTTACCTATAGTTGTTTGTGGCTTGTGTATTGTTTGTATGTTGTGTTTCCTCAGAATTCTTCCGATTCTGTCTGTTGTGCCTTTTACATATGGTAAGACTACTCGTTGCTTTCCCGGTTCATATTTTTTGTTGTTCGTTGTTCGGGAAACCTGTGCATTAATAGCTTTCTCTATGGTGCGATTTGTGTAGCCATTTTTCTTTAAAGCACTAGATATTACCTTGAGTTCGTTTTGTCTCGTCTGTGTTTCAGTTAGTCGCACGGATCTAGGTATTAGAGTATTTGCCACAGCTTGAATTTGTGCTGGGTGATGATGTGATTTTGCATTTAAATATCTGTCTGTATGTGTTGGTTTTCTATACACGGTGTATTCGAAATGTCCGTTACCGTGACCGTTTTGGTCACAAAACTGCATAACGTTGTTGAGTTTTACTCCTTCACGGATGGAAAAATACAATGTGTTTTCATTCCGAGTGTACATCCGTTCACTACTGTCGTTCTGAAAAGAACAGTTTTGCTGACGTTTCGTCAAAATCACATTTGGCATTTTCGAAGCTTTCTTTCTCGCGTCCGAATGGAGACTGAAGTGTTGGTGACTGCGACGCTTCCTTTTATATATATTTATATAATACAACTCTAGGAGCATTGCCTCAAAAATATTTATTTTTCATTCAACGGGCAAATGTATAAACTAATGGATGGTGCTCCAATGGGGTCCTCGCTATCACCAGTAGTCGGGAATTTATTTACGATATACTCCGAGAAAGAAGCTCTTGAGAAAGCAAGTTTAAAGCCCAAATTATGGATTCGTTATGTGGATGACATATTTATTATATGGCAACATGGTCATGCAGAGCTCGAAAAATTTCTGACTCACGTAAATTCAATCCACCCCAGAATACAATTTACTCTAGGAGTTAGAGGAAAACAACAAACTGCCATTTTTACATGTTTTGGTCACAAAACTGCATAACGGACATTTCGAATACACCGTGTATAGAAAACCAGCACATACAAACAGATATTTAAATGCAAAATCACATCATCACCCAGCACAAATTTAAGCCGTGGCAAATACCCTAATATCCAGATCCGTGCGATTAACCGAAACACAGACGAGACAAAACGAACTTAAGATGCTTTAAAGAAAAATGGCTACACAAATCGCACCATAGAGAAAGCTATTAATGCACAGGTTTCCCGAACAACGAACAACAAAAATTATTAACCGGGAAAGCAACGAGTAGTCTTACCATGTGTAAAAGGAACAACAGACATAATAGGAAGAATTCTTAGGAAACACAACATACAAACAATACACAAGCCACAAACAACTATAGGTTAACTACTTGGAAACCCAAAAGATAAAATCAAACTGGAAAGCCACGGAGTATACAGTATTCCGTGCCAGGACTGTGAAAAGTTGTACGTGGGGCAAACTAACAGGCGAATATCAGCAAGAGTGGAAGAGCATAAAACTCAGCATCAGAAATAAACAAACAATCATCTCTTTATATATATATATATATATATATATATATATATATATATATATATATATATATATATATATATATATATATATATATATATATATATATATATATATATATATATATATATATATATATATATATATATATATATATATATATATATATATATATATATATATATATATATATATATATATATATATGTATATATATACATATACATAACGGCACGCATTAAAATTATTAAAACATTTACTTAAAATAGTGCAGTACATACCTTGAGAAAGATGTTATTTTGCCTTGCTTGGCGGTGTGGAGGTAAGTGATACACTGGTTAAAGAATTCTATTGTTTTTTTTTATATATATCATTTAGTTTTTTTGATTATATTTACATTGTAGAACTATTGGTGGATACGGGTTGTTTTAAAAGTATTTGTGTGAGTCTGACAGTATACAGTATGTATTTATGATTGATGGGAATAGTTTATAACAATTGAATTAAATTAGACTGTGATATATTTGGCTGAGATTGTCAATGTCTTTCCGATCGTTTACTGTATTTTTTTCTTTTTTTATATCGACCATTTCTTTGAATGTCAGTTTATGCTAATGTTGTTCTTTTGATAAGACCGTTGTACCCGAAAAATCAAATTCATGTTCCATATCTCTTTCGTGTTTATGTAGTGCTGTGGAAGCATTTTTTGTATATTTATGCCCATTTAGTCTATTTGATAGGTATTGTGTGGTCATGCCTATATATTTTTTGGGGTAGTTTAGGCAGGGAACGCTGTAAACTACGTTTGATTGTTTTTTAATTGGTGTAGATTTGTGGCATACGGTTCTATCGTGTTTACCGAGAATGTGTTTAATCGTTTCAGAAAGACCTTCAGTGTATGGCAAAGATATGTATGTAGTTGTTTTATTGTTGCCATAATTATTTACAATATGTTTTGTGCCATTGTATAATTTATGGGTTCTTTGCTTTATAATTCGTTCGATGGCTTTTAATGGGAAATAATTTTTTAAGAGAGTGTTTTTAACTTTATTTAGAATTTTTAAATGGTTATAGGTGATGTTAGTGTTAGTGCACGATCAACTAATCCCATCATCACGGAGTTTTTTTGACATTTTGGGTGACTGGAATTATAATTAAGGTAGTGGGAGGACCAAGTTTTTTTGGTGTACCACTTAGTTTTAATGCCATTTGTTTTGTGGTCTCTTATTAATGTTAGATCCAAAAAGTTTATAGCGCCATCATTTTCTATTTCGGAAGTAAACTGCAATTTTGGATGAAAATTGTTAAAGAGGGAGATAATTTCCGTGTGTGTATAAATATATATATATATATATATATATATATATATATATATATATATATAAGTAGTGGAAGTATGCGGGTTCTGAAAGTGGTGGGGGGTGTCACCACCTGACGTTCAGATTAAGCCCCGCCCCATGACTTTGGAGAGTTAAGCTCCGCCCCATGACCAATGAGATTAAGCCCCGCCCCATGACCATGAGATTAAGTCCCGCCCCACGACCTTGGAGAATTGTGCATACCACATTTTCGATATTTGTCCCTGAAGTGATGTGACGTCATATGACCTTGAGTGTTTGCTATTAAAACCAAGGCTGACGCCATTCAAAGCTAAAAAGAGGTAAACTGTTTGTGCGGTCACAAGTGATTTCA
Organism: Kuschelorhynchus macadamiae; assembly: GCA_030620095.1. NCBI lineage: Eukaryota > Metazoa > Arthropoda > Insecta > Coleoptera > Curculionidae > Kuschelorhynchus > Kuschelorhynchus macadamiae. The sequence continues at coordinate 47,963 of JAUTXW010002522.1, forward strand.
TCATTAAATGTTATTGGTGTATTCTGATTCAATTTTTTAAATTTACGGTAATACTGTGTTTTTCTATTAAATCTTGTAGATTTTTTCAACAATGAGTGCAAAATTAAACTTGAGTGAAATTAATGAAATGCTTAATAAGGATATAGATTTTGTTGAACAAAGAAAATTTTCATCATTAACAATTGGGAAAGTTTTTATAGTTCAAAATATTGCTTTAAAGATGACACGGTTTGGCAAAGCTTTTCATGCAACGTTGTATGTCAAAACGCATAACACAACATTTCAAACTTTTTTACCAAAACGTGTTGTCGAAACCATTTCTGAAGATGTTATAGAAATTATAAATAAGTCGAGTGGGATGTATACTTTAACTTATTTGGGGCAGAGCTTGCGAGTAATCTCGGGCACTAATACTAGCAGATCAATATTTAAATTTGGGTGTTTAGAATAAGCAAAATTTAGAAACATTTGTTTTAATTTAGTATTATTTTCGTCTTTTAATTTGGGTGTTTAGAATAAATAAAATTTAGAAATATTTACTTAATTTGGTATTATTTTCGTCTTTTAATTTGGGTGCTTAATTGGGTGTTGTGTGTAATAATTTTACAAATCAGAATACACAGACATTTTAATAATTAGTGTTTGAAAGATGTGTGACAGCAATAGTACCATCACACCAAGTGAAGACCTTGATTCTCACATGATGTGTTTGTCGCGTAAGTTAAGAAATGCGGCACAAGAGATATTACATTTTGCAACGTATGATGGGTCGGCGGTTGAATCAACAGTCAGTCAATATAGAAAGTACATAAAAGATGTAATTAATTTCATGTCAGGCGCTCATTTGTGTCAAAGATACTTGTATGGTTCCATCAACTTACACGAGTTTTGCGTGGAAATGATCGACGAAGGTATCCAAAGCTATATTGTCGAAATACCAAATTTACCCAAGGAATTGTAATCAAAGTATGGTTTGGCCTCAGCGGAAAACATCAATGAAGTTGTGGAAAATGGTGCAGATAGTTTGGATTGTGTAGACAATACCGCAAATGCTACTGAAGAATGGGACAAAATGGATGTTGACGATATAGAGAGTGAAAAACAAATAGGAATGTAAACAATTATATGTACCATGCAAACATAATTTTGTAAATAAATAATCCTTTTATTAATGTATTTGTGTTATTTGTCTATTTTTTAAATATATCAATATATGTTAAACAAAGTGACATATCAGTTAATATAAAAAAATGTAATAACTTACTACACCCCGAAAAAAGCGGAAATCCAGAAGTACATTTAAAACACGTAATTGACAGGTGCAACCTTTTGCTGCATATAATACGGCCTTTAATATAAAAAAAGGGCAATAACTTACTACGCCACGGAAAAAGTCGAATACACCCTTTTCGATACATCCTTTTCGATTTAAGATAAAAGACAATACCTATTATTTTTTCTTACATGTGAAAGGCATTTTATGTTGTCGCAGAAAGATACAAGTACACTGCTGACTGCATGTAATACGGCCTTTAATATAAAAAAAGGGTAATAACTTACTACGCCACGGAAAAAGTCGAATACGCCCTTTTTGAGACATCCTTTTCGATTTAAGATAAAAGACAATTCCTATTTTTTTCTTACATGTGAAAGGTATTTTAACTAGATAATGTAAAATATATGAAAAATGACATTTCCTCCAAAAACTATTAAGCATTAGTTTTGCTAAAACCCTCAAACCAGAATTTTTTTTTTGCTATGCAGGTAAACTCTATTAGAATACCCTCACAGTTTAAAAAATCCCCACTGTATTGTTCTTTTATGGGTTTTTAGTCATTCCCCCACTGATATTTCCAAATTTCAGAAATGTTCAGAATGTTGTCGCAGAAAGATACAAGTACACTGCTGACTGCATGTAATACGGCCTTTAATATAAAAAAAGGGTAATAACTTACTACGCCACGGAAAAAGTCGAATACACCCTTTTTGATACATCCTTTTCGATTTAAGATAAAAGACAATACCTATTTTTTTCTTACATGTGAAAGGTATTTTAATATAGATAATGTAAAATATATGAAAAATGACATTTCCTCCAAAAACGATTAAGCATTAGTTTTGCTAAAACCCTCAAACCAGAATTTTTTTTTGCTATGCAGGTAAACTCTATTAGAATACCCTCACAGTTTAAAAAATCCCCACTGTATTGTTCTTTTATGGGTTTTTAGTCATTCCCCCACTGATATTTCCAAATTTCAGAAATGTTCAGAATGTTGTCGCAGAAAGATACAAGTACACTGCTGACTGCATGTAATACGGCCTTTAATATAACCAAAGGGTAATAACTTACTACGCCACGGAAAAAGTCGAATACACCCTTTTTGATACATCCTTTTCGATTTAAGATAAAAGACAATACCTATTTTTTTCTTACATGTGAAAGGTATTTTAACATAGATAATGAAAAATATATGAAAAATGACATTTCCTCCAAAAACTATTAAGCATTAGTTTTGCTAAAACCCTCAAACCAGAATTTTTTTGCTATGCAGGTAAACTCTATTAGGGTATTCACCCTCACAGTTTAAAAAGTCTCCACTGTATTGTTCTTTTATGGGTTTTTTAGTGGAACAGTTGAAAGAAAGCCTGCTAGCCTCTTGTTTAATTTTAATAAATTTATTAGTCATTTCCCCACTGATATTTCCAAATTTCAGAAATGTTCAGAATGTTGTCGCAGAAAGATACAAGTACACTGCTGAAACATCGATAGATACCCCAAAAAAAAAAAGAAAAATAAAATAGTCTAGTCTTCAAATAAAAAATATTCATTCTTGAAGACCAGAATTTTTCTAGAAATTGCAGTTGTTTTTTTAGCAATTGCATTTTTGTCCTTGTCAGCTGGGACTATTTTATAGATATTTTCGTAGCAAAATAAGCGTATTCGTTAAAAAATTTAACACTTCAGAAATAAATTTGAATGTGTTATTCGAAACTAAATTTAACACAGCACAAGATCGGTACGATAATTTCATCACACGCCCATGGTAGCTTGGAACTAATCAGTGTTTTTATATCCTTCAATTGTCGACACAACAATCTAGGCCAAATTTTACATTTTTGTGGTTCTAGCCCTTTGAAGTTTAGGAACTTTTGTGAAAGTTACTTTCTCAAGGATTGTGTATCGCTTTGCTGTTGACCCGGGTGGGCATTTTATTATGGGACCTATACCTTTTCTCAGAAACTATGAAACTACGATTCAAATAGGAATGTAAACATTTATATGTACCATGCAAACATAATTTTGTAAATAAATAATCATTTTAATAATGTATTTGTGTTATTTGTCAATTTTTTTAAATTTATCAATATAAGTATAGAGTATTTTAAGAATCAATTGGTTCTAATTAAATATGGACCTTGAAATAAATGTAGTCTTATTTAAAAAAAAGTCTGTGAGAAAATACCACAATAACACTCAAATCCTATTCTCATTCGTTATGTATGTCCTTGTAAACGCATCCTTGAAAAATCTGTATGTACACGTCCCCAAACTTTGATAATGTAAAACATATGAAAATGACGTAGATTTAATCTTAACGTGAGAATTTATATGTAATTATATTTGCCGCAATAAAAAGTTTTAAAATTTAAAATTCGAAAACCTTATATATTGCCATAGGTATACAAGAGAAAATGACTAACTCTAAAATGTAAAATGTGTAGATATTTGACAATATTTCAAAATATCGGTAATTAATATTATTATTCATGTTAAAAAGACTACATCCAAATGATCTACGATGTCTGGAAGTTTTAAATTTATATAGGGTGTCTCAGATCATTGATAATTTTTTTTAAATTTTCAATTCGCAATATCCAAGTTTTTTTTTTTTTTAAATGGATCACTCTGTATTTGGTACTTTTTCTTAAAGACTGTTAAAATACCTATCTATTGATGTATATATGTCCTATACCTAAATATAATGCGAATATCCCCAAATATCTCCAAGCTTTATACATAGAGTAAAAACTAAAACATTAAAGATGGACCTTGAAATAAATTTAGCTTTGTTAATAATTTAAACAATATATTATCAATCATCAATCCATGAATTAATTTGATTTAAAAATCATGTATTTGAATAGCATATTTTCATAAAAAAACTCAATATATCTTTATAAATCCACACTTTATTATTATTACATTTTATCTATATAACAGAGTACATGCTGACATCATTCAATATCAGCGTATATCCATCCTCTTGCTGTACATATACTGGTAATGGATATTCATTACCCGCCTCAGCCGGAGGGTTATCATCGGTGGTGTTCTAGAACAATATAATAGAAATTAATGATGCAATCAAATTTAATTAAAGCAGAATCATCTAATTATCTTATTAACAGGTGCATAGCGTCACACAATGGGGTATATTATATATATTAAATAAAGCATGTGAATAATTAAAAATTTGATCTCAAAAAATCATTTTTAACAGTCTTAAACAAGCATTAAAAATAACATCTGTTGAATTGTAGATAAAATATGTTTAAATAACTCATGTGAATATTTAAAATTTCAATCTCTAATTATTATTAATTTACTTCTGCAGATACACCATAAAAACTGTTGAAACCAAGAAAATAAAAAAAACATTTGTAAAATAATATACATTTTAGGCTTCATTATGTACTTATACACTTTCAATTTAGAGCTTAATTTCTTTTGCACGTGCATAAAGCATAACACTTAGTGTAATGTCCTACTTTACATCGCTTCTTTCATCTCCTAAGGGTATTTTGTCAGTTTAAATTTTAAAACTTTTTAGAGCGGCAAATATAATTACATATAAATTCTCACGTTAAGATTAAATCTACGTCATTTTCATATGTTTTACATTATCAAAGTTTGGGGACGTGTACATACAGATTTTTCAAGGATGCGTTTACAAGTACATACATAATGAATGAGAATAGGATTTGAGTGTTATTGTGGTATTTTCTCACAGACTTTTTTTTAAATAACACTACATTTATTTCAAGGTCCATATTTAATTAGAACTAATTGATTCTTAAGATACTCTATACTTATATTGATAAATTTAAAAAAATTGACAAATAACACAAATACATTATTAAAATGATTATTTATTTACAAAATTATGTTTGCATGGTACATATAAATGTTTACATTCCTATTTGAATCGTAGTTTCATAGTTTCTGAGAAAAGGTATAGGTCCCATAATAAAATGCCCACCCGGGTCAACAGCAAAGCGATACACAATCCTTGAGAAAGTAACTTTCACAAAAGTTCCTAAACTTCAAAGGGCTAGAACCAAAAAAATGTAAAATTTGGCTTAGATTGTTGTGTCGACAATTGAAGGATATAAAAACACTGATTAGTGCCAAGCTACCATGGGCGTGTGATGAAATTATCGTACCGATCTTGTGCTGTGTTAAATTTAGTTTCGAATAACACATTCAAATTTATTTCTGAAGTGTTAAATTTTTTAACGAATACGCTTATTTTGCTACGAAAATATCTATAAAATAGTCCCAGCTGACAAGGACAAAAATGCAATTGCTAAAACAAAAACTGCAATTTCTAGAAAAATTCTGGTCTTCAAGAATGAATATTTTTTTATTTGAAGACTAGACTATTTTATTTTTCTTTTTTTTTGGGGTATCTATCGATGTTTCAGCAGTGCACTTGTATCTTTCTGCGACAACATTCTGAACATTTCTGAAATTTGGAAATATCAGTGGGGAAATGACTAATAAATTTATTAAAATTAAACAAGAGGCTAGCGGGCTTTCTTTCAACTGTTCCACTAAAAAACCCATAAAAGAACAATACAGTGGAGACTTTTTAAACTGTGAGGGTATTCTAATAGAGTTTACCTGCATAGCAAAAAAATTCTGGTTTGAGGGTTTTAGCAAAACTAATGCTTAATAGTTTTTGGAGGAAATGTCATTTTTCATATATTTTACATTATCTATGTTAAAATACCTTTCACATGTAAGAAAAAAATAGGTATTGTCTTTTATCTTAAATCGAAAAGGATGTATCAAAAAGGGTGTATTCGACTTTTTCCGTGGCGTAGTAAGTTATTACCCTTTTTTTATATTAAAGGCCGTATTACATGCAGTCAGCAGTGTACTTGTATCTTTCTGCGACAACATTCTGAACATTTCTGAAATTTGGAAATATCAGTGGGGGAATGACTAAAAACCCATAAAAGAACAATACAGTGGGGATTTTTTAAACTGTGAGGGTATTCTAATAGAGTTTACCTGCATAGCAAAAAAAAATTCTGGTTTGAGGGTTTTAGCAAAACTAATGCTTAATAGTTTTTGGAGGAAATGTCATTTTCATATATTTTACATTATCTATGTTAAAATGCCTTTCACATGTAAGAAAAAATAATAGGTATTGTCTTTTATCTTAAATCGAAAAGGATGTATCGAAAAGGGTGTATTCGACTTTTTCCGTGGCGTAGTAAGTTATTGCCCTTTTTTTTATATTAAAGGCCGTATTATATGCAGCAAAAGGTTGCACCTGTCAATTACGTGTTTTAAATGTACTTCTGGATTTCCGCTTTTTTCGTGGTGTAGTAAGTTATTACATTTTTTTATATTAACTGATAAGTCACTTTGTTTAACATATATTGATATATTTAAAAAATAGACAAATAACACAAATACATTAATAAAATGATTATTTATTTACAAAATTATGTTTGCATGGTAGATATAATTGTTTACATTCCTATTTGTTTTTCACTCTCTATATCGTCAACATCCATTTTGTCCCATTCTTCAGTAGCCTTTGCGGTATTGTCTACACAATCCAAACTATCTGCACCATTTTCCACAACTTCATTGATGTTTTCCGCTGAGGCCAAACCATACTTTGATAACAATTCCTTGGGTAAATTTGGTATTTCGACAATATAGCTTTGGAGACCTTCGTCGATCATTTCCACACAAAACTTGTCTAAGTTGATGGAACCATACAAGTATCTTTGACACAAATGAGCGCCTGACATGAAATTAATTACATCTTTCATGTACTTTCTATATTGACTGACTATTGATTCAACCGCCGACCCATCATACGTTGCAAAATGTAATATCTCTTGTGCCGCATTTCTTAACTTACGCGACAAACACATCATGTGAGAATCAAGGTCTTCACTTGGTGTGATGGTACTATTGCTGTCACACATCTTTCAAACACTAATTATTAAAATGTCTATGTATTCTTATTTGTAAAATAATTACCAAATTGTTAATTAACCCAAACATTCAATTAAGCACCCAAATTAATAGAGGAAAATGATACCAAATTAAGTAAATATTTCCAATTTTTTTTATTCTATTAAGCACCCAAATTAAAAGACGAAAATAATACCAAATAAGTAAATATTCCCAATTTTTGTCTATTCTAAACACCGAAATTTAAATATTGATCTGCTAGTATTAGTGCCTAAGATTGCTCGCAAGCTCTGCCCCAAATACGTTAAAGTATACATCCCACTCGACTTATTTATAATTTCAATAACATTTTCAGAAATGGTTTCGACAACACGTTTTGGCAAAAAAAGTTTGAATTAAATTAAAAGACGAAAATAATACCAAATAAGTAAATATTCCTAAATTTTGTTTATTCTAGACACACAAATTTAAATATTGATCTGCTAGTATTAGTGCCTGATATACTCACAAGCTCTGTTCCAAATACCGTGGTATGTGCATTTCTCCAAGGTCGTGGGGCGGGGCTTAATCTCATTGGTCATGAGGCGGAGCTTAATATCAAGGTCAGGTGTTACCTACTATATTAAAAGAATTTGTTGTCATCACATATCCTCAAGGTCAAACAATATAGCCCACGTGCGTTAAACAACAAAAAAATTGTATGTGCGCTCAAAGTCATATGACGTCACTTCAAGGACAAATATCAAGAATTTTTTAATAACATATTCCAGAATCTTGTTAAGGAATATAACATTAATCATTATTCGACGTACCGCACAAAAAAAGCTGCGACAGTTGAACGAGTCATACGTACATCATCTAGAGGTTCCTACAAATGGATACAACTTTTTACCAGCCATAACGAAAACCTATAATAATACAGAGCACTATTGGTATGAAACCTATAAACGTTAAATCAACCACAAGCATTAATGCATACAATTGGAAAAAAATAGTGCCAAAAAAGTTTAAATTTCGTTTGGGTGATATAGTTTGAATGACGTCACATACCACCAAGCGACGAGGGAAAAGAATTTTTTAATATTCAAACCTATCGAAATATGTATATTGGTTAAGGTTACTATTAAAATAAATACCCAACGAACTTCAACTTTGTTTGATTTAAATATGTGTTTATTACAATTATAAACTCGGTTTATTTACAACAATCATCATTCTTGATTATCTTCATGACAATCAGCAATCTTGATTATCGTCATATATGAGTAATCCTCATCAAACTGGAGCTTTATTGATTTCTCATTTTGAAATTATTACCAAAAATGTTTTCCCCAAACATTATTCAACTTATCCCAAAACGATATGAAAATGGAGAATATAATTTTAAAATTGGTTAATTAACCCAAACACCTAAATTAAAAGAAGACAATAATACCAAATTAAATAAATATTTCTAAAGTTTGTTTATTCTAAGCACTCAAATTTAAATATTGATCTGCTATTGCTTGGTACATTTAATTTTAAACACACAAATTTAAAAATTGTAATTAATACCAAATTAAATAAATATTTCTAAATGTTGTTTATTTAAATATCATTTGGTTTTAATAGTTAACACTCGAGGCCATCTGTCGTCACACACCCTCCCAAGGCCAAACAATGGAGATGATGTAAACACGTGCGCTCAAGGTCATATGACGTCACTTCAAGGACAAACATGAAAACGTCACACCCCCAAGGCCAAACAATATATCTGATGTAAACTCGTGCGCTCAAGGTCATATGACGCCACTTCAAGGACAAATATGAAAACGTGGTATGCAAAACTTTCCAAGATCGTGGGGCGGGGCTTAATATCATGGTCATGGGGCGGGGCTTAATCTCATTGGGCATGGGGCGGAGCTTAACTCTCCAAAGCCATGGGGGCGGGACTTAATAAATCATGCTCATGGGGCGGGGCTTAATCTCATTGGTCAGGAGTAGTGGTGACACCCCCCACCACTTTCAGAACCCGCATACTTCCACTACTTATATATATATTATATATATATATATATATATATATATATATATATATATATATATATATATATATATATATATATATATATATATATATATATATATATATATATATATATATATATATATATATATATATGTATATATATATATATATATATATATATATATATATATATATATATATATATATATATATATATATACGCAAAATCACATCATCACCCAGCATCCAGATCCGTGCGATAACTGAAACACAGACGAGACAACGAACTTAAGGTAATATTTAGTGCTTTAAAGAAAAATGGCTACACAAATCGCACCATAGAGAAAGCTATTAATACACAGGTTTCCCGAACAACGAACAACAAAAATTATGAAGCGGGAAAGCAACGAGTAGTCTTACCATATGTAAAAGGCACAACAGACAGAATCGGAAGAATTCTTTGGAAACACAACATACAAACAATACACAAGCCACAAACAACTATAGGTAAACTACTTGGAAACCCAAAAGATAAAATCAAACTGCAAAACCACGGAGTATACAGTATTCCGTGCCAGGACTGTGAAAAGTTGTACGTGGGGCAAACTAACAGGCGAATATCAGCAAGAGTGGAAGAGCATAAACTGAGCATCAGAAATAAGAAAACAACCTCAGCTTTATTCCTACATCATCAGGAAACCGGCCATAAAAGAAATTTCGATGGGTGTAGGGAGATTGCCAATATAGAATATTATAAGACCAGAATAGTCCGAGAAATTGGAAAACAAGGTGATTTGAATAAAAGGGACGAATCATTAAAACTACCAACAGTATGAAAGACAATAATCGACAAATCTAAAATCGCAAAAACTCAAGCGCAATTAGCGCAACAACAACAACAGCACCATCCGGAAAACATAAATAATGACCAACGCCTGCGCAGATATAACCTTCGGCCCCGAGTGGAGGTATAAAAGGATGCGTCGCAGTCACCAACACTTCAGTCTCTATTCGGACGCGAGAAAGAAAGCTTCGAAAATGCCAAATGTGATTTTGGCGAAACGTCAGCAAAACTGTTCTTTTCAGAACGACAGTAGTGAACGGATGTACACTTGGAATGAAAACACATTGTATTTTTTTATCCGTGAAGGAGTAAAAAATATATATATATATATATATATATATATATATATATATATATATATATATATATATATATATATATATATATATATATATAGACGCATATATCCTTCATTCCAGTGGCGGCTCGCCAGGGGACACGGGTGAAGCACCGCTTTACCTACATTTTCCAATCAATTTACTTAAAAATAAAAATATTTTTAAAATATTAAGCATTTTATAATCTACATTTGTATTATAAAAATGTAGTATGTTTTATATAAATTCACATTATTTGCTTAATTATACCATTATTTTCTATCAAAACTAGCTACTGCACGCTGCAAGCGCTTGTTCGCTTGTTATAGAATTAATGTAAATTAGTTCGTTCGGATCATGGGAGGCGAAAGCAGTTTTGCATCGTGTCGTGTATCGTGGTATATAACTGTTTTCAATACATTTCATAAAATCAATTTCAAATTAATATATTTAAATTCATATTATTTAATATTTTTAAGTATTAAAAAACACTTCAAAGCTATGGATAATTAACATCATAAAAGGGTAAAAAATAGCCATTTTGGGCGTGGCACCCCGAAAATGTTTCGTCTGCGGCTCTATTTTTCACCTACAGGGCCGTGCACCTAGCTACGCTGCGCTTCACCCGTTCTTAAATTCACGAGCCGCTACTGCTTCATTCGAATATGTTAAAAGTCATTTAAAATTCAAAGTACTTTAATTTACTATTATCTAGCATCCTTATCCAACTGAAGATGAAAAGCGCCACATTGCAGCCCAGACCAATTTGACGTTATTACAAGTAAATAACTGGTTCATTAACGCTCGCAGACGAATTCTGCAACCTATGCTAGACGCAAGCACACCTACGGGACAGGACAGTGGGCAAGCAAATTCGCCTGGTGGTGGAAATAAAAGGAAAAAAAATCAAAACAATAACAGAAGATTTTGGCCTCAAGAATTTGGCAGTGTCCAGCCAAACCTCGAAAGTGGTAAGCGTTTACTTGATTATTTTATAGTACTTTTTCCAAAATAAAATGTATATTGCGGTAGCAGATTTAGATTAATGTTAGTTAAATTTCTTACGTAACAATTCACTTTCATCGAATGGTAGAAGTCATCCGATTTCGAACCTGCCTTCAGCAAAGGATTTATTTTTCTTTAATTGTTCAAAACTTTGTATTACATAACTAAAAATAAACATCGCAATGACTTGTTAAAACGTATAAGGTAGGTATAGGGAATACACCCCTGTTGATAATATGCCCAGGCTGTGCTATTTTTTTAAATTCGAAGTTTTATCAATAGAAGGCATTTGCGTTTCTTTTGGTCACATATAACCAATCTGTACAAATCTATTCTCAGTTAAGCTTAAGAATCCGTGAGTGGTGCATGTTACACGTACGGGCCGAGAGAATTATAAAAAACGGTAAGTTTTTAACGCGTGATATCGTACTAAAATCTATCTGTTATTATTTTGTTTATACATCATTCGACACCTTGTTTAGCAATGATCGTTTTGATGTATTTTTGGTAATGAAATAATTTAGTATTGTGGCAATTTTTTTGCTATAATATTTATCAGAACCATGCAATTAATATGCCCAGGTTTAAATGGATATAATATGCACATGGGCATATTAACTGCAATTACATTTCAGTGAAGTTTTGAAACCTAGAATATTATTTCAGATGTCTCCTTATAAATCAAGAGTTATACGGGCACAATGGACGCAAGAAAATCTTCAACTTGCTTTAACTGCAATTAATAATGGACAGTCAAAAAATTCAGCATCCAAACAATTTGGAATTTCGAGAAGGACCCTCAGGCGCTACATTGAAAAAAATAAAAAGATCGTCTAGGTAGGAAAACGACTTTATGAGAGGAAGAAGAGAAAGAGTTAGCAGAAAGAATTATAAGACTGGCTGAACTGGGCTATCCCATGATAAAAACAATTCTAAGTAGGTGCGTTTACAATTATTGCGAAAAAAACAATCTAGCCCATTTTTTTTCGCAAGAAAGACGCTTAGCTGGAGGCTATTTTCTGCAAGGCGGGCTCAAAATATGAATCCGGCAAGAGCCTAGAAGCTTAATAAACATATTGTTGCAGATTATTTCGAAAAACTTAAGACCGTTTTGCTAGACCTAAATCTTATGGATAAGCCAGAAAGAATCTATAATGTCGACGAAAAGGGGCTGTCGACTTTCATTACACCACCAGCAATCAGTTTTAGCAAAAAAAGGAGCAAAGAGGGTACACTTAGTGGCGCCAGAGCACGCCGAAAACGTGACTGTTGTTTCTTGTGGTAACGCTAGCGGAGGACGAATCTCTCTGCTATTCTCTTTAAAGGTAAAAGGCTCAAGCCTGAATGGTGTGACAATTTGCCACCAGACACATTAGCTCTAATGACTGCGAAGGCAAGCATGACTATTTCTACATTCAATACCTGGATAAATCACCTGGCCAAATACAAACTTCCTGGTAAATGTCTTCTAATATTTGATGGTGCATCATGCCATTTTGTCCCATCTATTGTAGACACTGCCGAAGCTCATGAAATTACATTATTCTGCCTTCCGAAGTAACACTACACACGAACTCCAACCCATGGACAAGGCCGTATTCAAATCTTTCGAGTACCATTGGGATGAGCAAGTTCTGCTATATTGGACTCGTTATAAAGATCGTCGTATCACCAAACAAAGATTTGGTGAAATATTTTCCACTGTTTGGGACAAGCCAGTTACACCACAAAACATAATTTCTGGCTTTTCAGCTACAGGCATATACCCCTTCAATCCGGAAGCTGTTCTAGAGGTAGCGTTTACCCCCAGCGTCTTAACTGAAAAAGAACTCCCCAACTCAGAAGAGAACATAAATTTGGAACAGACACGAAGAGAACTTACTCCAGTGCCTGGATGTTCAGGTATAAACTCCGAAGACCGTCGGAAATCCCCACCTAAAGTTACGGATGTTAAGAAATCTTAAAAATTTGGGCGAAAACGCCATCGTAAGGATACCAGGTCATCGACAAGTCACTCTTCAGACGATGATATGTCCTTGTATAGTGAAACAGCATCAGAGACATTTTCGTCAGAAGAAGAAAAAAGAGCAGAAAGGAAAACTTACTCGGTAAAATCTGATATTAAAAAAAATAATACAGGGAACGAACTAAATAAACAGGAGAATTCCAAAAAAGGTGTAGATGAAGAAGTATCGGTAAACTTCACTGAAATGTTAGATACGTCGTACAAAGAAAATATGGGGAAAGCCAAAAGAAGAAAAGCTATAAACAGCAAGGCTTTGGTTGTCAAGAAAGCTGTTTTTGAGGAAAAAGAAAAGAACGTTCCTGTTGTCAAAAAAATGGCAATAAAGAATATGAAAGTTAACCCAACAAAAACAAAAGATTCTTGGTATTGTAAGATCTGTAGAGAAGATGCGGTAAAAGATATGTTCAGTGTGTTGTGTTTATGTGCACGTGTGTTGGACTTACCAAACAAGATAAAACAATTTTTATTTGTCCAGACCACTCGTAAATATTTTACTTAGAATTAGTTATTTAGTTATCTAGTCTTACTCGTTACATAATGGTTAAAAAAAATATGTTTTCGCTATCGTATTATAGTTTGCAATTCATATTACTTAACCGATTAAAATTGTTATAAAGATTTTTTTGTTTAAATTTAAGAATGAATTTAGTTAAATTCAATAAAATAAAAATTGTATTATAAAATTTGTCATTTTTATGGTTAATATACCTAGCTGGGCATATTAACACACATCCATGGGCATATTGCCAACATAGGATGTCAATATGCCCAGTTAACTTTTTTTTTGAAAAGAGCAATAAACCATAAACAAACAACTATTTTGAAGACGGTTTATTATAGAACTGAAGAACAATTATAAGCCAATAATTTGTGGTAAAGCTGAAAAAGACAACATTATTTTTAATTTTTTTATAGTGGTTTGTTCTTAAGGTGGGCATACTCCCTACACCTACCTTAGCTTTAGTTGGTAACATAATGTAATGTAAATTGATAAAACAAAATGAAGCAAACAACTACAAACAGTACGAATTCAAGGATAAGGTATACTATATACTTCTTTACATAAGGCTAGATTGTAATTGCCACACAATTTAGATCGCGCGAGGCTTTATGCGATCATCGCGCATTATTTCTTAACTGCATAGTGAGTTCAGTTCAGTTGCAAAATGATGCGCGAGCAGTACAGACAAATAAAGGAAATTTGAGGCGTTTTACAGCTTTTTTTGACTAATCACTTTAAAGTAAAAAAATATTTTCTGTTTGTGAGTGCTATTTCATATCCCTAAGGCTACCACGTTTAGTGGGAAAAAGATCTCTTTATATACAAAAAAAAAAGATATTTGACCTGTTTTATCCTTTGGTAAATAAAGCTAAACGTTTTTAAAATACTTTTTTTTTTCTTTTTCAGGGGATATATTTTTCTCTTGGGCTATTCTGTGTATTAGAAAAAAAAGTTTTTACATAAAACATTACAATAGAAATTTGACATATATCGCCGTTTTTTAAAAAAAGCTGAATGCTTTTGAAATACGTTTTTTTCGTTTTCAGGGAGCTGTTTCACCCCCTAGGTTTACCATGTATAATTGAAATATTTTTTTGTATACAAAAAGAAAAAAAAAATACATGTTTTACCAGTTTTTAATTTTTTCTTGTGCTTTTCAGGAGGAGTTTGCTTTGGGTCTGTCGTGTATAGAAAAGAAAATTATTTTGAATACAAAAAATAAAATTAATTTAACGTGTTTTTGGGTTTTTTCGAAATGTTTTGTAATTTTTTTTAAATTTATTTTATTGAAAAAATCAAGTATCTTCTCCAATGACTAAATTTTTTGATGTCAAAATCTTTGCCCCAACTATTTCTGTTTTTAATTTGACTTATGTTGGCTTGCGCGTTCTCAAAATATATTTTTTTACATTTTTATATCCCTTAAAAATATTGAATGTTACTGACAAATGCTACACAACAATTTTAAAATTTTACCATGTTTTTTTAACAGGACTATTTATTTTAGGCAGAGTTTCTTACTTACTGATTTCTCTCAACATTGCCGCATTAGCCTCCCATTCCTTATTCACTGCCACTCTATTTGTGTATAGAGAAGACCGTTTATTCCGGGGCTTTCCTAATTAAAAATAAACAAATCTAGCACTTTAATTGTGGTAGAAAAGTCAAATCATTTATATTGTTTTTTTTTTATTTGAAAGAGATAGTAAATATATGTATTATATATGAAAATTGGGAACTATTTATATTCAAGGATTATTTATATACTCAAGTTTAGCGCCTTTAAATATATCAATAATATGTTGGCACATCGCACGCAGGCTAAGCCCATGCGCGTATATACTTACTTCCTTTTTTTTTGGTACAGAAAGTACTAAAAAGATCCTATCTTGAATCAGCGCGATTAACACATAAGCCTGCGTGGAAACTGATGGAACATTGATTGCTACAGAGATAGGAATCAGACGAGAAAGTGTTCGCAAGTCTTTAAGAGACATGGATATAAATCTTTTAAATATCAACTTCATCAGCATCTTTATGTATGTGACTATGTTCGCAGACTGGATTTTTGCAATTGGTATTTAGGAGAAGTGCACTAGCAGCCAAATTTAAAATCCTATTGAAAATTCTACCTTCACTAGCAAATGTTCAGATTTATTACCAGTAAGGTAAAGCTCCAGCCCAGAATGCAACAGTAGTCGGTTATTTAATTCGACATTCGGAGATCGTGCCTATCCACACTAATGGTTCGAAAAGCTCGCCAGATCTGACATCTTTAAGTTATTCAACTGGGGACATTAAAAAAAAAATATGAAATTAAACCAGAAAATATAAAGGGCTATAAATTCCATCACTCCCATTCAGATGGAAAATGAACTAAGGGAATTTGAAGAACAAGTAAATTTATGCCATGATGTTAATAGTGAACGTTTTGAACGCTTCAGTTATGGATAGTTTGTGTTTATTTTTTTCTTTCATTTGTGTGATTTAACAATGTTGGTTATTTTTCTTATATATGAATAAATGCTATATTTATGCGAGTAGAGATTGCGATACTTGAAGAGCATGACGTCATGCCGTACTTAGTGAGCTTTTTTCGTGCCTAATCAAAAGGAGCGGAATCTAGAGGGAAATAATCCCGGAGCGGATTCTAGCGGGTGCTAACCTAAGTACTGGGACAAAGGATAGGGGAGCTAAAGGATGATGACATTTTGGTTGGTAAAAATTTTTATTTTCGGCGCGGAGCACAGCTTACCTCTGGTAGTTTCCCCACCAGGGATGCCATGTTCTCGAATGGTTTGGTTTACTTTTGAAAAATAATTCTTTTGATTGCCTGTAGCCGTGGATAAATTTTCAAATACTGACCTGCGGTCATATTCGGAGTCCCGGTTTCTATCGCAAATTGAAACAAGGTCGAATTTATTCCATCTGGGGATTGAAAAATCAATATCAATAGGAGAAACTGGAGTCTCACGGGCTCTTTTAGGTTTTCTCAATTCTAATTAACTATCTTTAAAAAATGTTCGCAGAAAACGACGCGATAGGCAAGCTGTATCGAGCAACAAGCTGTCTATCTTTTGGTTCATTCATTGTTTCATTACATTTAATTTGTTCAAATAAAAAATAGAATCAATCGGTGAAATTTCCGTTGGGTAATCCCTAACGTCGGGAACCTCCATGGTGGAGTTCTCTAGGTACGTCAGTCCAGAGGTATTGTGTTTATAATAGCTTCTGTCGTGTCTAATATAGTATTCAAAGACGTTATACGACAGGCTTGATGAGCTTGTCGAGCGCCCTCCACTCACCCGAGGAACTTGGGAGTCTTTGTTCCCCTGGCCAAACAAATGTGTGAGCCTTTGCTCAGAAGTTGGGACGGGGTTGCTGGGCTGTGAGATATTTGACATACCTTTTGTAGGAACTATTCCAGAAGATGAAATAGCCACGTATGCAATTTCAAAAACTTAAAAATCAAAGTCTGAATGTATCAGACAAAATACTTTAAGTAGCAGAGGTAGTCAGTCGCACGGTTAAGTCGGGTCAAGCTTAAACTAAAATACTATCGGGTGGATACCTAACCTTTAGCTTAGTTTACAAAATTCTCAACAAATCTTAATAATTTTATTTACTTATAAAATGCTAACTTATGATCCGTGGACCTCGTGTGGGCTTTACTAAGTCCGTACACCGTTACTAAATATTTCACTTTTTGATTTAAAATCGTTTTAAACGTTCAAGAAAATCACTGTTTTTGTCACTGTCACTTTTGTTGTTCAGTTATACGCACTAACTGTGTACGTAAAAGGTTTTCAAAGTATAAAGGTTAAAATTTTAACGTTTGCAAAATCACTCAAGTAATTTCCACAAATTACTTGGAAAACTGTTTTTCAGTTTATCAAATTTCAATTTTTTTTTAAATCAAAAAGTTAGCAAATCTCTCTTATTTAGCTAACTGAAAAAGTCACAGTCACCATATGTAATTAGGACGTAAATCAACTTTTACAAAATCAAAATTTACAATATTGTCTAAAAAGCTAAAATTTAACTAGAAAGAACTAAAGAATATCTTTTTCTTAACAATGTATATATGAATGATTAAAATATTAAAAATCAAAAATATTTAACGTTTGAAAATATGCAAAAACTATTAAATGCATCAGTAAATATAAAAAAGGCAAAAATTTGGCAAACTTAGTAGACGTGAACTGGTCTATACTGATAGAAAACCTCTGGGATTGTCTCTCCGACGAAGGACCACTAAAACTCTTTAGGTTTTAGAAAACATAGGTATATTTAGTAATTAACAGATAGTCACAATAGGGTTGTCACAGTCGAGTTATTATTCACAGTCTATTCGGTAAAGCAAAGTTACAAATCCGGGAAAGTCACAATTTAAGTTTGTAAACAATACAAACCAAAATATTACAAAGTCAAAAGTAGTGTAGACACTGCCTTCTAATGACAATATATTGAGGTTCAAGAAAAATAATTTACTTGGGGATTTTACTAAATATTGGTTGGCAACACTTTTATGACGTTACAAAAGTTACTCTTCTTCTAACTTTATAACTATACTTTATAAAGAAATAAAATGATACTGCTAAATTAATTCTGTAATAAAGAGCAGTTCACCATCCACCTGATGTGGCTGGGTTAAACCTTGCACTTTCGGTTGCCGACCATCAAAGGACACGCCGAAACGAATGACGCAATATGATTAAAATGTATCCAAAATCTCTGGATATCAACTAAAAACGAGGGATACTGCCTCAAAAGACGCACTAGTTTCACTACATGACTTTAATTGAAGAATAAACTTCTAAATTACGGGAATAGAGCCCGAAAGAATTAAATTTTTACTCGGGATGAGACCGCAGCACAAACTGAGTAAGTTCACCCTTTAAGATGCAAACTCTTACTGACTGTACAACATTCGACGTCGTACTTCCGGAGTTGCTTTCCGACTTGACTCCGTGGCCGCAGGGGGCGCAACCAAATTATAAAACAAGAATTATTAGTTTGCTATTATTAAAAAGTGGTACAAGCTCGGTAATAAGATTAAAATGATCGATTGTTCATTTGGAAATTGAACATACTCCCGCCCGTTGAAGCGATTGCTTCAAAACAAACGAACATAAAAAATTTGAAAAAGAAAAAAATGAAAAATAAAAATAAATGTATAGAGCAAAACATTATTGATTGAGATTACCATCATTAACTGGAAGAGAAAACAACTTCTTTATATTTCGTGTAAAATTACCATCCCTGGTCTTAATTTTTGCAACTCTGATTTTATTATCTCTACTTGGCAGCAGTTCTATAACCCTGGCCAATATCCATTCAAAAGGACGTGTGTTATCCTCTTTAAAGAGAACTAAATCATTTATTTTTATATTGTCAGTGGGTCTAAGCCATTTAGGACGATTTTGGAGGAGATTCAGATAATCTTTCGTCCACTTGTTCCAAAAATGTTGCTGTAATTTTGTGCAGAGATGCCACCGGGAAAGTTTGTTATCAGGAATGTCTGTTAAGTTAGGTTCTGGGTAAGAAGTGAGGCTATCGCCAATTAAAAAATGTCCAGGTGTAAGGACGGAAAATTCAGATGGGTCATTTGATAGGGGTATAAGTGGTCTCGAATTCAGTATGGCAAAAGTCAATTTAGTCTCGCCAATAATTCTACGAATGTGATATTTTACACACTTTATAGCACTCTCCCAAAGGCCGCCCTAGTGTGGACTCTTAGGTGGTATAAACCTCCATTGAGTTTGATTATGTCTCAAAAAATTGTGAATTGACTCTTGAGAATTTGGAGTTTTTTATAAAGTCATAAAATTCTTTTAACTGGTTTTTGAGCCAAGAAAATTTGTGGCATTGTCACTGTAAATACACTCAGGATTACCCCTCCGAGAGATAAATCTGTGTGTTGTTAGTGTGTGTGTTGTTAGAGTGTTAAAAGGAAGGCTTCAGTCGAGAGATCTGACACAAGCTCTATGTGCACAGCCTTAGTAGTCATGCACACAAAGACTGAAATGTAAGCTTTCAAAATTGGAGCTTTACGTAATTTAGAAGAATTCAGAACACTGACACTGTCTTTTGACAAATCTGCCATGTACTGCTGACATGAAATTGCTTTAAAGCGGTAACAAATCAGACACTTGTTAATAGTTCGTTTGATTTCACTCAAACCATTTAGAGGCCAATATCTTAACTTAAAATTACTTAAGAAATTTTGTGCTCCAGCATGACCTAGAGTTAAATGTTGTTTTTTAACATTAAAGTGACAATATGATTTTTTTGATGGTAATAAGATAGGATGTTTTTGTATAAATGGAAGATCAGAAAATGTGAGTCTTCCACCCACTCTTAAGGCCGTTTTACATGCTGCAATTCTTTCTTGCAAGTTGCAATAGTCTTGAACAAAGGCATGCGCAGTGGCAAGACATTTGTACCTTTTGTCAAACTGCGCATGCTTTTGTTCAAGACTATTGCAAGAAATAATTGCAGCATGTAAAACGGCCTTTAGAAATTCATGTTCATCTAAAAGAGGTGCAAGCTGTAAAATTGATTTATTTGAAATTATTTTATTATTTTTTAATTCGTTGATTTCTAGAGAAAAAGTATGTTATTGTAAACATTTGATGATAATATTTTCAGCATATTTTAATTCAGAAATATTTAAATTTTCTGTAACTCTTTGAGATATATCTTTTAAGTTACTAATAAATCTGAGACAATAAGCTACTGTGCGCTGCTAGCGCGTGAAAGATGAAAATTTGAGAAAACAATTATAAAGATATTGATTTGAGTTATCTGATGCTTGTTTCTTTTTTCTTTGGAATGCATTTTGTTTCAGGAACTTCAGTCAAATTAGGGTTGAAGTCAAAATCAGATAAATTTAAATCTGGATCTGACAATATTTGTGGTCCATGCCACCAGAGTCCAGAGAAAAGTTTTTAATTTTTGAATGTTCTAACCCTCTTGACAAGCAGTCAGCTGGGTTTTGTGCTGAGTTTATATGTCGCCAATGGAAATTTTAAGTTAAACCTTGAATTTCGGCTACCCTATTTGAGACAAAAATAGACCATTTTGAGGGATGACCTCTTATTCAACATAAGGTTATTTCAGAATCAGTCCAAAGGTTTACAGAATTTATTGAAATTTTGTTTTCGAAAATAGAGATAATTTTTTGTACTAAATTTGACAGTAAAACCGCGGCACAAAGTTCTAAGCGCGGCAAACTTACAGTTTTTATAGGAGCGACGCTGCTCTTGGATGTGATTAAATTACTAGAGCCTGTACTGTGAGAATAAAGAGCACGGGCATAAACACATGCGCCGTATGCCTTCATGCTTGCATCGGCAAATCCATGTAATTCTATATAAAGAATTTGTTTTTGACAGAATAAATATCGTGGGATTTTTATTGACGAAAGAAAATTAATGTTTTTTATAAATTCATTCCATTCATTGATTAAGTCTATCGAAAGTATCATCCCAATCAAGATTTGCCACCCAAATTTTTTGCATAAAAATTTTGCAGATAATTACTGGACCAATGAATCCTAGTGGGTCGAACATTGACGTAATTTTGGATAAAACTCAGAATTCATTTTTAAGTTTTGTGGGATAGTAACCAAAAAATAATCATTTTCCGAATTCCAGGAAATCCCTAGAACCTTATTTGAGACATTTTCTATTTTAATGTTAAAAATTCTTTTAAATTAGAATTCCATTTGTGTAACTTAAAATTTGCACTTTTAAAAATATTTACTAATTGAGAATGAAGTAAATGTAATTCATTTAAACAGTCAGCACAGCCCAAAATGTCATCAACATGTGTACAGTTTAAAATGATAAATATCTTGATTTTTTAAAGCAAGTTCTTTTAATGTACGGGTGGCTAAATATGGTGCACTGTTGCTACCATAGGTAATCGTTTGCAATTCTATGCATTTTATAGATTCGTTGGGATTTTCTCTCCACAGTATGTTTTGTAAAAATGTCTGATTTGGGTTGATATGTATCTGACGGTACATTTTTTCAATGTCCGAAATGAGAACATATTTAGATAACCTAAAACAACATAAAATTTCAAAAAGTTCGGGCTTTAGCCCTTTAGCATAATGTCATTTAAAGAATGACTAGAAGAACTTTTGGCCCCTGCATCAAAAACTACTCTGAGTTTAGTCGATTGACTGGATTCTCGTATTATGCAGTGGTGTGGCAAAAAATATTTATTATTACCATTTTCATTGGTAAGGGGAGAGAGGAACATATTTTGCATGTTCAAGGTCAACATATTCATCTATGAGAGCCTTGTAAGAATGAAATAATTCAGGGTTTTTCAAAAGTCTTTTTTCGAGGTTATAATAACGCTTTTCAGCTAGAAAATATGAATTACCTAGAATAGAAGGTGCATTTTTTTTATTAATGGTAAATTGACCTGAAAAGAACCACTATCCGGAATTTTGGTAGTGTTTTGGAAAATTTCCTCTGCCTGAGAGGCCTTAGGGGAAAGGGGTTGGGAAAGTTGAGGAATTTCCTCGATAGTCCGAAATTTTTGTAATAAATTTTCTGTGGAATTCTGTAAAAATAAACATGTATTGTCACCACAATTTTCTGTATTGTTAGTGCCTTGAGAAATAGTTTCACAAGGTATGGATCACCCTACAATGTAGCGTAGGTGAGTATCCACTAGAGTTAAAAATTTGGGTTGCATTTTTATTACATTGCCAGTTATGAGGGTGTAATATATATCTGCTCCGAGCAGGATATCAACCTCTGAAGAAATAAAAAATTGGGATCTGCCAACTGAATATTTTCTGGGATTGGAATTTTATCCCTTAAGAGACCACATTGAGGTAATTTTTGGGTTATCTTATTTAGAACTACTAAATGAAGATTAAATTTATAATTTTTGATAAATGAATAAATTGTTACATTTTTAACAATTTTATTGCATGAAGAACAAATATTTTCAACACCTCCAATTGAAATGTTTGTATGAAGAGTTTTATACTTTTTCAATTAAAGAGTTTGTAATGAATGAAATAGTGCTACATGGGTCAAGTACGGCCCTGGCACGCACAGGTTGATTGTTACTTGAATAAAGTAAAATTTCAGCAGTTGCCAATAAGGCCTTTCCACTTGCTGATAATGTCGATAAAACGTGATGCTCTTGAGAGTTATTATTAGAACTATTTGGCTGATTTGAATTATAAAATATTTTGCCACTAGTTTGAGTTGGAACTCTATGTGTAGTAGTGTGTGACGGAGGGCTCGATGACTGAATTGAAGAATTATTTGTGAATCTTTTTTGTGATTCCCTTGAAGAGCTCTGAGGAAGATTTTCAGAATTAATGTCAGCGTTTTGATTGCTCACTGGTGGCTGAGAACTAAAAAATTTAAAATTTTGAATATGTAGAGTTGAATGATGCCTACCTTTACATGTCGAACAGCCTTTACTGCGACAATCAAGAGTTTTATGATTGTTTTTTAAAAAAATATAACAAAGATTATGACCTTTAATAAAATTTCTTTTTTCATAGTGTGATAAATTTAAGTATTTTTTACAATTTTGTAAATTATGTAAAGAAAAATTGCAACACAAACATTTTTTTATTAACATCTCGGTTAACATTAAAGTTTTGACCTGTTTGTGTTGACAATGTTTAGTGAAAGTTTTTATTTTTTAGAAAGTGTTTATTATTTGAGTCACCCTTTGGTGTAAGATTTGAATTAGGAAGAGTTTCAAAAACGCGACATCTTTTTTCTAAAAATTCTAAGAGTTCTTTAACACTAGGAAAGTCTTGGATCTCTTTCTAACTCGTATGCTTGGCTTTAATTTTTTGTATAAAAATATAGACCAGAAAAATATTTAAATCTAAACCATTTAGATTTTGCAACGCATCAAGGTTTTGTTTGATATTTGTTATAAATTCTCGAAGAACCGAAGTTTTAGAGAAAGGAATATCTAAAATTGTTTGAATATGAGAATAAATTGTTTTTAATTGTTGCTATACCTGCTTACCAAAGTAACAAGTGCGATTTGAAAATTGTCTTCTATTTTCAAATTATTTATTAAACTTAATGGCTCATTTTTTAAAAATAGCTTTAAATAAGTCAGTTTTTCAGCCCCAGATAAACTAGTATTTTGACTGATGGCTTTATTAAAAACTTCAAGGAAGTGTGTCCATTCAGTCACATCCCCCAAGGAAACGAGGAATTTTTAAATCCGGTAATTTAATAAAATAATGAGATTGCAAGGCAAACACATTGCTTGGTGGAGTACTCTTTAGTACCGAGATACAATCACAAAATATAGTAAAAATAATAAAATATTGATTTTCAACCTCATCACGGTCTGACACCTGAGGGTCATCTAAAATTTCTATCTGGGTTTGTATTTCACTATATGAATTAAAGGTTTTTTGTAACAAATCTAATCGAGCCTGAAACTCAATCAGAGAAGTGGTGTTTTTATTTTTATTTAGCCAAGTTTCAGCCCGAGTGATGTTGGATTTACACACCTTTCGTTTGTTTTTTAAATCCTCCGTTATTTTTACCAATAAAAATTAGTACACAGTACAAAAATGTCTACAGAAAGACAATGAGAAGAATTATTTGTGATAGTTTACCTCATACAACATGTATCTATAAAATATGAGAATGAAAAATTTTTATGATAGAACCAATTTCACTTTTTGACGTAGTAAAAGAAATACTTGTGACACTATAACGACAATGAAATGGATATTTGTTTTATACATTAATTAAAATCTACTTAGAACTAAGTAAATACTTAGGAAATGTATATTAATACAACTTAACAGTGCTAGAAAATTTTTGAACAGTCTAATTAAGACAAAAATTCACTTTACACTCACGAAAAAATTTGAAAATAATGATAACAATACGTTAAATGGTTCAACCTTACCAAGACTTGTCCCTTATTTTTTCACAGAACACTTTTTCTTCTGTTTTCGATTCAGGACAAGGCACGTATTACGTTACCATGAAAATTTCAAGCGAACACTTTCAACGAAATCCCCCCTTGCATGAAAATTAAGTTTATTTTTTAGGTCACTGGTAATTAGTCAATAGTCAAAAAAATCCGACTCGAAGGACCATAATATAGACGTGAACTGGTCTATACTGATAGAAAACCTCTGGGGTTGTCTCTCCGACGAAGGACCACTAAAACTTTAGGTTTTAGAAAACATAGGTATATTTAATAATTAACAGAATATAGTCACAATAGGGTTGTCACAATCGAGTTATTATTCACAGTCTATTCGGTAAAGCAAGCAAAGTTACAAGTCACAATTTAAGTTTGTAAACAATGCAAACCAAAATATTACAAAGTCAAAAGTAGTGTAGACACTGCCCTCTAATGACAATATATAGAGGTACAAGAAAAATAATCCACTTGGGGATTTTACTAAATATTGGTTGGCAACATTTTTATGACGTTACAAAAATTACTCTTCTTCTAACTTTATAACTATACTTTATAAAGAAATAAAATGATACTGTAAATTAATTCTGTAATAAAGAGCAGTCCACCATCCACCTGATGCGACTGGGTTAAACCTTGCACTTTCGGATAAACGAATTATACACGTTACCGACCATCAAAGGACACGCCGAAACGAATGACGCAATATTATCAAAATGTATTCAAAATCTCTGGATATCAACTAAAAACGAGGGATACTACCTCAAAAGATGCACTAGTTTCACTACATGACTTTAATTGAAGAAGAAACTTCTAAATTACGAGAATAGAGCCCAAAAGAATTCAATTTTTATGCGGGATGAGACCGCAGCACAAACTGAGTAAGTTCACCCTTTAAGATGCAAACTCTTACTGACTGTACAACATTCGACGTCGTACTTCCGAGCGCGGAGTTGTTTTCCGACTTGACACCGTGGCCGCAGAGGGCGCAACCAAATTATAAAACAAGAATTATTAGTTTGCGATTATTAAAAAGTGGTACAAGCTCGGTAATAAGATTAAAATGATCGATTGCTTATTTGGAAATTGAACACTTAGATTAAGATAGGTCTTAGAAAAAGATATTCTAATCAAGCTTGTCATGCCCTATCAAATCCACCCGGATCACGCCGCTTGGGATTCGATACGCAAAAATGTGTTTTTTAAAAAATGAACAAAGTCAAAAAGTCTTAAAAACTATTAACTTTTATGACATCAATAAAATATAAAAATACGCAAATATATGTAAATAGCAAAGATCAAACATCGATCAAAAAAGCACCGTTAGTTTTAATTGCCCTTAAAATTAACAATCCTCCTCAGTCAAGAGAGATTGGGAACTTCGGGAGCTCACGAGCCAGAAAGTCGGTGAAGGAGGATTTTAAGTTTAAGAGAACGGATTCCCCAAGCGTACATAAATCTACACCCTAATCTAGCTTACAAAAATCAAAGTTTATTTTTTTATAACAACAATTAATATTTAAAAACTAGTTTTACAAATTATAGTTATCACTCAGAGATAATCCAATTTAATTTTTTATCGAAGTCAAAATCAGATAAAAAGTGATTCGCTCAATCAAGGGTAGATCACTAACAAATCAAATACAAATAGAGATCAACAAAGTCACTATCAGTTTGAAAAAAATCAAAGTTTACAAATCGGAAATATTTCAAAGTCAAAATAGGGAAAAATCACAAATCAGTAAAAGTCAAAAATCAAAGATTCCGATTCAAAATATTTAAATATCAAAATTCAAAAACTATGGTTATGCAAAAAGTTTCATAGTTAAAAATGCAAAAATATGTCAATCAAAAATATAGTGATAACAATTACGCCAAGAAGCACTAAAAACAAATACACCAAGAACACTACTTTAGAATGACTGTAAGTTACTTAAATTGAAAATCTATATCTGGAGATGAACTATAGGTTGGAGAACGCTTATCGGATAAGATCAGAGACCGCCGGCTCACCTGTTCCTTCCTCGCGCAATTTAGACATTATTATTAGTATTTTTTCTTCCAGATACCCCCTTGAGAGCATAGATCAGGAGAACCAGATCTAATCTCCTAGGACGATCTTCATAATCTAAGCTCTACTCGGAACCTCTTTATACTAAGACCCGGCGCCGGCGTATTCCAACGTTGGGAACTAAAGTGCAATGTTCCTCTAGAAGTCTTCGACTGTATCACTATTAAGGACAAATAAGAAACGCACTAATATGCAGAACCGGTTTTTAAGGACTAGTAAAAAGCACAAGTTTCACTAACGATTTTAGCACACGATCTGAATGAAGTTGAAAATTTCGGTCTATATTTATAGTAAGTTGCTGCCGACCTCACGGTTACTGCTTTCCTGCTACTTTGGACCAATGGTCGCCATTCTGGGCGGAGTCCGTTGAACGAAACTCTAATCAATTTTTCTCAGTTTGTTCCGAATTTACGTGCCTTTTGACCAAGTTTCAGATTTTTTCAAATACTTTTTCTTTTTTCCAAAAAACATTATTTCGGCTTTAAAATTATTATAAAACGTTCGTACATATTTAGTTCATTATTCCCTGGAGGTTTGGGATTTTTCCTCCAAGTGGTTTTATTTTAATCGCAAATTTTCGGTAGGACCTGGTTCTGCGCTTCCGAGGCCTTTTTTCTACCTTCAATGTGGTTTTTTCGAATTGAGTTTTATTATAAAAATTGTTTTTCTTTTTATTAGGGCTATCTTTTAGTGAAAGTCCGGTTTCGAGTCGTGAAAATTTAATTAATTTTTTTTGAAAATGCAAAAATTAACTTTTTTGTTTTTCAATTTAGAAATGAAATAATAAAATAAATTTAAATATGAGGTAGTTTTAGTCATTTAGAAACTTTTATAAACAATAACTTTTTTTGATATCTGTTTTAGTTTTTTAGATATTGAGGTGGCGTCCCTTCGAACAAACAAGTAGCCTGGTTTTCTTTTGCTCATAATTCCTTCGGGAATTAATCAATCTGGCTGAAATTTTCAAAGAAGTTGAATTGAGTTAGCCCCTTTCGATTTTCCATTTCGGCCCTTGGTCATTCTCAAAGGGAAAAAAGTTTATTTCGAAGTATGATATTTTTAGGGAGTATTTTAAATTTAAATCACGAAATTTTAATCTTTTATAAATCTGTTATTTCTGAACCGATGTTATTGAATTTTTTTTCAGTTTGTTTTCCGCGATAAGGGCTTTTATTTATTTTTGAGACGAAAAATTTGATTTTAGAATTTTGACAATTTAGGTTAATTTTCAAACTGCAAGAATTAGTTGAGATATTGAAATGTAACTTTGATAGGCGTGAAGCGCATAAAAAGTTACATCTTTTTACAAACTTTCATTGATCCATCTTTTGTCTAAGTATTTTTAATTATTAATTGAAAGTTGAAAATTTTACTGACACCAACTTGTATGGCGAAGCTTGGCGTGGGTTTCTGTGATTGGCTGATTCTTAACGCGTCACATGTTCTAATTGGATATAGCTTTTTAACAAAACTACTTTGCCTTTGATCTTGAACATTCACTGCCCTGGTGAATTTTTAGTCTTGGAGACGTCCATTTGCTTTTCTATGTATTTGTATAGGAAACGCTATTCTTGATATTATACATGTTTTTAGTAGTATTTACGATAGATTAGTCGCAAAAAGTCCGATATTACAACAAAGGGGTGGGTCTAACCAGAAGAGTGGGAGAAAGGGCGCTGAGGGAATAGTTATCGATGTGGGCTATGACACTTTTTAGGTAGCAAATATCCAACGCCATAGGAAATTTATATTTATTTTAATTTTTAAAAAATCTTTTGCTAGGATGTGAACCCGGAACTTCTAAATGTAAGCCCTAAACTCAACCACTGAGCTATCAGACCTGCTAATTAAAAAATCATAAGATTCTAGGTGTCAAAAAAATAAAAACACCTATTATTTAAACAAGAGGTGTTGAAATGTTTGTAGATAGAATTTGTCGCTGGTAAAATATCAGGTGTCTTTTAACAACAAATTATACCGTAATTATATTTTAAAAGTCTGTAGGATTTTCGGATCGCCTAAGTGTAAGATAAAATGATCAGGTGTCTTTACACTAAAAAATTGAGTATTTTGTTTATTATTTTAACCGGACATCTAAGTACAAAAATTAGTAAAAATATTTTTGAAAATGTTCTTAACATATATTTTTAACCTATAGAAAAAGCTCTAAACTAACAGTGTAATTTATTTTTTAATTGGAATCCCGCACTGGATGGAGGGTCCAATGTGTCGTAAGTGTAAAAAAATTGTGTAAGTATATTGTGTTCGCGAATTATAAAATTTACTTAGGAAGTAAATAGTAGGAAAAACATTTTTTTTTTGGTTCTAGTGTATGTAAACCCTTTTTTAATTATTTTCTTAAATCACCAAACGATTATTTTTCTTCTTAAGTTTTTTTAAAATTCCTGTGTGATTGTTACTTGTTTTCCACCAACCCTGAGTAAAAAGGATTTTCTCTCTTTTAAGTAAGTTTAAAACCCTATGGAAAAGAATCTGCTTTAGGCAACTTAAAATACCTCTATGATATTTAATTATTTTCCACTAACATAGATTAAAAAAAGTATTTTCTCTTTTTACGTAAATTTAAAAACGCTGTATGATGTTCAAAATTATATGTTATGTGTACTCAGCAAAAAATTATCAAGGAAATCCAGTACTTTGTAAGGTTTTTGTTTCCGAAAAAAAGTTTTACTAAGTAACCAATGGTTTGTTTATTTTTAGAATGTTCAGCCTCCGTTATATCCACTAGCACCTCCACTCTAGAGGCCGCCCAGTACCACGAGTCCATGAATTGTATTTCCTGTTATCTTACATAGATTTTAAGAAAAATAACCATCTAAATATTAACGTGTTTAATAGCCCAGTCACCAGAGACAGTTTTGGGGCTGTCACAGGAATAATATAATTTTGGACTTTTTTTTATCAATAGTACCTCTCGAGAGGCTGTTTAAGAATGTACAGAGTTCTCACACGTAGGACGCCTGGTTCACAGAAAAAATGGCCAAATTATCGTAGATAAAGCAAAATTGTTTAATTAAAAAATGTAGGGCAGATTATCTGTTTGCAGTTCTCATAGTTTTTGCGAAAATTGAGGTTATATTATGTTATGTAGCGGATGTTTCCTTCCAAACGCATTTTGAATTATTAGTCATGTTTCAATCAAGAATATTTCCCTTCGTTGGATAAAGTTTAACATTTATATTCAAATAAAATACGTTTTTCTGATAAAGGGATAGAACACATTCTCCAATAACGTTCACAAAGTCATCCATGTAAAATGGGAGTATCGCTGTAAAATATTCACGTGTAATGGGTGTATTAAGTGATGCAAACTAAAGAGCACATTTCTGGACTGCTCATTCTAACATTTAACATTTTCTCTAACAGTGTTTGTGTAATTGTGTTCAAAAATGGTAAGTACAGCCCTCTTATGTTTAGGAAAAGTTGAATTAGCTTATGCCTAAATAACTTTTGAACAGACCGTATGTAGCAATATTGATTTAGTTTAAATATTTTTTATTCTTATAAAAACTTTAATTTTTTTTTTATTAACATACAATGCACATATATATATATAAATATATATATATATATATATATATATATATATATATATATATATATATATATATATATATATATATATATATATATATATATATATATATATATATATATATATATATATATATATATATATATATATATATATATATATATATATATATATATATATATATATATATATATATATATATATATATATATATATATATATATATATATATATATATATATATATATATATATATATATATATATATATATATATATATATATATATATATATATATATATATATATATATATATATATATATATATATATATATATATATATATATATATATATATATATATATATATATATATATATATATATATATATATATATATATATATATATATATATATATATATATATATATATATATATATATATATATATATATATATATATATATATATATATATATATATATATATATATATATATATATATATATATATATATATATATATATATATATATATATATATATATATATATATATATATATATATATATATATATATATATATATATATATATATATATATATATATATATATATATATATATCTGAAAATTGGTTTATGCATAGGTTATAACATTAGATACAAACATAAAAATTATTGAAAGCTTGTGATTTATACTAATTGTAATATTATTATGCAAAGGCGTTTTGTCAGCATTTTATTGGGTTTAAAAATACTCTTTACACAAAAACAAATGTTTTATTAACGGTTTTTGTTTCAGATGGAAAAATTCGAAATCAAAACCCAAGTTTTGAGACAGTTTCCTCGCTTCGCTGTCCTAGGCAGTTCAAGGCGAGCCCCGAAGGCAAAGACCCTACGGCATGGGTGCGTCAAGCCCTGCAGCTAGTGATTCCGCATTCAGCGTCTCATCTGGCTGCTGATAACTTGATGGGTGATCTCCGCATTCTCGTTCCAGGAAGCTGAAAAAATATCAGTCAATCAGATGATCAGCGGGGTGTATCAAAGTAAGCGTTTGTTGAAGTTGTTTGAAGACCCTGACTGTGAAAAACATTTACATTTCGTGTATTTATAATTTGGAAAAGGAAGAGACGTTTGTTTGAAGACCCTGACTGTGAAAAACATTTACATTTACTACATCATGGAGGGCATGTACTCGTCCAAATAAAAAACAATGTCTTGATTGCAATAGGACCTTTGCCAATGAAACATACTTTGAAAATCATAAGTTTGGTAGATATTATGTAAAAGATAAGACTGTTTGCGAAGCATTTAAATTTTGTTTGATTTGTCGTAAAGGTTTTAAATCAAATAGACAACATTTACAGCGAGATTTTTTGTAATATTAAAAAAAAAACAGCCAGAAAATCATTTAAGTTTCATGCACTTGAATAAGAAAAAACGTAAATTTAAAGATATTTTTTATATTTTCTTTGATCTGGAAACTCGACAAGAAAAATTTTTAGAGGATGGTTCTCTTCTGCATGAGGTAAATCTTTGTGTTTTTAAACCAACCTAAATGTATGTTTAAATTTAAATACAAAATTTTAACATAAGTGTGGTCCGAATTTAGAAGTTTTAAGATATAGAGATTGCATACAAATTTGTATTTCATTGATTTTATCAAAATGAAAGCTTTTGAAATATGTTATTGTTCTTTCGCATGACGGATCTGGTTTTTATATGCAATTCCTACTAAATCATTTACTTTTACAAACAGATCATATTCCAGTGGTAATTTTGAGAGGTACAAAAATGATTTTAATGACTTTGGGGAACGGCAAATATTTAGATTCAATACATTTTATGTTTGTCTTTGTCGAAATTATCAACCAAAAGCTTTCGGGCTTGCACAAAAATTTAAAAATGGCCACTTTCCTTACATTTTTAATAAAATCAAAAAGAAACTTAAGTGGGTTCTCTTCCTTCTTTCAAATTTTATTCTCCAGGCACCATTTCTTGAGTGGTACGAGGCAAACAAACATCTTGAGTTTAATTTTCAGGAAGAAATCTTCGACTACTGTATTCCGTAAACTCATGGCGTCAATTTTTTATGTTTGTCCTTTCGCTGAAAGTTGTACTATTTCTGGCGCTTGCAACAAACTTTTTCGTAGATATTTCCTAAAATAAAATACAATTGGTATTATTACTAAACAGGATTATTGTTGCAGAGATAATCAATCTAATATTACCCTAAAGTGGTTGATATGGGAGGAAAATCAGAGGAGTATTACTATTCTATTGTGTTAGGAGGTTCTAGGGTCGATAGATTTTGTGAAGAAGCACAGCAAGTTCTTGAATTCAACGGTTGTTTTTAGCATGGCTGTGAGAGTTGGTTCAAAAACGAAAGAGATATGCTTTTAAGGAAGCCATCGTTATTTTTAATATTCATTTAGAATTGACTGTTTACAAGAATGAAACGGTGAGATCTATGGGCTACAAGGTCATCGAGAAATGGGAATGCGGTTTCGTAAAGGAGCGGAAAACAGATGATGAGATGAGACATTTCACCGATACTCATCCGACGCTTAATTTTTCTCCCCTCAAACCTCGAGAGGCTTTCCGTGGAGGTCGAATGGGAAATTGTAATACTTATAAAGTTAAGAAAGAAGAAAAAAATCAAGTACCTTGATGTTTGTCGTCTGTACCCGTGGGTTTTTAAATACGGGAAATTCCCTACTGGTCATCCTAGGGTTTTCGTTGGAGAGGATTGTTCAGACCTAGATCTTCGTAAAACAAATGGACCTATTTAATATAAAATTTTACCCCCACAAAATCTTTACCACCATATATTATCTAAAAAATCTTTGTCCTGCATGGAGAAGATGAAAGAGCGCTAACAAGAACGTGGATCATGGATAAAGTTTTAAACACGCTAGAAAATGTGTATAAAATGTTAGAGGTATTAGAATTGTATGATATAGATAGAAAACTGATGGGCACTTTGTACAAATAATGGACACATTTTTAAATATAAAACAAGAGGTTGTCTGAATTATTGTAAAACTAAGGAAGAAAAACAAAAATATGTCTCATAATTTTTCGACAGTGAGGGTATTAATTTGAAATGCGAAAAAACTGGCAAAAATCCCGGGCTTAGGTCATTAGCAAAAACAATTTAAACAAGCATTTTAAATTATTAAAAATTATAAAAAGCTCTAAAGAGTTTTTCGAATTTACGCTAAATCCTTAATAACTGTTAATTCAATACTACACTTCAATGAAAAGGTAATGATAGTTAACTCCATCGGAAGAAAATATGTTATGATCTTCTGCTGTGAACGTAATGATAGCCGCATACGTCACCGCTCAGGCAGCGCTGATGCTTTATCTTATTTAGAGCTGTTGGGAGATAGAGTTCTATATTACCACATAGACTCGTGTCATTTTTACACAAAACAAAGGACAGATTGAGCCACCTATTGCGGAATTCGTATGCGATATAACTGATTAGTTGGAATACGGCCCGGGTAGCTTTATTTCGGAGTTTGCAAGTGGAGGTCCAAAGAATTACGCTTATAAGGGGTTTTCCACTAACGCGAAAAAAGACAGTGGTGTGTAAAGTTAAAGGTATAAGACTCAATTATAACGCTTCACAGCTCTTGAACTTTGAGTCTCTGAAAAATATACTTTTAAGCGAACACAAAGTAACACTTATAAGTATAATTTCTGAAAATATTTACACAACTAAAGAACACAAAGTTATTACCAAACGAGAAATATCAAATAAACTCTACTAAAAGAAAATTTTTGGCAAATCATGTCTCTATTCTGTATATGAGTGGTTATTGGTAGTTATGTTATGAGTATGTATGAGTGGTTATGGGTAGCTATGTCATGAGTAGATCAGTGGGTATGGATAGCTATGTCATAAGTGTATGAATAGGGATAGATAGCTACGTCATGAGTGTATTTAAGAAGATACATTGACTCACTTTCATTGCTCATTGCTTCAAATTTCTTGCCAGATTATTATCGATTTGACAAACAACAGCAGTTGAACCTATCACCCATAAAAAGACAACAAATCTTTCAAAACTGCATAAACATCTCGACCCTAAAATTATTTTAAAATGTTCTGAAATATTCAGAAAAGCTAGATATTAAAAATATATATTCTCAAAATTGCATAACTGTATTTAAAATAAAAATATTCAGAAGACCCAAACAAAATATTACGTTAGAGTTTATATCATCTGCTGATGATGCTAACTTGGTTAGCGAAACGCGCGTCCAGAACGTAACAAGTTGTGGTGTAGTGTGGTTAGAACTCTTGTATTTTGATCTATCTTCCACCACAGGTTCCAGTGTTAGGAAATATTACGTTATAAAATGTTGCTCAAAATTAATTTATGAGACTATAACCGATACAAATTTTAACACTAATTACGGCCATTCTTTTAATATTTCCATCTACTTTCGTATTCACTCTGATCTGTAACAACATAACTCAACTAATTAATATTCACCTTTACTTATGTCGGATTCCGAATAATTTATTGCTATATTCTGGTACTAACTTTTTATATCTGTTTTCATCTTTAACCAGTCGTTTTTTGAACAATGATTCGTCCTCCTTTTTCCTTTTCTACCTAAAAAACTGAGCAAGTTAAAACTGAAAACCCTATGAAGAAAAAAGTTATACAGTTTTCACCGCACATCTTTTTATCACTTAAAATTAAAAAAACTGTCTTATTTAGGATATGGCAATTATTAGTAGTTGTAAAAAACATTATTTGATATGTAACAAAAATTGTGGTTGCGTCTCAAAAATATTTTCCCTTAGATATATAAGTACGACGATGAATTACAGATGTTTTAATTACGTGATTAAAAATATTCTTTTCGTGAAAGAATCATTAAATAAAAATGTAATAGATATTTCTGATGCGACAGTGAAAAAACTCTGCAAACTGTTTATTTTAAATGGAATTGGTGAAAAACGAAGATGTTTTTTACTGAAGGGTTTCCTAGTTTTATGTGTAGAAAAACAAACCGTTATACCGACATTGATATTTATATTAAAGGTGACACTAACAAAACCATTTATCGTGGAACATTCTAAAAAGTAACCAAGCGGTATTCACAGAAATTTACAAAGAGTATAACAATTTCTATGTAACTGTAGAGTGTGAGCTTTATAATATAATATTTACTGATATTTTTTTTTAAATTATATAACCATAGATCGCGTTTTTATAAAAGTTTTAACAGAGTGTGGGCTTTTGCAAAACATCATTTATGGAAAATTCCTATGGTGCTTTTTAATCAATTAAGTTTAATTAAACAGTTTCGGGCTGTACCATGGAAACAGCAAGTTACGGAAGAGCCCATAAATATATTCATGGCGAAATAGAGGAAAAGTTGCAACTACAAGAATTGAGTATGCCAACTTTGTGTAAAGTTTTACAGCAGCCGAAAAAATTCTGATTTAACAGTATATTATAAAGGCATTTTTAAATTTTTAGTTTTAATGTTATTGTTTGATTTTTTCACCAAAATAATTTTGGTTTAATTAAATTTTTACCCATAGAATATTTTGTTACGTCTATTGTATCTTCTATTATGTATTTAAATGTTTTTTGTATAATTAACTGCTTTTTGGGCTTTGTTTTACCCTTTTTAATTACAATCAGATATACCTATTTTTTGTATTTAATTTTCCCTACTGAAAAGATTTTTTATAAAAAAATATGTTTTACGTTGTTGAATACTATTTTACTACTGTATTTCGAAGAAATATCTGTTCCGTGTTTTTTCATAGCTCAGTTTTTAATGGGACAAATTAAGAAAAGTTAATATCGATTGGTTAAATAAAAATATTGGTAGCTAAAGATAAATATTCACTTGTCTACTGTTGCCTTTAAAACATTTAACAAAACATTTGCAAATAAATTGTTGCAAAAATATTAGTTTACATAAATCCTTTCAAAATTTTAAAACGTTGTCGGACAAGGGGAAACGCCATCTCATTAAGGCGTGAGTTAAACCAAGAAAAATTAGCAAAGAGCTGGACAAACACAAAAAGAAAATATAGAGTGCATTAATAAATATGGCTGGAGTTACTAAACTGATTGAATCTATACCCAGAAGGTGTCAGAAAATTATGAAAATAATGGACGCGCTACACACCATTCTTGATATTTACGTTTTTATTAACATCTGTGGTTGATTTTTGGTATATAAAAAGGTTTCCTAAATTTTACCCACTACGTTTGTTAATAAATAAAATATATTTTTTTAGTATAATTTTTCATTTAATACATGTTGATATATTTGCATTAGTCTAATAAATTTGTGTAACAATATATAAAATAAATTTGACAGTTTGCTATAAAATAAAAAATAAAGAGTTTCCCTAATTTTGTCCATTAATGTACCTATTTTCAATATTTAATTTTCCCTGCTGAAAAGATATTATATACTTATAAAATATTACTTAGTTGAATATTTTTCTACTATTGTATTTCATCAGAATATTTGAAAACAAGTGTTGTTTGACCTTGTATTTTTAATATTTTTTGGTCCAATTTTCCCAATCTTCTATTATATATTTAAATATTTTGTATAAATAAACACTTTTTGTATTTGATTTTCCCTACAGAAAAAGATTTACATTAAGAAACGTACTAGGCTAAATATTTTCAAATAAGTATTTTTTGTTCTAAATTAGCGTATGTATATTTGTTTAGCATTTTTAGATAATATTTTTTATTTTGAAATTTTTGAATTAACACTACTAGAATCGTTTTGTTTAGCATTTAATTAGGTAAAATTTTATGTTTGAATACATTTTTAATTTCAGAAAAGGTTACTCTATTATTTTAATAATTAAGCATTTTCTTACCTACAACTACTATGATTTCGTATAACAAATAGTATTCACTTGTTTCACATCTCCACCACGTTATACTTTTCAATATATATAATTTCGTCTCCGCCAATTTGAATATTGGACAACTCGACAACATATCAACTTGAACTAGTTGAACTTACGTTATGAAACCAAAAGCATGTATGTTTCTGGTTTCATATTTTTAGAAGAGTGTTCATCAAACAAAAATCTTTTTTGGCTTTTTTGCAACTGAATAAAAATATTTAACTTTAAATTAATTGAAGCAAATATGTAATAAAATTACATACTTCAACATGTAGACTAGTTTGTCTACGGAATGTTTCTATACATAATATAAACAATATTATTTAAACAAACATAAGAAATTATGTCATTTACCTTAAGTTTTTATAGACACATAGTAGTTGTACAAGTACTTTCATCCTATCGGGACTCATCAGTGCGCCAATCGTAAGACTGAAACATTAAATAATAGAATTGGTTACAAAATTTTAAAATGTTACAGTTTGTTTGGCATGTAACCTAGATATGAAAAAAATCATAGTTTGCAGCCATCTATAATATTATTTTTAAATGTGTTCAGATTATTTGTTACGTTTAGATTGACAAACAAAAATCTTTTTTGGCTTTTTCGCAACTCAATAAAAATATTTAACTTTAAATTAATTGAAGCAAATATTTAATAAAATTACATACCTCAACATGTAGACTAGTTTGTCTACGGAATGTTTCGATACATAATATAAACAAGCATAAGATATTATGTCATTTACCTTAACTGGTTTCGGTAAACTATGTTGACACTCTTAAATCTCGTTTATTTTTGTTTCTTTTTGTTTTTATCTACCATTCTAGCAGTCCAAATTGAGAAAATGTGTGGAAAACTCTCATCAGCACTCAAAATTTACTTTAAGATGTAATTATTATACAAATCAAAGGTAATTTTGATTTCAAACATCTTTCCGACTGTTCCCATCGCCATGCTTGTTTTTAATTTGATGTGCGACGTTGCCATATTCATAAATAAAGAAATACCTATAAGTTATGATACACGTAAGACTAATTTTTTGTATAACAAAACTTATAATTCATAAAAATGCGAATTAAGTTAGGTTAGGATTAGTTAGAATTTCTGTAAAGAAAGCGCGCCAACCGAATTCCGAGTCTATATTGGAAGCGGGATGTTTCTGTAACAAAAACTATATTGTTAGGTGGATATGTCCCGCTAACGTTAGGTTAGCCCAGGTTCGTCAATAAAACCTTCATTAAAACTATAATAATAACAATAAATAATTACAATTCTTTTGTCCAAATAATTTTCAATTGGTCATTTCATTTCCTCTAACAAATTGGTAAATCTAAAATCTGGCAACATTGCTAAATTTTTCATTTTAAGGCTCTCAAATTGTGACCGAGTGTGACTTTTAATTAATTTTTTTTAGGACTCTTGCATATCCCGCAATTTTTATTTTTGAAATGTAATATTACAAATGGGTACTTTCTGGAAAAAAAATAAAATATGTAAAAATCGTCTGTCAGGATAGTTTACCGGACCCACCTTAAGGTTTTATAGACACATAGTAGTTGTACAAATACTTTCATCCTATCGGGACTCATCAGTGTGCCGATCGTAAGAGAGAAACATAAAATAATAGAAAAGAATTGATTTCAACATTTTAAAATCTAGGTTACATGTCAAACAAACTGACACATTTTAAAATTTTGAAATCAATTCTTTTCTATTATTTAATGTTTCTCTCTTTCGATCGGCGCACTGATGAGTCTTGATAGGATGAAAGCATTTGTACAACTACTGTGTGTCTATGAAAACTTAGGGTAAATAACATAATTTCTTATGCTTGTTTAAATAATATTGCTTATATTATGTATCGAAACATTCCGTAGACAGACTAGTCTACATGTTGAGGTATGTAATTTTATTAAATATTTGCTTCAATTAATTTAAAGTTAAATATTTTTATTCAGTTGCGAAAAAGCCAAAAAAGATTTTTGTTTGTCAATCTAAACGCAATAAATAATCTAAACATATTTAAAAATAACATTTTAGATGGCTGCAAACTATCATTTTTTTCATATCTAGGTTACATGTCAAACAAACTGACACATTTTAAAATTTTGAAATCAATTCTTTTCTATTATTTAATGTTTCTCTCT
Source organism: Kuschelorhynchus macadamiae (assembly GCA_030620095.1). Lineage (NCBI taxonomy): Eukaryota > Metazoa > Arthropoda > Insecta > Coleoptera > Curculionidae > Kuschelorhynchus > Kuschelorhynchus macadamiae. Next base: position 87,538 of record JAUTXW010002522.1, read on the forward strand.
TACGATCGGCGCACTGATGAGTCCCGATAGGATGAAAGTATTTGTACAACTACTATGTGTCTATAAAAACTTAAGGTAAGTGACATAATTTCTTATGCTTGTTTAAATAATATTGTTTATATCATGTATCGAAACATTCCGTAGACAGACTAGTCTACATGTTGAGGTATGTAATTTTATTAAATATTTGCTTCAATTAATTTAAAGTTAAATATTTTTATTCAGTTGCGAAAAAACTAACTAAACGCAACAAATAATCTGAACACATTTAAAAAAGAGTGTTTATAATGTGTACCAAAAAAATGTAATTGTTGCAGTTTTTTATTTTGGATAGGAGAGGATTTTGCTCAAACGAATGTTAAAACTACTCACGTCATTTTTTATTAAATCTAATATTTGACAAATTATTAAGAAGGATTTAATACCTATTCACTTTTAAAAATAATATTTAAAGTTAGGCATTCCCACTTTCTACTTACAATTAATTATGAGATAATTTCAAAAATTCGAAAATGGTCGCAAGTTTTGGTGTTCCTACATGTTATTTACCTTTGAATACGAGGTCTACGTTCCGATCATTCAACCCTTTCAACTCTTCTTTGATTAATTGAAACCTCTTTGGTAAAAATATATAGTTTTCTTCAAATTCGACCAGTACTGAGGTGCCAAATTTGGTGTCGATTTTCTTCACACTTATAGCTTTATAGCGTTATGCCACCTTCTAAATCATCTTTCTTTGTGGTCTCCTTAATACTCGTTGATTAAAGTAAAAACAGATGTCGAGGTATTTGGAGACATTTTTTACTTTTTCGTTTAGCTCAGTTCACGACAAAATTCTGAATGATACTTCTGCAGAAAATTCTCTCTTTATCTACGATTTACAGTCGTAAAATCTAGAAAATACAATGTTATTTCCAACTTTATAATTTTGCTAATAATTATTAGTTTCTGAAAAATACTTAAAACAACAGGAATTTGTAGAATTATACTAGAGATTTTTCTTATGAATAATTAATTATGAACAAAATTGGTGCCAGACATATTTTTAAATATAAATATTGTTTTCGAATAATAAATTTCTTTACATAATGTCCGGTGAAAATATAAACAAAATAAGTCCCAGACATATTTTTAAATATAAATAACAATTTGTTTTCGTCTAACAAATTTGCATAGAAAATATGCGCAGACGCTAGAAATATGTGCAATGGCAATACATTCGAATATTTTTAAAATGAGAAGAGATACTAGAGTTAAAGTTTGCAGTTTAAACTATTACCTTTTAATATTACAGAACTACTTTTACTTTTCTGGGTTTGATTATAGTGCTAGATTTAAACCATACTAGACAAATCTATGTAACTCAGCTTTGCAACCAGATTTTCATAGCTTTAATTACAATTAACAATTACTCTACTGATAGTGAAGTAATTTTACCAAAAGACTTTGGTGTGGGTGATTTTCAAATTTCAAATTAATTTTGGTATCACTAAATTTTGTGTTATTGTGTTTAACTTTTTTATCTGCGAAAACTATATGGAACTTATTTATCATTTTCACATCGGCTTTTTTTTGAAGATCTTGAACTTGAAGCAGATTTATTTGAGAGGTGATAAAAAGACATTTATTGACTGGGTAGTTATCGAAGAAATAGGTTACACTATTCTACATAGGCCATATGAGGAATAAATGGTAAGTCTAAATTTTATTGAGAGACTGTATTTCATTAGCATCATAAAAATATCATTAAGACATTCAACATCGACGGTACCACAAGCGTTGTTTAATATTACAAAATGTTATGAAATTGGTGGAAAATACTTTAATTAATTAGCTGTATTTGTTTACTTAGACGCCCGATTAAAATAATAATAAAGGTTTATAACGGTCGGGTCTGGACCTACACTTAGGCGATCTGAAAATCCTGGAAACTTTAAAATCTTATAATTAAAATATAATTTGTTGTGAAAAGACACCTGACATTTTACCAGTGACAAATTCTCCAAACATTTCAATACTTCTTGTTTAAATGTCTATTTACCTTTTTTGACACCGAGAATTCTATGCTTTTTTAATTACATCTTTAAAGTTATTATATTAATAGGTAACTGTAATTAATTTTAATGGTTATCCCTATTATAACCGTGAAAATAATATTTAACCGCCTTTTTGTCTATAACCATCATATATAGGTCATATAACATGTTTTATACCCAAAATTTTATGTAGAATTAAAATTTTGAAAATTGTGTAGTGTTATATTTAAAAAAAAAATAAGTTGATAAGACTTCCAGTCACACCGGAAGTGACCTAAAGATGCTATTATGCCTAAAATCTGCTGCTGATTTAACCATACAACTTCCCGTAATCTAAAAGTGATATATTGGTTAATAAAAAAATAACAGGCTGGCTAGTAATTTCGTGGTCATCCAGTATATACATATATATATATATATATATATATATATATATATATATATATATATATATATATATATATATATATACATGTTGATTCTTAGTCCTTCACGGATGGAAAAATACAATGTGTTTTCATTCCGGGTGTACATCCGTTTTTTGAGTTTCTATTCGGAGGCGAAAACGAAAGCTTCGAAAAAGCCAAATGTAATTTTGGCGAAACGTCAGCAAAACTGTTCTTTTCAGAACGACAGTAGTGAACGGATGTACACCCGGAATGAAAACACATGTATATATATATATATATATATATATATATATATATATATATATATATATATATATATATATATATATATATATATATATATATATATATATATAATGATATGTGTTTTAAGCGTGATTTATTCCTCGTATTATCCCTAGTATAACTTCAAAACTGCAAACTTTTATCTTGATCCGTTAAATGTTAAATTTATTAAAGGTTTTTAAAAATACATCGAATAATTAAAACAACTAAAATATGTAATTGAATAATTTAATGATTAATAAGATGCTGAAAATGTTCATCCACAGCTCGACAATATCCTAAACGGCCAATAAATTGTTGAATAGTATTTTCGAGCCATTCTGGGGGTATTCCTTCTATTTCAGGTCTAATCCTTCCCATTAGATCTTCAAGGTTCTTTGGCTTCGTTTTATACACGGTCGTTTTTACGTGAACCCCAATTGAAAAAGTCAAGTGGATTTAAGTCCGGTAACCTTGGAGGCCACTCAACAACCCCCTTCGTCCAATCCAGCGTCTCGGAAACGTCGTGTTTAAATAATTTCTAAGAGCAACTGTGAAATGCGGCTGTGCCCCATTATGTTGGAACCATACGTGGCCAAAACCATTAGGAAAGATATTATTTAATGCTGGAATCATTTGGTTTTCCAACTACCCAAGGTAGGTCACCAAAACTCTATTCGGGAAATTATTGACCGTTTAGGATACTGTCAAGCTGTAGAAAGACAACATTTTCAACATCCTATTAATCATTAAATTATTTTAGTTTTTTAATTCCTAATCTGTCGACGTATTTTTAAACACATTTAATAAATTTAACATTTAACGGATCAAGATAAAAGTTTGCAATTTTGGAGTTATACTAAGGATCATTTGATTTGAAAGAGAAAAGTTAGGTTAGTCTGCCGAAAAACTCAAAGTTCGGAATGCCTAATCACCACATATGGTTCAGATAAGTTGAATAGTTTTTGAGATATTTGACCGTTTCCAGATATCTGGAAAATATGTTAGGGTGGCCCACAAATTGCGACTATGTATTTTTTTTCCGTCTCACCCCTTTAAGTTATTCCATATGCAAAAAAATATTGTGTACAAAACTGGGAGTCATTATCTGGGTGTGTAGTGATACCGCCACAGTGCGGCGAGCAATGGACAAAAATAAAAATATCAACATTCTATTTGACGTTTTTAGATCACGTAGCCTTGCTCAATAAGGGTAGGTAAGTAATCAAGTGACCTGTCAAAAGTCATAAGATTCAGCGATTACAAATGAATGTTTTCATGTTCTCTGTAATCACAATAAATAAGTTTATTATGTGAAAAGCTTGTTTATTTATAATGGCTACCACTAATAATGGTAACTAAATTTTATTTTTGACACGATAGATTATTAATTATAGTTAATTATGATGATACTTTAAAATTATTTGATATTTTTTTGCATTTATTTAACTTCAGTAGAGGTTTTCTCAAAAAAGGTAAAATCGGTTTGGGGATTTTTCCATTTGGTTGTTTATTGGTTCATACTCTACAGCATCAAAAAAATAAAAATTGACCGACGTTTTCCCTTTAATCGTAGGATTTTTTTTAGAATAATGCATAGAATTGATAAATAAGGACATATTTCAGCCATATTCGGCCAGTCAAATGAAGTGAAGTTTCAAATTATTTTTAATATTGTGAAGCAACTAAAAAAAATTTTTAAGCTTAGTGCCTGGATATAAAGAAAAAACGGAAGAAGGCAAAAAGGTATTTTGTTGGTTATACGTTACGTTAGTGAACATTTAGCAACATCTTTACAAGAAAGTGGCAGCAACAGTGCTCACGAGTGGGCGGTCTTTAAAAACCTTTAATGAGTGCTCCGTGAAAATAAAAAAGAGGCGTGTTGACAATATTGTTAAGAGTTATAACTCAGAAGTGCTTAAGTTTGCAAGTACTGTAGTATTTTCTTCAGTACCGGGTTTACAGGCGGTGTTGAACAAGAACAGTCTTCTAAAAGTGTATCACCTACACAGGCTTTCGGGTTGTACATTGTACAAAACATTAAGATATGTCGTCAACGCTCTTCACAAGGAGTGTTTCTCAAGCGTGTATGTTATTAATCAAGCTAAAAAACATTATTTGCCTAAATCTATATAAGTCAATATAGTACACATGTACGCATTTTGGAGTCAAAGATATCTTAAATAAAACAGTTGACAGCCTTTCTACTCTGATAGAACTTAAGAATATTACTTCAGCAACATTGGTCTGCAAATGGGGTTTTGACAGCAGTGGTGGTCATAGCCTTTGTAGACAAATATTCTGTGATTCCGACAATACTGACGAATACTTATTTACCATCGCTTTCGTGCCTTTAAAATTACTTGTAACTGCCTCAAAAAAACACCTATGGAAAAATGAGCGCCCCTCGTCAACATTATACTGTCGGCAAATCGAATTGTCTTTTACAAAAGAATGTCGCGATCTTGGAACAAGAACAAAATATAAAGTCCCAAATTCAGAACCCTGTACCCCACAACACATGCATCAGCAGTTATAGTCTTGTGGTATCATACGATTTACATTTAAATATGGTTGACGTAGTGTATGGATCATCTTGTCAAAGAGTACTTCTTCAGCAAAATGTTACATTTGCCATGCAAAGCCATCGGAAATGAATTCGCCAAAGGTTCACGATATGCTACCAAATGTAACACATTTTCAGTATGGTTTAGCATCTTTGCATTCAAGGATAAGGAGTTTTGAATGACTCGTCCATATCTTCTGCAGATTGCCTTTTAACGCATAGTGCGTTACAGGATCTGAAAATAAGGCTCTTTTCACAAATGGGGAAAAGAAAATCCGATTGGTTTTCAAATCTCGGATGGGTTTAATTGTAGGTCAAACCAAACAAGGGTTTGGGTGTTCAAACAATGGGAACACTGCTAGGAGACTTTTTTCTAATTCTAAACTCAGTTCAGAAATAAGAAATCGATGAAAACTTGATAACATTTTTTATATCATTTTAAGTGTAATAGCTAGAGGACGGAAAATTAACCTCCCTAAGTTTAGCACTTTAATAATGCAGCGAGAGAGACTTATTTGCGCTATATGGGTGGTATTATGTGTCCTGTAGTGTACATAAGTTATTAATCCATGGTATTCAAATTATCGAATCATTTGATTCGTTTGAGCTGCCTAGTCTAGAGCGACCCATATTTTTTCCTCGCCACAGATTAAATCACACCCGAAAATCTTCACGGAAAAGTAATAAGACTTATTATGCCTGACCCATTCATTGCTTCTCAAAGAAATTTGAAGACAAAACATTTAAAACCTTTCATCGAATCGAGGAGTTTCTTGTTGCTGCCTCTCATAGTTCAAATCTTCAGCCAATCCATAACTTCATTGTATATACTGCCGTAAAAATTGGTAAACTTTAGAATTAAGGTCTCAAAATACAACATAAGTTTTTAAATAAATTATGTTGTTTGTTTTATCTTAACTGTTGCGCATGGTATAGAGAGGTGATTTTTCTTAGTTGAGTTGCTTGTTGTTTTTTTGTTAGTTTTCATTGTAGAGTTGTAAAAATTATGGATTCTTTTATTGAAAATTTGATCGACTAATTTTCTAGGGTAGTAAATAGGACATTTTTGGCTTTTTTAATGGCTCTCTTTCTGTATTCGAAGTAGTAAAGAGCGATAGCACGATCCGCCAGACCAATTACTACGGATTTTTTTAACGCATTGGATGACAGGAAAAAAATTAGCTACCTTGCGGACCAGGTTTTTTTTTGCAAACCATTCGGTTTTTAAATTTTTATTTAGATGATGTATGATGACATCTAAAAAAAATAAATTCGTTTTATTCCTCTATTTCGTATGTACACTGTATTTTTTTGTGATAGCTATTAAATATATTTTGAATGTTATCAAGTTTGTCTTGCGGGATGGCTGAAATGCAATCATCCACGTCTCTATAAAAAAACGGAAGTTTATATTTTAAGTTTTTAATGGATGTCTTTTCCAAGCCTTCCATTACTATTTGTGCTACGACTATCTTAAATTGTTTAATTACAGACCATAAATTTAAAAAACTTACAAAAGCATATTGAAAGGGTCAAACAAACAAACTTATTAAAAATTCCATATGTAGTAATGTCTAAATTTATAAACCAAAACATTGAAAGTGTATTCCAGAAAACTAAATTAAAAAATATAAATAAAATTGGAACGCTTAAAATAAGGAATCAATCTAAACAAACAAAACAAGCAAACAAAAGCATGCTTTATTGTCGCAGGGAAATTGTTTGACAAAGCGAAATTTGACTTAAAACACAAAAAAACGAAATATTAACCGAAAAAATCATATTTTTCGATAGGTCAATGCAAATAAATTGTAAATATAACATTCGTTATATTCGTAACATTGCCGTAAAGCGGTTAATGAATACAGGTGACCTTAACAAAAGGAAATAAACAATATATATGCGAGGTGAATTATTTCGATGACATTGAAATTAAAATTACGCGACCTTAAACTCTATTTTATTATCGTTATACAAGCAAAATAAGTGAAGTTAAACAAAGAGTTTACTAAACTAATAGTAATTAAAGTATATTAGAAAAAAAATGTGTAACTTTAATCTAATATGTAACAAAAATAATTAATGCTGACGGACTATCAGATAGTTCATTCCTTATAAAATATTTTCAAATGCTATGCAGCAATATGACACCCAAAAATATTTAAGTAAACGTGCAAATTAAAAACATTTTAATGAGACTTATTCATTATAAAAATAATTAACGCAGTAAAAAGGTCTTTCAATGAGGTACGCTTTGGTTTTTTTTTCGAAAGAGTGCAAACATAGGGATGGTTTTTAAATGTTCTGGAAGATGATTGTTTTATGGCGTTGTAAATAATTGATTTTTTTATTAATTCTGTGGAAGCAATGGGAAGGTATATGTCATGCCTAGAATTTCTGGTAGGATATACGTGTTGTGGCCTTTCTAGGAATGTGTTTGGATGTTTTCTCATCAAACAGACTATTTCTAAAATAAATAATGCAGGAAGTGATAATATTTCATGTTTTTTGAAATAGTATTGGCAGTGCGCTCAATATTTAGACCAAACAAATAGCGAATTGCTCTCTTTTGAAGCCTAAAAATACTAAGAAATTATTCGATGGTACACTAGCCCCAAAAGGGAAGGCCATAGCGGAGATGGGATTCGAATAGAGAGAAATAAGTAAGTCAGAAGACACGTCCAGTTCTTTTGAAACTGATCGAATGGCAAAACAGGTGGTAGAAAGTTTTTTACTTAAGGTGTCAATATGCTTAGACCATTTTAGGTTGTTATTTATGTTCAAACCCAGGAATTTAACCGACTCAACGTATTTAATATTGCTGTTAAGTAGCTGAAGTTGTTGTAAAGTCCCCTTATAAGATAAGGCTACCGTTTTATCCACATTGAAGCAAAGCAGATTGGAATCAGACCGAGCATTGATCATAACCAGGTCGTTGAAAATATTAGAATGTAAATACGTTGTATCAAAATCACTCCATGTTATGCTTGTGTCGTCAGCAAAGAGAGAGATTTTGCCATTCATTTTTAAATTGGTGGTATCATCAATGTTTATCAAAAAAAGAATAGGTCCCAAGACCGAACCTTGAGGGACTCCACTTGTAATCAATTTATAATCAGAATCAGAACCATTTGCCCTTACAAATTGTTGCCTATTCCCGGATAAGATTTAAACCAATTTAAAGAAATACCACGGAAAATTCAAAAATTCAGCTTGCTTATCAAAATTTCATGACTAACACAGTCAAAGGCTTTTGCATAGTCACAAGGTGAGGTGGTTGTTATTGAGGGAAAAGTAGACGTCCCTAAGCAACGAGAATATGGCGTCACTGTGCACTTGTTGGCTAAAAATCCAAACTGATCCGGGGATATTATCTGATGTTTAAAGAGAAATGGCATAAGACGATTCTTCAGCAACTTTTCAATGATTTTTGATAGCACTGGTAGTAGAGCACTTGGGCGATAATTGCAAGAATTAGTTTTTTCGCCCCCTTTATGAAGAGAAATAATTAAAGCTGTTTTAAGGCAGTCAGGGAATATACCTTTTATAAAGGATTCATTTATTAGTGTTGTAAGGGCCTCTATGACTGGGAGCGGCAGGTTCAAGAATATTTTAATTGGTAGGCTCTCAGTGCTATACGAAGATTTGCTTGTGATGTTCGTTTCTTTCAATAGTTCTAAGCTGCTAACAGAGCTTAAGAAAAGGCTATCAGTAATATTTTTTAATGGTGGGAGAAACGAAAGAGGATCCAAACTTGATGAGATACCATAGCTAACATTTTTGCTTACATTAATAAAATTCGGTCTTGGCAAGATCTGAGTCACAGGGTTTGATTTGTTTCTGAGGTCATTGATAAAGAACCAAGTTTCCCTTGAAACGTTTTTAGACTTTGTTAGACGTTTTTGATAGTATGTTTTTTTTTTGCTGACTTGATTAGTTTAATGTAGATCCTCCTAGAGATATAGTCGAGAATAAGAATGGAGTCGGTGATTTTTTTTTATATATGAGAGAGCACACATATATTTAGCAGAAACGCGTAGTTCTTTCGCGGTCCACGGCTTATGACGCTTAGATTTCATAGTCTTACGCGGGAATGCCTTAGAAAGCTCTAAAATTTGAGTTAACATTTTCAAATTCAAAATCCCAGTCGGTGTTTAAGCAAATATTATGAAATTCTGATTGGCCGCCGAGAAAATTCTGCCCTTATGGCGAGGTCTCTGTAAGGGCCTAAGAGGAATACTAAATTTGAAAAATATTGCTTCGTGATCGGAAATACCTGTGCTACAAACCTGAGATTGAACATCTGATGGAGAAAAATCAGACGCCACGTAATCAATGATAGAAGAAGAGAATTTTGAAATTCTAGTTAGAGACGATACATTGCAAGACCGAAAGAGTCGAATATAGAAATTAAATATTTCTGGGTGGCACAAACAGTAGCATAGTCAATATTAAGGTCCCCGCATAGAATTTTCCTACCTTTTACTGGTAGATTATCTAGCAAATTTAACAGGAAATTAAAGAAAGTTTGTACATCAAAATTTGGTGACCTATAAATACAGATTACATAGAGATCAAATTTTTGATTATTATTTGCTAACCAATTATATATATATATATATATATATATATATATATATATATATATATATATATATATATATATATATATATATATATATATATATATATATATATATATATATATATATATATATATATATATATATATATATATATATATATATATTTAGTTACAGAGACATAATCCCCATTTAGAGAAAGAATCAGTGTTCCTCCATAAGCTGAGTTATTTCTGTCATATCTAGCTATTGTTGAATATCTCTCCACATAAAAATTAAAAGACTGACACTACTTGGGTAGAAAATTTAACAGACGACACAATACCTAACTAGGCCTTGGAAGTTTTAAGTTTAGGGCCAAATTTTGCTTCCGAGATAAGTAATGAGAAAGATTTGCCAATAAACGAAATTTTATGTAATATCAAAACAGGCATAAACCGACTCGCAAATAATACTAAACATGATCTAAGAACAAAAACGTGTAATGTTACAAATTTTAAAAATAAAATAAAAATAAAAATTCAAGTATTTCAAAAAAGATCAGGAAACTCAAGAATTTTAAAAAAAGAATAAGCATTTAGAAAATTTAAGTCTATAAAATAAACAAAACTATTATAATAGATAGAGATGAATGCAACAAAAAAATGGAGGACCTATTGCAAATTTAACAGGTAATTAAAGAAAGATTGTACATCAGAATTTTGTGATCTATAAATATGGATTACATAGAGATCAAAGTTTTGATTATATACTATAGAAAATTAAAAAAAGTTATCCGCTAACCAATGGTCATATTTAGTTACCGAGATATAATTCCCATTTAGAGAAAGAATCAGTGTTCCTCCATGAGCTGACTTATTTCTGTCATATCTAGCTATTAGTTAATATCTCTCCACATAAAAATTAAAAGACTGACACTACTTGGGTAGAAAATTTAACAGACGACACAATACCTAACTAGGCCCTGGAAGTTTTAAGTTTAGGGCCAAATTTTGCTTCCGAAATAAGTAATAAGAAAGATTTGCCAATAAACGAAATTTTATGTAATATCAAAACAGGCATAAACCGACTAGCAAATAATACTAAAGATGATCTAAGAACAAAAACGTGTAATGTTACAAATTTTAAAAATAAAATAAAAAGTGAAAATAAAAATTCAAATATTTCAAAAAAGATCAGGAAAACTTAGGAATTTTTAAAAAATAATAAGCATTTAGAAAATTTAAAAGTCGATAAAGATGAATGCAACAAAAAAGTAGAGGACTTACTCAGTGACAAAAAACATATAAAGAAGTAAAACAAGATCCTACACAACAGTTACAAAAAGAGAACAACGAACTTATTGTTCACTGGGAAAAGAAAGGATACATATCACCAGACATGGCAAAAAAACTTAAAATTAGAAATGACATCCAATAGTATCCTGCATTCAGTCACCATTAACATTATTATCAATTTTTTTATAAAGAATATTTTAAAAAACATTGTGTATAAGAACGACTATTATATTAAAGATTCTACACACTTTAAAGAAAAAATCAAAAATATAAAAATGTCGAAAGACTACTCACTCATATCACTCGATGTAATATCGCTTTATACAAACATATTTATTACCCTGGCCACAAATATAATAATAAAAAAGGGGGACATCATAAGGAAATATACTGATATTCCTCTAGAAGACTTCCTGGGCGCAACAGAACTCACCTTTAAATCACCTTGTTTTTTATATGATCAAATATATAATATATGAAATGAATATATAAAATATGATCAAAAAATATATAAGCAAATTGAGGGTTGTGCAATGGGAGCTAGAAAATAGATTGAAGAGCCACAAGTACGATAAAAAAAATACAAGTGCCTTAATAACTAATGAAAACTCAAAAAAGCATTCTTTCGATTACAACACAAAATTCATAAGAACTGAAGTAAATGATAAAAAACACATAAACAGTTTAAATAAAATATATCATTCATTATTAAAATAGCAATTGTTCGACCGGCAGGCAAAATATCTACTGCAAAATGTGTGTGTTTTTCCGTAAAATGTGAACGTGTATTTTTATAAATTTTAATCTATTTAGGACTAACTTACGTTCTTTATGTAATTTAGCGTGGTCGAAACGTCAATCCAAAAAACAAATGTTGGAATAAATGTTTTGAATATTTGCACAAATTGGCTTATTTCCAAGAAAAACTTTCCCAAAAAAAATATATTAAACAAGTCAATGTAAATAAACTACTTCATCGAATGTTTTCAATTTTTGCACAAAAATCAAGTGTTATATAGATATAAACCAGTTGAGTTGAAATTTTGCACAACCATCAAATGTGAAACAGGATGAACTACTAAAATTTTATCCATCGAACAATGGCAAAACAAAATATTAATAACATAATTTGGGCCAAATATTAACATCAAAAAAATACTTATCCAATTAAGTTGAAAATTTGCAACAAAATTCACAGGAATGAACTGGTAAAATTTTGTTAATCCTATATGACAAAACAAAATGGCGACCTAATTAAATACTTAAAAAGCCGGTAAAATTCCATTTCCTAGAATAAAGACATTCCTTTGATGGATAAAAATAATAAATGTTTTAATTGATTTTTTATAGATTATGTAATTAAAATTAAAAAAATATATAAATATTAAAATGAAAATAAATTAATAACAAATAAATACAAAGTTAAAAATTAGTATAGTAGAGTACCGCAGCAGTGGTTTTATTTAAATAGGTATGGTAAGTGAATGAGTGTTTGTATGTATATGTGTGTGTCAGATCTGGGCAATAAAAGTTGTGGAGAAGAAAAACGTGTATCTGTTTTCACCTGATTGAATGTTAGATATTGTAAATAAAACAGATGTGTTGTCACAAAAGTTTATTTACGCAAGAACAATATAACTACATAAGAGAACAGTGACTTTCGACTTGATAAAAACAATATAAAATGTAAAACGAAGGAAGCAAATTTATATAGACAAAATAAATATGAAGAAAAATAAATTTTCAAAAATGGGTAAATTAGCCTTTACTCAGAACATCCCTCGTAACGAATTACACCACACACACACAGATAACACAGTTTATATATGCAGATATTTATTTAGCAATTATTTTATAGATATTATATAAATTGTAATAATACGAGATTCTTATTATAAGATAAGTTCTGGGTATTTGGGTACAAAAATAGGTAAACTCTTTTAACAGAACTCTCCTCATAATGAAATTTTGACACCTAGTAGTAATTCACAGTCACAGAAATATCACTAGTGAAATATCTTGCTTGAAACATGGTGATAGTAGTTAATTTATATATATATATATATATATATATATATATATATATAATTGTTGTTGTTAATAACATATTGTTTCAGGAATCCTTTCTAGTTCAGACGACGAGGGTGATTTATATAGTAGTGACGAAGATGAGGGAAGTCTAATTATAGATGCCCCACAAACTAATGACATTAATCAAAATGGCCACGAAGCAGACAATAGTATTACCGTTTACAGAGAAGTCGATACGCCAAGGCCATAGATATGTCTCAGAAGATGAACTAATAATAAAGCCAAAAGAAAATTGTTAAGTTCCTTAATGGTAAGTGTTATAATATATCAAGAACTGCCAGGCAGAAAAATCGCATTTGTTAATTGAATAAGATTGAAAATGTCTTTGTAAAGAAAACTCTACAATCTATTTTTTAATTTTTTTTATCGGAACTACGGTAGTACCTTTTCATCAGATTTTTGAGCATTTTGGGATAGACACTAATATGTTCTACCGTTAATATTTTAAACTATGCCAATTTGCATTATTTATAAAAGAATAAGAATAGAAAGAATAACTTCATGATCAACCTCCCAAATATTTAATATATTTAAAATTTCATGTTTTTATTTGATATTTTTCCATTGACGTAGTTTTTATCGCGCCTCTTAAAATTACTTCCTTAAATAAAAAATATATTTAAATAGTCATACCGCGACCCTTACGTTAGCTTTGTTTATTTAGACGGTTATTCCTAATGTTATGTTATAAGTTAAAGGACCACACATCTTATATAAGACCGATTTCGATGAAATTGGCTGAATTTTTTATGTTGTAGTTCTTGACCTCCTGAGCTCAAGGGCGTTTCCAAGGGGGTGGGGGTAGAGGGGATAATTATTCCCTTCAGACACCCAATACCTAATATTGAAAATATTGAAAAATATTTTTAGCAATAAATTATTAAACGTTAAATTTGATAGATATTATTGTGATAATTTTTCGATGTATGAATAATATTCGACTGATATGGCAACAACATGTCGCACACGTAAGGCGTTTGGTGGTCTTACCTCTTACCTCCCTCGCCACTGCCAGAATTTATACACGAAAAAATCTGGACGCGGGATGCGAGACGGGAACAATAAATGCTTGTGTTTTGTTTATTGCAGTAAAAAGACTTAAATTTGTAATTTCAAGGTCTCCATTTAATTTTTACAACTATGTACTATGTATTAGATATATTATCGTAATTTTAAAAATATTCTATTATTACTTTAGTTTACTTTTAATTATTTAATTTACTAACATTTCTTTAAAATTGGGTGTTCGTCCCCCCCCCCCCTCTGCCAACCACTACCCACACCAGAGCAGAGTTCTGGAAGCGCCACTGCCTGAGCCAAAAATACCATCGGCATGATCTAATCCTACGACTGGTTTTTAATAAACAATATAAAACCCTGTATATCGAGAATAAAAAATTTGCGGATCTATGATCATATAAACCTTTTTTCTTATTTTGAAAAGTACGATACCTTAAATATGACGAAAAAACTAATTTGGTGTCATCCTGATATCTCTACATATTTTATATAGGATTTGGATAAAGCTTAGCACCCCGTATATTAAAAACTAGCCATAGGATTAGATTGTGGCTACGGTATCTTTGGTTCAGGAAGTCGAGAACTACAACATATAATCAAATTAACCAATTTCATCGAAACCGGTTTTCTATAAGGTGTGTGCGTCGTCTTTTTTATTTAAATATTTTAATTTCCTTCTTGACTGTTTTAAAGAAAAAACTGTGACCGTATGCAAACACCTAATTATACAATTTGGTTTTTGTTAATTTAAGGTCATTTGTTCTATAGTTTTGCATTATCCCAGTCAATTGCTAGCGTTTTCGGAAACCAAATCAGTGATCCAAATTCTAGTTTGGGTCTCACATACGTCGTGTATAGTCTTTTAGATAGTTAAGGCATCTTGTATACAACTAATTTTTTTATAATGTTCTAAGTTTAAACGATTAACGTAACGAATTCCAAGATCTTTAACTAGTTTAATTTATTTTAATATTTAATTATTGAGGGTGTATGAAATTTCAAGCGATTCATCTCTAGTTAATAGATGCATCACTCTACACTTTGCTATATTTATTTGCAATCAATTTTTATCACACTTCTTTACTGGGGCGTAAAATTTCGTGTCATCTGCAAACAATAAGCACTTAGCTTTTTCAGAAGGATCGTTGTCAATTATCACAAGGAGTAATTGTCCTAAATTTGATCCTTGCGGGACACCTGGTTGTGCTAATAAAGTTCGAGATATCTGTTCCCCATACTTAACAATGAATTTTCTTTCTTTTAAATAGATACTGAATAACTTCCGAAGATCACCCGCAGCCTTTCTAGTGTTTCATAAGGACTTCGTGATCAACCAGATCAAGCACCTTTCTAAAGTCAGTAAATATTACCTCAGTTTGCACCTTCTGGTCCAAATTAATAACGACGTCCTCAGTAAACGTGACCATTTTACCTGCAATTGAACGTTTTGCCAATATGTCGCGCTGGCTTTCACTGACTCGCGATAAAATACATGCTAATAATTTGCGATGTAGAATGCTATGAAATATTTTAGCTGGTGTGCATAGCAAAGATATTGGCCTAGAATTCCCGATACATGATTTCTTCCCTGCGTTATGAGTAGATGTAACTAATACATCCTTTCAAATTTTAGGGACGTTGCAGGTTCCAATTATCAGAAATATGTGTAGCCTGAACTCTTACGTTGCCTCCAAAAGGTTTGAATAAATTGGGAGGAATTTTGTGAATACCAGAGCTTTTATTTTGTTTTTCACGTCGATTTGGAGCGAAAAAATCGTACTAGATTTTATTTTTAGTAGTAGCAGTAATAAAATCAAATTTAAAACATAATAGTGTTCTTTACTAACTCATACAGGCGAAAGCAGTCAGTTATTGTTTGGAGAGCTATGTTCGTCGTAAGTCTAGATATTATTTTAAAAAATAAAAAAGCGCCATCTAATTGACTATGACTTGCTTTCGATAAAACAAGCGTACGTACGTTTTGTTTTCGACATTATCTGATACTCTTTTAGATTTGTTTTGGAATATGTTTGGTGTTTGCATTTAGGTTTGACACTACTTTTTTACATTAAACCATAAGACTTTATTATAAGATTGAAAAAATTCTCTCGTTGTACATTATATATAATAATATATATAAATATTAACTTTTAAAAGGGTTTCGGGGAACTGTCAATTATCGGTTGGTGAAAACGAAATAATCATATAATTTTGATTGTCTAATAACAAACTACATAATTTTAAGCGTATAAGAGTGTAAAGTGTATCTAAAGTAAATTAAGACAGCGGAAAATTTGGGGTATATATATATATATATATGTATTGTTGCGAATTTAGCCCTAGTTATAGATTTGTTAAGTTTTAAGTGAATTTATTTATTATTCGTTATTTAAATGAAGTAGACTTACCTTAATTTGTATCCATGTAACGACTATTATAGTGTCAAAAATTGTTCTCGAAGGTTCTGTTAGGCTTAATTCTTTTCACCCTGTAGTATTTAGATTATTCTAGAATTTTCTAGATCATTCCATCCTATATAGGCGCGCCGCGGGGCCACGTTTTGATTCAGTTTAGTTTGAGATTTCAAAGTGTAAACAAGTAGACAGTGACAGTTTTAGGTTAGCTTAGTTACGAGTATTAGGTATAACCAGTCTTTATCTGTACTACCTGTAAGCTGTGTTTTGAATAAAAGGAGTGCATTCAGAACCTACGTGTTTGGTTACCGGCCAATCCGGAACATTTAACATTTGTTGTCGGAAGCGGGATTAGGATCTAGTTGAAGCTAAAGAAGTAAGAAATAGTTTCTATTAGTAGCAATAATCATGGCAGCAAATTCGGATTCTTTGATGATCTTGATTATTGCAATGCATAATGACAAACAGAAAACCCAAGAAGATTCAAGAAGACATAAAGAAGACCCAAGAAGAAATGAAGAATGAACTTAAAGAAGATATGAAGAGAAATCAAGAAGATATGAAGCAGAAACTTAAAGAAGACATAAAGAAAATCCAACAAGACATGAAGAGGGGTCAAGAAGACATGAAGCAAGAACTAGGCGACCTGAAAAAGACATGAAGCAAGAAATCAAGGAAGATATGAAGAGGAATCAGGAAGAACTAAAGCAAGAACATACAGATGATATGAGGAGGCACCAAGAAGACGTACAACAAAAAATGCAAGAAATGGAAAAGGATCAAGAAGAAATCGCTAAAAAAACGTTGCTTGAACTGACACTAACCAAGGAAGATGTAAAAGAGGAAATGGGACAAGTGGAGAAGGAAGTGCAAAAGCAAATTCAGGAGGTTCGTAACCAAATGCAGCAAGAAGTCGAAAGTCTACGTTCTCAGATGCAGAAATTTGGAAACCAAAGTGAGTTCAAATCCGACGTTGTCTCTTTATCAGATGTGATAAAGTCACCTACGTTTGATGGTAAGGTGCCGTGGGCTACTTACCTGAAACAATTTGAAGCTGCCGCAACTGGAAATAGTTGGGATTCCACCGAAAAGACACGAGAACTGGTTTGTTCCTTGCGTGGTGAAGCAATGGAGGTGCTAAGGAACATACCCGAAAATAAACAAAATGACTTTGGGATATTAGTAAGCCATCTAGAAATGCGTTATGGGGAAGCACATCTACAGGAGGTTTATAAAGCGAGACTTCAATGTCGAAGACAAAAATATAACGAAAGTCTTCAAGAGTATGAAACCGATATTGTGCGACTAATTAATTTGACTTATCCATACTACCCTGCAGATATTAAGCAAGAGTTGGCAGTAAGCAGTTTTATTGAAGGCCTTCGTGACCCTGATACCAACCGGGCATTAAGAATGGCTAGATTAAAAAAGACATCTAAAGTTTTCGCATATGCCCTTTAGTATGAAACTGCTAAGCAAACATCTAGAAGTCAAGAAAAATTACGAAGGTTGAATTACATTTCAGAACAATACCCCACAATTGAAGACACTTCGAAGACTCTGAAGGAGCTGCAAAAGGCTCTTACTAGGCAACCGAAGGATGAAAGCAAGTATTTATTTTTTCGCAAAGAAATGGCATCTGTTATTGGAAATGTGAGAAAGAGGGACAAAGTCGCTGTACCAACAATGGGCTTCCTGAAGATAATCAGGAAAACTCCCATTAGCCAGTTTTAAGGGGCGAAAACTGGCTAGGTGCTACCAAGCCCCATTAACATCGATCAAAATTAAAGTATCCCGGCTGCAGAATAATGGCTCTAACTTGGTAGTACTGTTATTGGAAATGTGAGAAAGAGGGACAAAGTCGCTGTACCAACAATGGGCTTCCTGAAGATAATCAGGAAAACTCCCATTAGCCAGTTTTAAGGGGCGAAAACTGGCTAGGTGCTACCAAGCCCCATTAACATCGATCAAAATTAAAGTATCCCGGCTGCAGAATAATGGCTCTAACTTGGTAGTACCAGGGAAGATATGTGGTCGGGTCTGTGAAATGGTACTGGATACCGGCTCAACCCACACCATCGTAAGGCCAGACATTATAGATCCTTGCAAGAAAGAAAATCTATACAAAAAATATGTCTTGGAATCCGCCAACGGTGAAATTATACCTGTGAAAGGCATCCATGAAGCTGAAGTAACCCTGGGGAACACTACCTTCATACATGCTGTTTTCGTCGCAAATATAATGGATGACGTCATACTTGGTCTTGATGTTATGAATGAACATACATTTGTCCTTGATATACCTCAACGAATCCTCCGTATGAAAAATGAAGAAATAGTTATAAGCCTGCCACGAAGAAATAATTCCACTCTCAGAGAACTTATTTTGCTAGAAGATGCTACTTTACCTGCGAAGTCGGAATGCGTTGTGAAAGCAGTGCTTGATGACTTAGATGAAAAAGTTATTTTGTTCGAACCAATTCGAGACTGTCCGCTACATGAAAAGGGAATTTTACCAGCAAGAACCTTGAGTCGATGTAGAAGAAATACGAAATTTGTAAATGAATGATGAACATTAAAGAATATCCGCAGCAAGTCCAAGAGGGTGACAAGATCGGGACCTGCCAACCTGCTAATACAATATTTACCTGCACAAACTTGCCACATTCTGAATAAAGTTCAGGTGTCCAAATTGGAAGAACTTCCGAGTAAAACTCAAGATGTCTTCTCTTTGTCTGACAGCGACTTAGGAAAAACCAACCTAGTTCAACATCGAGTTAATACTGGTGATGCAGTGCCGATAAAACAGTCTCCTAGACGAATACCTTTGGCAAAGCGGCATGAAGTTGATAGGATGCTTGAGGATATAGAAAAACAAGACATTATAGAGCCATCGCTCCCTGGTCATCACCAGTGGTTTTGGTTAAGAAGAAAGATGGTTCCACCAGATTCTGCGACTCCTTCCGCAGGCTCAATGACGTCACAAAGAAAGATAGCTTTCCCCTACCAAGAATTGACAATATCTTGAACACTTTAACAGGATCAAAATGGTTCTCGACCTTGGACCTGAAAAGTAATTATTGGCAAGTTAAGCTTAATCCAGCGGATAAAGAAAAAAACAGCGGTTTTTCAATAATGTCAATAATTTAATGTTAATCTTCATTCGAATTTCTGCAAATATGGGTTCGCGAAAAAGTCATTATTAATCTTCATAGGAAAGGCTATTCGTATCAGAATATTGCAGAAATGGTTAACCGTTCCAAAAAGGCGGTGTTTAAGTCTGTTCATCATGTTAGGATTTATGGAACCACTAGAACTGTTCCTAAGAAGCGACGTCCCAGAAAAACGAGTATGGAAACAGATCGTCGAATTGATCACATTTCTAAGGCAGACTTTCACAAATCAACAGTTGATATTTGGAAAGAAATTTTTGTTAAAAATCCGAGGGAATTTAGTGTTCGAAGTGTTCGTAATCGTTTGAACGAGGCACAACTTTTTGGCAGGGTATCAAGGAAAAAGCCGCGCCTTTCTGAAGTGAATCTAAAGAGCCGTTTGGAATTTGCTAGAAATCACCTTCTTTGGAACGTCCAACAGTGGATGCAGATACTATGGTCAGATGAATCCAAGGTAAACAAATTTGGTTCTGATGGAAAACGTTTAGTTTGGCGCCCACCAAATAAAGAATTTGACCCGCGCTACACCATGAAAACAGTGAAATTTGGTAGTGGTTGTATCATGGTATGGGGCTGCTTCTCTTTGAATTGTGTTGGCCCTCTTTATAGAATAACTGGTACTATAGATCAGTATGAATACATTAACATACCGGAAAACGTGATCCAACCATATGGAAAAGGAAATTTATCAGTACTTTGGAAATTCCAACACGATAATGATCCAAAGCACTCTGCCAGGAGAGTGACTTTCTCGTTTCAGGATAATCATGTAGATGTTTTACGATGGCCATCTTGTAGTCCAGATCTTAACCCAATAAAAATTTTTGGATGATAGTTAAAAGAAAATTAGGTTCAAGAACTTTTCAAAATTTCGACCAAGTATTCGAGGGTATGAGAGAAGCTTGGACCAGTACTCCACTTGAGACTTGTAGACGTCAAATACAGTCCATGCATAAAAAATGTTTAAAAGTAATTGAAGCAAATGATTATCCAACTAAATACTAGATACTCGTTTGAGACAAAAACTGAAATGTTGAATCAGAAATATGTTTCCAATTAGTTTGCTGCTTTAAAATGTAGTGTTCGAATTTTGTAATGAATAAACTATTTTTTAAACTTAATAAGGTTGTTTAATGCGATAATAATAGATATACACCCTAACAATTGCAACAATGATTATAATATGCGAAATATCTTAAACCAATTTCTTATTAGCAACGGTTCAGATTTTCGTAAGGTGTCGTTTCCAATTAGTTTGCCGTCATTGTATATCTTTAATATTTTATGTTGTCATTCCATTATATTTTTATGAAATAATTATTTGTGTTTGGGTCTTATTCATATATAACTTGAAATTGAATAAAATATAGTACACATGATACAAAATCTATTTTTGTATTTTCTTAAAGATCGGTATTTTAAATCTTGACACAAAGTTAGCCGGACACCTCGGAACGGCCCGGGCACCAATGTTTTGAATGTTTGGCTATTATAACCTGTAGCAAGTGACAACGTACAAAAATGCCAGGTGCAGAAGCCGGTTGCAAGCAAATGCGATAAAAACAAGTCATAAGACTTGTACCACTATTCTCTTAATAGAACTGTTTATACCATAACGGAAAGCCAGTAGGCGGGGTGACTAAGAAGACACTTTTTATTTCTCAGAATACTAAAATTCTTGGCATTCGTTATCGAGAGTGATTAAAAATTCTGTTTTAGGCGTTACAACTGCGTTATAATTATTAAGATATGTATTTTTTAACATCATTATGATTCTTAAGTGTGTGTTGTGCAAAAAGCTTGAGTATAATTTTAGCAACCTTACATTCCATGGCGAAGCATAAAAAAACCACATTAGAGCCAACTGAATTTGTATTTTATTGATAAATTCGCTCCAGGCGATACGACTTGTTCTCCCGTTTCATTTTGTTACTTATGAATGGGTGAGAGCCTGAAGAAGTTACCGTCAGCGCCGAAGGATTCTTTTTCAGAAAAGACATCATGTGAATCCACGTAAAATAGTCGGATAATACCGAAAACCGTTGATCGGATTAATAAAGTTTTTTTATAACGAATTATTCCGGTATTCGGTTATTTGGATATCCGGATTGTCGAATATCAGAAAGCGTATTGTCCAAGTAGGCTTTTAATCAAGTAGTAATCTTTTTAGTCAATTGGTTATATTAACGGAATTTAGTAATGTTATATTATGTGCCTTCCAATAATCTAATTAACTTTATTAATTATTGTAAAAAATAAAAGGTTTTTGAATTTATATATGTATTTATATGGGCAACTTAATCAATGGTTTCTTATTGTATGTTTACCAAAGCTTTAACAGTGTTATAAATACAATATTTTCATAAAAAAAATTATGGTGAAATTACTTTTAATTTCCAATCTAAAAAAATATATATATATATATATATATATATATATATATATATATATATATTTATGTTTATAAAATTTTACAAGCATCCAAGCAGCCAATTAATAGCCCACACGCACGTAATGCAATAAATTTCAAAAATAATTGATTTATATGGTTCGCAGTTTGGATATAAAAAACTGTTTTCGAACGATCGAAATATGCATTTGGATATCTGAAACCTTGCTTGTTGTATACCCGAAAGTCGGTTTAGGATATCCGAATATTGGGTTTCTTTATCATTATCTGGTTTTATCCGAAATATGTTTTTAGCTGAACTGCTACATATTTTTGCTTGCACTAGTCTGTACTCTCCAAACGGTTGTTTCGTATCATTTCTTAGAGCAACTTACTTCCAGCCCGTAAATTTCCAAAATGAGACACTTTTTCGCGTTGTAACCCGAAACACATTTTAATTTATTTTGTGTTATCACGCGAAATTAGTGCTTATTTCGGGTTTTCTATCTTGCATTTTGTGTTTTAATTAATCATATTTTATTATAGCTCTACTTACCTCTGAAAGAATAATTTTGTTCTAGAAACATGACATAATTCTCGCGTTATTTCTCTCCAAATCTATAATTTTACATGATACGAAATATATTTTAGTTTTGCCATACATGTTTAGAAACTTAATATACTTTCGAGATAACTCTAATATATTTGTTAGAGTCCCACCGAAGGTGAGTTTTTTGTCCGAAGCCGAAGCCAATGCCGGACTTCTGCCTTGACCTCCTTCGCCGAAGCCGAAGGAATTCTTATTTTGCTATTAATATCTGAACTAGCAATTCGTCACATTTTTGTGGTTGTGAGTTATAATACAATGGAAAAAAACTGACAAATAAAAACTCTTAATTTCTTTTATTTTAATATATGTAAAACAACATTTTGTTTGATACAAGTGAACATAAAACAATAATCATAATCAATCAATCATATGTATATAAGTAATAATATTAAAATAAATAAAGAAGATCAGAAAAACTGGTAACTAATAACTAAAATTAAAAAGTTTTATGTTATGTTAGAAAAAGAAGTTTCTCTGCTAGTCTGATCTACAAACTCAAAATGGTGTTCATTCTTGCTCCTGCTAGTAACAATACATTCAGAACGTCGCCTAAAAAAATTTTCAAAACTTTCAAACCCGCACACAAACAATTTCAAATGTGACACATATTAAGTTAAAAAAATAATTTTTTTTCAAATAACTCAGAAACTATTAGCATCTAAGACATGAAAAAAAGAGATTATTAAAAAGGAATAAATATCCAATAAAAGTATGCCAAAACTGTATTTCTGTTGTTAATAGTTTTAATTTAATGTTGGAAATAGAGCTCCGCGCGACGAGCGCAAAACCGTTACGACCCCCAAAACCGGACGTATCAAGTAAATAGTGTTGTTATGGGTTCGCTTTATAACAAATAGGCCTTTAAAAACAATTTTTTATTAAACACTCAATACATCACAACAAATTATCATTACGCATTACGCTAACACATTTAATATAAGTCTAACCTAAATCGTTAACGTCTCTTTTCCTATATATGCATTCAGAATTCACGGGATATTCTAGAAGGCCATCGAGGAATTTACTGAAATCACCGATAAGGTCCTTGGTATAGGCTGACGTGTTTTTTACGAATATTGAACGTTTGACCACTCATTTGGGGAATTTTCGCATAACCGTCACTTTAATTCTGATCTCCCTGATCAGCTTCTTGATTATAATATTTCTTCAGTCTCTCCAAGTGTACCACCTTTATTTTGCTTTTCGCTGCTGATTTTTCTGTGTTCGATAAACCGATTCATTAATCCTCTTGAATATTCGATATGGTCCTTCCCGGTATTGAGCCAATTTTGGAGACATCCCTTTTTTTCTTGTGTTTTTTTCTATGGTTTGGTTGTTAGAAACCAGCTGAGTTGGCCTAGTGAATTTGAAGAAGACGATCGTGAGTTTCATCAGCGTAATCTTGTATTTTTTTTTCTTTCTTCATTATAATTCTAGCAGGAATATGACCCGTGGAATTAGGAACCGCTCTCTTATAAGCCAAGGGCAGGTATTGATCCCAGTCTCGCTGAGTTATGGTAATAATTTTGGAAAGATGTTCTTCTATATTGCTACATCGTTCGATCATGCCATCTGACGAATGATGTTCCAATTTCCAGAGTTCCAGTGGAACTCCATGCCTTACAGAATACTTCTTTAACCAAAATTTGGGCTATTGTTCTAGCTTCCTGGTTTTCGGGGGCAAATACTTCAGGCCATTTACTGGAGTGATCCATGACAATTAGGATTTATTTGTTACCTTGATCGGACTCAAGAAATGGCCCAGAAATGTCTATTGCTATGCTTTCGAATGGCAGACGGACGTTATATTGTTTCATTGGTCCACGAGATCTCCTCCTGGAGCCTTTACTTGCAGAACAGGTGTCACATATTCGGCACCAGTCGTTGATGTCTTCATGATACCCAGAGGAATCATTCTCGAACTTTATACAAGATACGCTTAGGAGTTTCCTTCTTGTAGTTCTTGGAATATGTCATGGATTCTTTTTCTGGAAACTAATAATTGCATTTTGGTGGCCTTTCTATTAGCATTTTCCTAGATTCATTTCAACAATCCATCCTCAACGTCCAACGAATCCCATTGAACCCACGGCGTCTTGAAGCAATGGTTTTGTCAGAGATTTCTCTCCATTCTTGTACAACTTTGGGACTTTCTTTTCCGTGCAAAATTGGTCCAATATCGAAGTCTTCTAGCTGATCTGCTCACCATTCTTCTGTTGACACCTCATCATCTGGTTTAATCGTAAATGATGATTGATTTCTCTGGAAACATATCCCTCATGTTGATACTTTGACAATGCTTATAGTCTTTTTTACATGGACGTCTGAGCATGAGCGTTTTTATATTGCTTGCTGCTTCGTCGATGTTTAATTTGGATGTCATTCTTTTTTAGCCATCTGGATTATTGCCCTTTTGAATTTTTCATTTCCATAAGCCATCTTAATGCAGCATGATCCCTTCTAGTCGGGAATTTTCGCCCACCTGTGGAAATCGTCAAGGGTTCTCACAATGGCAAGAAATTCTTTTCTTGTAACACAATAATTCTGTTCAGATTTTGATAATACATGGCTGAAGTACTAATAACATGTTAAATGTTTTATTTCAGTTGCGAAAAAGCTAAAAAAGGTTTTTGTTTGTTAATAACATGTTCTTGAGATGTTGGAATTGCGGCAAAACAACTGTGTCCAAAATAAATATCCCATGTCGTTGAAGAAAAACCAGAATTGGACTTAATCATAAAGCTGATTTCAGTCTTCTCAATGCAATGCCACATTCTGAAGTCAGTCAAACCTAGACCAGTTGTAGGTAGTTTTTCTTCTGTTAATTTGTGTTGTGAAACTGAAATTTTTACGAATTTCCCTACAAACCGTCAATAATATAAGCATAATCCTAAGAAACTTCGAAGTTCATGTTAGTCTATGGGTGTTGGCCAATCCCTTATGGTTTCGATGTTTGTTTTGTCTGCCTGAATTCCCTTCAAATAAACCAACAGTCCCAAGAGTTTCACTTTCTTTTGAAACAGCAGGATTTCTTTGGGTTCAATTTCAAATTTGCATTTCTAAAACGGCTGAATCGTCTCGCATGTTTTTTAGATAATCTTCGAATGTTTGGCCCATTACCATTACATCGTCTAGGTACACCAGGCAGGTGTACCTAGGACTAGGACCTAGTCCAAGTAAGACCTCTTCAAACATATTCCAAAAGTCTGTTAAAAGCGGCGGGAGCATTGTTCAGACCAAAACGCATTACTTTGAATTGGTACAAACTGCTACCGGTAATAAAACCAGTTTTCTCCTTATCTTCTTCATAGATAGCCAGTAGTCAATATCCACTCTTTAAATCCAAGGTGGAAAACCATTTGGATCCTTATAAAGGGCTTAGAATATCCTCAATTTTTGGTAATGGGTAGATATCATTTTTGGTGACGTCATTAAGTCTACTGTAGTCCACTCAAAATCTAATACCTTGTTACATGAACTACCGGTGCTGACCATGGATTATCACCTAATGGCTGTACTAGTCTAGTACGCAGCTCCCAGAATGTGTCTGCAATTTTCCTTGTACCAATATTTCGGTGTTTCCCGGTATTCGTACAGTTTCAGAAACTATCGTGTTTGTTGTCCGTCATTTTCATTAAGCAAAACCAATTCCTTTCCAATTGTTACGATGTTAAGTTCAGGGCCGAACGGTAAGCCATCTTTATTCAAGTCCAGTTCGAGATTTAATTAATCTTCCATATCGGCCACTATTGTTTCAAGGTAAATTAGTGTGGAGCCAAGTAAAAATCTAACACTAACTTCTCCATATACAGGTGCTGCCTCCCCTGTGATGCTTCGACGAGATTTCTTCTGACCAGGGAAATCGCTGCTCCGGTGTCTACTGTAATCCTCGCTGTTTTCCCATTCACTACTCCTTTTGCTGTCAGGCTTTCATAGGGTTTCTTTAAGCATTTAATTAAGACAATCTTGCGGGCTTCGCCTTGTTCAGCCGGATTTCACCAATTTCCCAGCCTTATCGGTCTGTTTGACGTTGTTCTCCTTGGCGGTGATATTCTCACACGACATTCTCTTTGCATGTGTCTAGTTGTATGGCAACGGAAATATTTTATATGCCTATATTGCTGTTTATGCGGCTTAACATCTAGACTTTTTCGTACCTCACTTAGAACTGTCTCAAATTCTTTTCTCATACATTCCTGCATATTACTGGTTGGGTCTTCCACAGTAACCGATCAAGTTTTAAGATTTGGCACATTAAACACAGCTTCTAAAGTACAAACAAATGCGTCGATATTCTTGCTAAATTTGGTAATTTTTTAATTTTCTTGAATTTTGAATACTCCTCTCTCAAATGCATGACTCGCAGGAATGCTTTTTAATAAATCCAGTGCTGGTCTTCTTAATGAGAATATTAAAGAAGTGGTTTCTTCGCTCCAAACTTGCTGCCGCAGCCTCAAACTATTGCACGTACATACTCCAGGAAATTGAGCCATGAACTGTTGGTGCTTAATTTCAGTTTACTCATCTCTTTTTCAAAATATTGACCTTTGTTCTCAATGTTGTCACAATCGTCTTTAACTTATTTAGCAATTATATTTCTATCGGATTATTTTTTCCTAAATTTTTCGTGAAATAGCTGATATGAGGTCTTCTTGAGGTTCAAAAAACGATGACAAAATCAAAACGGATCTGGTTTAGTTTCGGAATAGTATGTTCTAGAATTTTCTTGAAGTGGTTCTGATAGGGTCCTCTTGAGGTCTAGAATACGATGACAAATTCAAATCTTACGGATCGTGTCTAGTTTCGAAATAGAATGTTCGGAAAATTTTTTGAAATGGCTCTGCTAAGCTCCAAAACACAATGGCAAAGTTAGAACTTACTGATCGTGTTTGGTTTCCAAATAGAATTCTGTAGCAGCTCTTGGAAAAATCACAATGTAGCCACAGTCAGGTAAATGGTCACGACCGGGGATAATTCTTAACAGCCTCCTTCTGGTTGAAATACAGATGGCTTTAAAACTTGTCACAAACAGGCAATGATCAGACTTCGAACTCTCCAGTGTTCACACTAATGTCCCAGATAAACCTACACCAGAAGCGAAAGTGCCTATCTAACGCATGCATAGAGCATTTATGTGAAACTCCGCCTCCTACGGATGTCCAGCCATCTGAGACATAGTAAGAGGTCCAATTGATATTTTAAATCCGCACGGAAAAGTGCTTGCTCGAGGGGCGATATCGATAGTGCGAGAGCTTACATTACTATTTAATTTTTCAAACGTTTATTTTTTATACAATTTTATTTTTGTGGTTGTAAAAATGCCTTGTTATAAGTACCTTTATTTATATTGTTCAAATAGAAGTGGGAGCAATAAATCACTGTTCAAATTACCTTAAGATCTCGTAAGGTATGTTGGTTTTATTATTAACATTTATAATTTTTTACGCCTGAGAGTAAGTTTAATAGTTGAATATAATAATTCACGCAAAATATGATTTAACAAGTAGGTACTTTATAGGTAGCCTAATTTATAGTTTTTTTATAGTATAAAAGTATAATAATTTTAGATTTGACAGTTGGCTTAAAGCAGACGGGAAGATCTTTTAGAAAAAAGTTATTGTAATTGCCAGTTATGAGAAGATCACTTTGAAAGTAGATGTTTTGCGGTCTACAAGCTGTGTAAAGCGCCTTTATGCTATACCGACAATTTTTCCTGGACCAAAGCGCAGATCTGATTTTTTATTCGAAGAACCTCCGGAAAAGGCCATAATTTTATCAAGTAGGTAATTTTATTGTTAAAGACAGCATTGTTAAAATACCGGTACCGATAATCATATTAATCCCGGTAAGATTGAAATAACCCAACTGACGTGGTTCAGGGGCACAGAAAATAAAATCTTAGACGTTATGAAGGTAAACACGGTCATCCAATACGGAAAAAGTTTATTACTATGATTACGGATAAAATTAAAGAAAATGCAAACGTTAAAGTAATGGGCTTTAAAGATATGAAAATAATTGGTTTTTATAAACGATAAAAAGTAATTTTAAAATACTGTAACGCAACTACCTATTATGATCTTGTCTAAAAATTTCGTATTAAGGTAAAGCAAATATTAGAGAGATAATAAAATAATTGAAAAATAGAATAAGTAATAAAAAAGTTTATATAATACGTTTGTGTTGGAGGAGCAGCCATGGTATACACAAAAAAAATAGCATTTTTTAACAATATATATGCTCATACTAACTCCATAACATAACACTCAGTAATTAAATAAATCCGCTCAACAAATCGAATTGACATACCGACCGGTATTAACAAGACTGTTTCGTCGGACCGTTGGCTTTGGTTTAGCTACCGGCTATCTCGGCCGGACTAGATTCTTGTTACTTGTACAATACAGATAATTGAAAAACGTATTTTCTAAGAACTGAGAACATTTATTCGAAAATGTTTACAATATTTTTTTTACGGGACACAAGCAGTTTATGTCGCTTCTATATGATTTGATTTTCTCCGTTATAGCACGGTGTACCAATGAATCGTTTTTTTGTCATTAAAGTATTTATGTTAACCTTGTTTCTTGATGCCGATAATATTGGTTTTACTTAAAAAAATCATAAAATCATGGCAATGTAATTCCTTAATAAAAGACAGGATATTCTTAATCAACTAGTTACATAATTAATGTTCAGATGTTTTTTATACTTATGAGCATTTGCCATTTTTTTAAAACACCATTATAATTAGTTTTTCATTTTAATGAAATAAGATAAAATCAAATTTATATCGCAGTAAAAGCAAAAATAAGGACCTTACAAAACCGGTAATTCGTATATTATGATACCCAAATATTCATAACATTTTGTTTCCAAAAAATTTGAATTGATGTGGGTAATGCTATTTTTAATTTATTAATAATTTTTAATATCCGACAAAATTTTTGGTGCGGGCCATACATGTCTCTCGCTCCGGGGTCAAAGAAAATTGACACGCTACTTGTCTAACTTTTGCATCTGCTGTAGGTTTATCTGGGCTAATGTTCTCAGTAATTTTGCGTCAATATCTCACTTCCGACATCAATTGTTACGGGTTCGCTTTACAATAAATATTTGTTTAAGAAATAACACTAACTTTATTGAACACTCAGTACAATACATACAACACAACTAATACCCATTACGCTAACATATCTAATATAAGACTAATCTAAATCGTTAACGTCCCTTTATATATGCATTCAGAATTCCCCGAAATATTTTATAAGGCCGTCGAGGAATTTACTGAAATCATCGAGAAGGTCCTGGGGATAGGAGACTTGTTTATTTACTTCTAGCCGAGGAACATTGAATGTTTAGTTACTCATTTGGGGAGTTTTTGCACGACCATCACCGTATATTAGAACATTAGTTTCATAAGACATGATTTTAAAGCACGAGCCATAGGTTAGAAAACGAGTCGCAGGGCGAGTTTTTTAAAAGGCGCGTGAGATTAAATGTCTTATGAAACGAGTGTTTTATACTATTTTTTGTATTTTGTGCTCTATATTTTAAAAAAGCATTGTCTTTAAAAAAATATATTTACTGTTGAATAATTTTAAGTTGCTCACAATGCATGCGCACCATTTTTGTTTTTCCATTTTGAGACGTGACTGGTTTCAAATTAGGGGTGCCCATGACTTAGCATTGCCAACTTTGTAGAGAAAAATAGTACTGTCGAAAAGATGGCCAGTGCCCTTGTTTATGTATTGATGGTTGTTCAACGCTGAGTTAGTACTGGACATCACTACTAGATGGCGAGTTCACGAAGTGTGCTCATTCATAAATTTTTACTACTAAAGACGTGTTGAGATACGGCAACGTACCCCTGGTTTTCGGAAAGGCGGCGTTGTCAATGTGAACAAGATTACTATCTTTCAGATATTCAGTGTTCAGATCTCATGGAGTCTTTATCCCTGAAGATGCCTCGTGCAATCGAAGGCGAAACGTCAGATAGTAATTCCAATTTGACACGGTCTTCAATTAAGGTTCAAATAAAAAATAAAATACTTACGTTTTGTAAGTTTCAAGAATTTGTATTATCTATTTTTTCAGTTTTTTCAGGAGACCAATTGAATTTTACTTAAAATTAGAACCATCTATAAATTTTCAATTAAGGTTCAAATAAGAAATAAAATACTTAAGTTTCTTTAAAAAAACATCGTAATTGTAAATATATATTTATATATATAAATATATATTTATATATAAATAAATATATATATATATATATATATATATATATATATATATATATATATATATATATATATATATATATATATATATATATATATATATATATATATATATATATATATATATATATATATATATATATATATATATATATATATATATATATATATATATATATATATATATATATATATATATATATATATATATATATATATATATATATATATATATATATATATATATATATATATATATATATATATATATATATATATATATATATATATATATATATATATATATATATATATATATATATATATAGAAGCCCATATTATCAGTCTTTACTGCTACGTTGGTTCGCAGGTATTTCCCAGATATTAAGTTTCTAAATGGTTTTTCTTATCGATCCGTTTCATTTTATGTTAGAGTGGTGTATTATTTGGGGTTAAGATCCAGTAAAAAAAAACAAAGGTCTTTTTTTAAAATTGTCTACGTTTCGCAACTTTATTTTTGCATCTTCAGGACACATAAATGTTACATCCTGCATGATACCCATATTATCAGTCTTTGCCTACTCCGTTGATTTGCAGATATTTCCCAGATATTAAGTTTCTTAGATCTTCTTATTATGTTAGAGTGGTGTATAATTTGGGGTTAGGAAATATCTGCGGACCAACTGAGTAGGTAAACCTATATTAAGGTTTCATGCAGAATATAAAATGTATGTGTCCTGAGGGCTTTTGTTTTTTTTACTGGATCTAACCCCAAATACTACAACACTCTAACATAATAACAAGAGGATCGTTAAAGAAAATCATTTAGAAACTTAATATCTGGGATATCTGCAAGTCAACGGAATAGGTAAAGACTGATAATATGGATTTCAATTTAAGATGGCGGAACAAAATGGCGGCCAATTCAAATTTTTAAAAATTCAACATATAAAAATCTTGTTCAATTCACTTTAAATTTCGCCGAAATGTGAAAATGGAATACTTATTGAATTTGTTGTAAATTATCCCAAAAGTATTGGTAGGAATCCATTATGATGGAACAAAATGGCGCCCAATAAAAATGAGAAGACAGTATCTGTAACATATATGCTGTGGTTATTAAGTAAATTGGGTCACACTTCACTATTCCTAACAAATGAAAAAAAATTATAACGAGGGTAAAGGATATTTACCGAAAGAACAATTTGTTTAATATTTTTAGTGGCACCAAGTGGCTGTTTTATCGCCATCCTGAAAATAAAAGTTAATATGCAATACATCTTTAAAAATCGATAAATTTTCTTTACCAGGAACTTCCCTCGTTATGGATCTTTCCCTTTATTAGAAATAGTGAAGTGTGACCCTATTTAGTTCGGTACATAGTGATTTAATAAGACATATATAGTCTTTTCGAACAATTATATTGTATCACAATTTTTCCAGTTCATTTCTATTCCATAATTAATATTTGCACAACTTTGAAATCAATCTATTAATTTGTTTTTAAATATTTTATTTGGTCGCCATTTTCTTTCGCCATCTTAAATTCGTACCACATCTTTACCAATTTATCTCTATATCACACCTAATTCGTGCACAAAAATTGAAATTAATTTAATAAATAACATTTTCAGTCTGATTTTTTAAATATCTTATTAGGCTGTTTTCTTTCCAGATTCGTAATCTCCAGAAAAAACTACGTTATAATCAATGAATAATTTAATGTCAAAAATTAAAAAGAGATTCAATAGAAGAAAAAACTGATATCAGGTACATGATTTTTTTATAATAGGTGTTCGAAATGACAACCATTTTGTTCAAAAGCATTGTCGTTGTTTTTTCTACATCCTCCGAGAATTACCATGTCAACTGGGTAAAAAAATACGGTATTTTGGTTAGATTATGTAGTTAATTATTTTTTCCTGAACTTTTTGGGAGCTCTGTGGCTCTGCAGCGATGATTCACCAGCCGCCACAATTGCAGTTATCATGACAACGAACGACTTGACATGTTATGATATTGCCAGTAATTTTCTTAAATTATCTTCGAGTTTAAAGTCTTTAGTTTAAGCGTTAAAATAAGTGTTCATTGTGTTCGTTTTAAGTTCTGTTCGTGTATTATTTAGCTGTGTTATGTCTGTTCGTATTTAATAATCTTAGTTGAGATTTTAACTACTTATCCTTAAAATGAATGAATTCGACTGCCAAGTTGACATGTTATTAATTCTCGGAGAATGTAAAAAATGTAAAACTATCGCAATGCTTCTGAACTTTTGGCGCTAAGATTTCCCACTTATCACCAAAATCTCACATGGCGTTCAAACGATTAGAGACTAGGAGGCGCCAGACCGGCCAACTCTCATCCAGAAAACGCAGCAGGAGGAAAACCAAAACAAACGACGACATGGCGGTAGGAGTTTTGGGACCAGTAGCTCTCAACCCTCATATTGGTTCCCGAGAACTATCCAAAGACGCCGAGATGTGTAAAACATCCGTTCTCAGGATTTTGCACAATTTTAAATTTCATCCTTACCATATTACCTTACATCAAGAATTGTATGTACAGGACTTCGAGAGACGGATGCAATTTTGTCGGTGGTTTCGACTAAGGATCAATGAAAACAACTCACTGGAAAACATAATATTTTCTGACGAAGCAACATTCACTAACCATGGTCAAGTCAATCGTCACAATATGCATTATTGGGCTGAAGAAAATCCACACTGGATGCGAACAGTCGCTAATCAACACCCTTGGTCGATAAATACTTGGTGTGGGATATTTGGCGATGTTGTTATTGGACCTCATTTTTTCGATGGTAAACTTAGTGGACAGCGATACTGCGATTTCCTTCGAAATGACTTGCAAAGATTGATGCCAAATATTCCAGAGCAACAACGTGAAGCAATTTGGTTCCAACAAGACGGCGCGCCACCACATTAGTGTCGAGAAGCACGTGCTATATTGAATGACACTTACCCTAACAGATTGATTGGACGTGGGGGAACAGTAAATTGGCCTGCAAGATCGCCAGACTTAACCCCCCTTGATTTTTCTTGTGGGGTTTTGTCAAAGAAAAAGTCATGGTGACTGCTCCAACTAGCCGAAGACATGAGAGAAAGGATTACTCGTGCAGTTCGTGAAATCACCCCCAGATATGTTATTCAGAGTGCGGAATTATTTTCGAAAGAGAGTTGATAAATGTTTAGAACAAAATGGCCGTTATTTTGAACAATTGATAAAATAAAATCATGTACCTAATATCAGTTTTTTCTTCTGTGGATTTTCTTTTTAATTTTGTTGAATTTAGCGTAGTGACATTGACATTAAATTATTCGTTGATTATAACGATCTTTTATATCTATTTCGAATTGAAGATTTTATCTGTGTGTGTGAATTAATTCAATCGAAATCTATATAACTTTACTATATGAGATTATGATATGGTGATTTTTTAATTGTTATTATCTATTAGTTATTAATTATTGCAGCTAACATTTTTTTAGTTTTTTTGTTAGCTTCAATAATTAATAGCCATTAGACAGTGGCGTAGCCAAGGGGAACGATATTGTTATTTATTTTTCGGGGTATTAGTTACGTTTCAGATTCATAATATACTAAAATGTAGTACCGTTCTGGTGTCTCCCCTCCTCCAAGCGTAATTTCTAGCTGTGTCACTGCTAATAGATGTAAACATCACACCCTCGTAATTTCATGTGGTATTTATTTAACAATTCTCAGTCTTGAAATATAGAGAAAAACTTCTAAAAAAAATATATTTAATAATAGGCTTATTTTATGAAAACTCATTAAAAGAGTTTTTTCAGTGGAATATTGTTCTTTCGGATGTTTAGATAATACCATAATTTTTTAAAATATTTAAATTAATATTTATTAGTATAATTTTTTTTTACATGTTAAGTCCGGTTTTGGAGCATTGTAACGCTTAGCGCTTACTAGGCGGAGCTTTGTTTTTAACATTAAATTAAAATTTTAATAATATATATATAGCGTTCCGGAAGTCGGGATTTTTCTTTCTCTTTCAGAATCTTTTATAACTTTTTTAAATGTTCTTAATAACTTTGAAAATATTTATATGCGGGTTTGAAAGTTTTGCTCATTTTTCTAGACATCATTTCAAATCCAATGAGCCCTGACTAATAACAATAGCAATAATTAACTCCATTTTGAGTTTTTAAACTAGACTATGCGTTTTAACATGTAGATTAAATTTGACGTTGTAGCAGCTCTTCCGTCAGCATAATGTTGGCCAACTGACCTAAATAATTATTCACTAGCTACAGGTTTTGTTTTCGAAACCTGTTTTAAGTACATAAGAGCTAGATTCCCAGTATTGATATATATCTATATGTCTTAAAGCGGATATTGTGTTAAATAAGATGTCACATATTCTTCAAAATATAATATTAATTTTTATTTGGGAGCATGCATCTTCGGCTTTCGTAAAATTTTGGCCGAAGCCGATTATTTACCGAACACCGGAATAATAGCCAAAGCCGATTAATCGGTTGGACTCTAATAAGTATGTTACCATGTTCAATAAACAGTAAAAATAAAGTTTAATATATTTTTACATTTCTAGGTAAGATGAAGCTTTCTAGTGAAGTTTAATATATTTTTACGTTTCTAGGTAAGATGAAGCTTTCTAGTGAAGACGAATGTTTAAATTTATTTTTAATACAACTTGGATAATCGGATTGCCTATGCCCAAGCAGAAGATTAATCATTCTTAATCAAACATAATTTGATGGATTGTTATGTTTTGCAGAATCTCATGATTGGTACTTTACCTTGTAACGATGTATATTTTTTTTCTGTAAAATAAGCGTAGTGCAGAATATGTGTTAATACTATAAAGCAAAAAAGCATAGTATATGATTACGCTACAATAACGTTGCAAATGATGATACATTAATTGGTGTAACATAATAATTTAACATACGAAAGTAGCTAGTTTTAAATAAATTCGAACACAAACATGCTACAACGTTAAAGTTATAAGGCTGATTTTAATTGTTATTTCAATCATTATTTTTCCTATGTTATATATAAATGATATCTAGTTAATTGTATTTTAAATGGCAATTCGCCGTACAGTGCAGGTTTTATTTTAAGATATCAAGATAATTTAATACTTACACGGTAATTATAGAACCCAAGAAAGATTTTCTGCCATATTAAATCAGCTATTTTGTTTCTTGTTCAGAATATCTAATTTTATATGGCAGAAAATATTTCGAGCAACACTAACTCGAGGAAGGACCCCACACCCATCTTATGGCTTTTTGGTGAACCGTTAAATTTTAAAAATGTTGACTAAAAGTCTTTATGGACAGAACTTAATTATATGACTAATTTCAGAGATACGATTACCCATATAAAATACATAGGGAAAACACCAAATTCCTTTTTTAACAAATTATAGTATTTCTCACAAACCGTTTTATTTCCTAGACATAAGACAAATAACGTTTAAATGTAAAACCCTGTATATCGAGAACAAAGTATTTGCTGACCTAAGTTCATATACAAATTTTTTGCTTATTTTGTAAATACATAGAAAAAATAATTTGGTATATTCTTAGTTTCACCAGAATTTTATATGGGATTTGGGTAAGGTTTGACACCCTGTACCTCTAAAAGTCACAGGATTGCTCCCATGAAGACTTTTAGTCAGGAAGTAATATACTAAAATCTTATAAAATTAGATGGCTCACCAAAACCCATAAGATACAGGGAGATCCAACATCTTGTGCTGTTTTTTAGATATTATTAAAGTAAATAAACATGTACTGCAAGTAAGTGTGACAAATAAAAAAATATCTATCCTCCTTGTCCGATCCCACAAGTGCAAACCTTGTAAAGATATAATAAAAGAATTCTTTTCTTCTTGCCGTTGTCATATAATATTTCAATGGTCATGAGCGTAATATTTAGTAAAAGTACATTTTTTAAACCTATTTGTACAACAATCGTTTAACTACTAATCAAAATTGAAATCTATTATCACAGCGGGTCATCAACCTTATGTATTTCATTATGCTTAAAAATGTATACCTAAGCTCGTTTATTTTTGTTTACTTTGTTCTGCACGCAAAACAACGTACTACCTCTACGTATTTTAAAAATTTTGTTGTAAGAAATGTATTTTTTTTATGTCAAATTTGTTTAAAGATATATGTATACCTGCGTTTTTTGTATTTACAGATATCGGTTTTCCTTCGGAATTTATAGATATGTAGCTTAGGGAAAAAAGTGCAGATATGTAATTTTGCTTTCTAAAGAACGATCAAATAGCAGTTTAAGGTCATATTAACCCTTAAAGGAATTAACCGTATTCAAATTAGTAATATATTAGGAAGAATCTCGTACCTCGTACTCCAGTTAATACGGGAACATAAAGATATTTTGAGTTACCCGAGAAGAGACGTTAGGATTTAAATAGTCCTTATTTGTGCACCCTACCCACTTACGCTGCATAATGCTCAAGAACTTGCAGAGAAATTATTAAAAATAACCCAAAAATTCACAATAATCGCCCAAAAACAATACTCTTATGCCAAGCAAGACCACTTTGCGCGATTTACAATTTTACTAAATGTTGTAAAATCGTATGCGCTGCAATTCACAAAAATGCGACGGGTTGCCGGGTTTTGAGAAATGGCATCGTATTTAAATAAAAACAGGTTATTTGAATAATTATTTGTTCATAATAATTATATATTGTTAATGAAATATTACAGAGGCTATTATTATAGTATTAGAACCACCTTTAAATTTAATTTTAATATTATTAACTGGTATAAATTTTCTTTATAGACATTTATTATATCTAAATTTTGTACTATGTTAGATAGTTGACACCACACTTTCGAAACAGCCAAATCAGGATGATACAATAGACCAAACAAGTAATCATTTTGAAAATGTACGGTTGCGTTTAAATCAACAGAATAAAGAAAATCCAAGAACATTCTGGCTCTGTTAAATGGCATTGAAAAAAAGTCATATAATTTAGAGGAAGAGGTGTATTAAGATTCGGGTACACTGCCGAGTTTGAGAAAATCAGTATTTCTTGTTTAGATTTAGTCAGGGCAAATTTTATTCAGCTTTCCGAAAATCAACTGTAGTGCGCGAGAATACATGGTGCCACTAAATAAACGCCTTAAATTTGAGCAGCATATGATATTAACGAAAACAAAAATATGGTCATATGAACATAGGTTTGGAAGATTGAGATTGTCAAAAATAGACTTAATCAATATTTGCCAAATAACAGTTGAAAATATTGCCATGAATTCTGGTACGCATCAATAATAAATATTTTTTAGAGCAATTTTTATATTTTATTAGAAGCGTGCATGTTAGCAAATCATAAAATCGTTTAGCGAATAAAATGATATGTTACCGATTTTTTCTTAAATTCATGTTTTTTTTATTTCATTGTAATTACATTGGAATTATTTCCTATGATTTTCGGATCTAGGTAAAGTGGGTTTGAAATAAAGCCAATTGAACGCTGTTTCAATCAACAGCTATGATATGCATCTAATCAAATCATTTTTAAGTCTTTAGTAAAATGTTTATGAAAAATTTCATATCCGACATAAGTGATTCTAATTTGTTGAAAAATATAATTTCTTATTTATCTGGACTTATCCTGTATATCGAATATTAATTGTTTTAAAAAATGTCATTAAACTTTTTTCTTAGATGCAGGCTGTTTTTTTTGACATATTTGTATCATGATGCCTTAGTATAATATACCGCGAACGGTTTATCATAATAGGTCTATGATTATATTACCTACATATGTATGTATAAAACGATGCCAAGCGATTGACGGCGAGGGTTGCGAGTACTACGCTGTAACACGAAAAACTCTATGTGAAGGAATAAGTTACGTCTACAGAACTTTTCAGAGCGGTGTCTCGCTATGGTTTCTAGGTCCCTATTGTTTATTGGTACGATCCGCGAATCGCATGTTAACTTTATTTGGAAAAAAAAATTAAAGAAGGATCACTTCAAACCTCTTAACGGTCCTAGGAACTTTATTTATTGTAATGTCGTTCGAAAAGTCGCAATATAATGTTTGCTGAAAGTTTCAGTAATAATTTCGTTTTCCTTCAAAACGAAATGTCTCCTTAAATGATTTGTTTGCCTTAAGCTACGTTTAAATATCTAAAAAAGCCGGACCAGGCTATCAAGTTTCTTATACCGGGAGCGAAATCTTTATCTAAACTTTTTTTATTTTCACAGTTTTCACCTATTATTTGCACTTGGCGACTAATAACTCGGGACCTAAAATTACTATACCGATCAGACTTTGCCACAATATGTGTTCATGTTTTAGCTAAAACTCCTAACAATTTTAGATCGGAGACTTTAAAGGAAAATTACCGATTTTTCTCATTTTACTAGCACTTTTATTAATTTTCATCGAAATATGATATGCTTTGATGTCAGTGTCAAAACAAGGGGGTACGTATACACAAGGACAATTTTTCTTGACGTCTCCGAGCTGAAATTTTTGGAGGTTTCTTAAAACTTCTGAAATTTGACTGGATCGAGCCAGAAAAGTGTGGAAACATAAAATGAAAAAGTGTGGTAAACATAAAATTCAATAAAATTTAATTTAATTTTTTTTATATTACAGGGAAAAACAAAAAGCTATGTTTGCTTTTGCTACTCGTCAGCTAAAGAAAGTATGCGAGATACCTATATTTTAATGAAAACCATCTAACCTTCTTTCTTTTTCCTTCTCAGAGTGATAGGTACTGGTTTATTAGTTATTTGTATATATTATTCAATTTTAACAGATTTGAACTTCGAAAATTTATACGTATGAATTAATGCTTATAAAAAATTAATGGAAAATAATATTAAGAAAAATAAAATATAAAAATAACGTAAAAGAAAGTCAGAAATGTTCAATTATTCCCGAAAATTTTTATTGGTATATATCTTAATTTTATGCTAATTGAGTAAATTATATTACACACTGGTGATTGAAACTAAAAATAAATGAAATAATGTTTTGATAGATAATAATTTGCCCTTTTCATTATTCAATCTGCCTTAATTACAAAATCGCAATGTTTTTTTGTCATAGAAGATACTACTAATAAAAACTACAAGATTTATAATGCTTAAACTTAGATGTAGTAGGTTTTGCAATAAAAAGGTGCAATGAAACTATTAATATTGTGGAAAATCTACAAAAAAAAAGTGAAGTATTACTGTCAGTATAGATATATACGAGTACATCCAACTCCAAAAATTTTTGCATAGCTAAGGTGGCAGAGTGGTTAAAGTCTTAAAACAAGCCAGCATATTACTTTTAGGGGTGTGGTAATAGAGGTTAAAATTCCGCATAAGGTCTATTTTTTTTTATTTTTGAAATTTTATATCTATCATGTAATTTTAAAATTTCCTTTTTTGATAAAATGCAGGTTTTTATAGTAGAAAATTAGGAAGTACGAAGGAAATAAATTGAGAATTACTCTACGTACAGCTTTTTTACAGTACTTAGAGAAAGAAGCTTTTGAGAAAGTAAATTTGAAGCGCAAAGTATTGATTCGTTATGATGACATACTTATTATATGGCAC
This sequence comes from Kuschelorhynchus macadamiae, assembly GCA_030620095.1. Classification (NCBI taxonomy): domain Eukaryota; kingdom Metazoa; phylum Arthropoda; class Insecta; order Coleoptera; family Curculionidae; genus Kuschelorhynchus; species Kuschelorhynchus macadamiae. Next base: position 128,241 of record JAUTXW010002522.1, read on the forward strand.
TTACTCAGGCAGAACTTAACAATTTTCTAACTCACTTAAATTCTATCCGTCCCAGAAAACAATTTACTCCAGAATTACAGAAAAATAACAAATTTCCATTTTCAGACGTTTTGGTTACTAAACGGAATAAGGAACATATCGAATACTGCGTTTATAGGAAACCGACACATAACGACAGCACGTTACATCGACGACATCATTCAGCACAAATTCAAGCTGTGGCCAATATTCTTATATCTAGATATGTGCGATTAAGTAGTACCTACACAATCGAGACAAGAAGAACTTAATAAAATACGTGGCGCTTTAAAGAAAAACGGATACACAAATTGCACCCTAGGGAAAGATTATTACAAAAGGAAATTCCTGAACCACGAACACCAAATATTATGAACCGGGAAAGCAGTAGAGGTCTTACTATATGTAAAAGGCACCACAGACAGAATTGGCAAAATTCTTAGCCACAAACAACTATAGGTTATTTGCGGCTATGTATTGTTGAAAACCTACTTGGAAGTCCAAAACACAAAATCAAACCATGGAGTATGTAGCATTCTCTATCAGGACTGTGAAAAGTTGAAAGTTGGGCAAACGAACAAACTAATGTTAGCAACAGTAGAAGAAAATCATCATAAATAAACAATCTACCTCGGCGGTATTTCTACTTCATCAGGCCCCAAAATAAACTTCGAAAGGTGTAAGTAGATTGCCAATATAGAGCACTATAAGACCAGAATATTCCAAGAAATACATAGAAAAACAAGATGATTTAAATATAAAGGACGAATCATTAAAACTACCAAAAATATAGAAGAGACTTATCGATAAACCAAAAACCACAGAAAATCAAGCAGAATTAGCAGCAACATCTGGAAAAGTAAAAATAATGATGTTCGGCGGTTTAGATAATAAGCTTCGGGCCCCGGGTGGTGCTGTAAAAAGGAAGCTCTCCATTCAACACTTCAGTCTTCAATCGGACGAGAAAATAAAGCAACGTTAGCAAGTTTTTTAAATAGTGAGAACAATTTGGCGCAGTCGGTAGGATTCGTTCAACGTTATTAGAACAAGAAATAGGTCTAACTGATGGTGGCGGATTCCATCCCTTAACGATACAAAGAACCTGAGCAGTCCCCACTCATAAAGCTTGGAGCCACATCGAGAACAAGACAACCCAGATGTATTTTCAAACTATGTAAGGATCGTATTTATTTTTATTTTATTTTAGATTGTCCTATTTTTCAAATAGTTTTTAAACCCCATTTTTTTGCTTTTCCCTATCGTTATTTTAAATTTACTAACCAAACAAAAAAAACATTTACTGTTTTGCGTAAATTTAATACCTTACCGTTTATATTTTTACATCAAAACCTTTTTCTTTATTTCTTCGCCTTTTATTTTCAAAATGTCTGTCAATGACCCCCAGACAACCATCGAAATTGAACGTTATAAACTCTCGGACATTTTTTCCATCGTACCTGAATATGAAGGTGATCAAATTTCTTTTAAGTAATTAAATAATTAAATAAATACAATTTTGTTTAAGTAATTTTACAACCGCATGCGTTTGTGCATATGACATGGCAACCGTGCAGCAAAAAGTATTTATATAAAAAACAAGCTCCGTGGTAGAGCAGCTTAATAATTAGTTCAAAAAATCCAAATTAATACGTTGAAATAAAATACAATTGTTAAATTTGCACTTTGGTGATTCTAGAGACCTTACGTCTTTTATTCATGATTTACGATAATTAAAACAACTTCCCAACGAGTCACCCCCTTACATTTTTTAATTGACTTCAAGTTTTAAACGCTAAAATGCACGCAAGCATACTGAAGTCCTCTGTGTTATATTCAAAAGAGCAAAAAAAGAGCCAGACTATGCTAAATGAAACAAGGGCCCTTAATCCCTTTCTTAATTGCCTAGAATTGCATAGAAAGATTCGGAGAGAAATCCAACTTTCATATTTTGAAAATCAGAAAGTCGATAAACCAACCCTTCAGAAACCCAAAGCTCAAATACACAGAACACATCAACAACAACAATTAAAATGTTCCAATTGCAACAGAATTGGTCATAAAATATCTCAATGCAGGCAACTTTCTTCTAATTTCCCCTAAAATAATAACGTTCAAAGACTTGGAGTAAATCCTAACTTTCAAAGACCTGTAATAAATTCTAATACGCAAAGACTACAATACCAATCAAATTTTTCACAAAAAACTAGACCAAATAATAATAGTCAAACCTCAAATCATACCCAATTTCGACCATCAATAATTCAAAGAAACCCCAATTTTCAACCGGCTAGGACACATGTAAACACAAAATAGGAATGGCCCTCAGAATATTCTTCGCCCGAATATAATCTTTACATCCCTGATAGCGTGAGTCCTGATTTTTATTGATTGATTTTTCACCAACAAGAGGAAGAGTCCTATCAAGATAGTAATTATAATAATAATAATATTGCTAGTAATTACCAGGATTTTCTCACGCCTTTTACGAATACCGATCCTCCAGACAATTTCTCCCAGAACACAATAATCGAGATCCAACCAATCGAAAATAGAAACACTATATCTAGATGACATCGATTCCAATCTCAACTTCCCGGAACAAGCGTTTCTCTAAGTCCTCTTCTCACTGTGAATTCCAAGAATCTTTACTATTTTTACGACGCATCAAAACAATTCAAACTTCTTAGCGATAATGGTGGTGGCATTTCTAAATTCAAAGAAACTACATTAAAAAAATTTCTTTGACGATCTCCTGAGAACGTCACTATTCAAGGGATCACTGATAAAAACTTTCAATCTCCCAATCTACACTTATACCTATTGCTCTTAGTGATCCGTATAAGGTATATATTTGCAACTTAGATATAGATTTTAAATAAATAAATCTCTTTATTTTGAAAGTATGTCAACATACAGCAAAATAACGTCAACAAAAAGAAAAAAAAAAGCCTAACAAGAAAAGTGTACACAAAGTCCCAATTCTACAGATTCACATGCCTATAATACTCATTAACTTTGTAAGGTTCTATCTTTACAAGTAAATTAAATACAGTCATTTTTATTTTCTTAAGATTATTGCTCTGTTTGATATAGTTTGCTAAACTATAAAACGCTTTAATACACTGGTAATAGGTACCTTTTTGAGACATTATTAATCTATGACTAGGGTACGTATAGTTCAATGTTCGAGTGGGATAGGCATTCTGCGGCTTACTATTTTCAAAAGATGTCTATTTTTGAAGAAAAACAACATGCATTCCTGTATGTAAATCGCAGAAACTGTTTAGAGCCGCTGTTCCCTGAACTTTCCTCTACAGGTTTCTCGAAAATCTAGATCAAGAAAACTTTTTGCTCAAGAGAGTTAGAATCCTTATATAAAAGTAAAATGTTAAACCGCGTAGCTAGTTATTTTATAAATTTCTCCTATTTTACTTATTTCATTGAGATTATTTATATATAAAACAATATTGGCCCTATTACACTTCCCTGGGGTATTCCAAGTGTGATTTGTTTGCTAGTTGAAAATACCCTGTCATTTCCCTTTCCTATCATCACTTTCTGTTCTGTTTTAGAGAGATTCGATTTAATCCACTCTAGAGGCTTTCCTCGAATACCATATAGAGAGTTTTTTAAAAAGGATTGTATTAAAAGATTGTTCTCTGTCATAAACTACATAATTCTGCAACATGAGACACGCTCAAATATCTTGGAAATTGACGGAAGCAAACTTATGGGACGATAATTTTCAAGGTCACTTTCATCGCCCTTCTTAAAAATTGGACAACCAGTGCTTGCTTCAATCGATCTAGAAAAATTCCAAACTCAGAATTATTAATTACATAAACTAGGGGCTCTAAAGTCACAAACATTACATATTTCAATATATTGTTAGAGATATCGTCATTTCCACAACTCAACTTGTTTTTTAACCTTTTATTTCAATTTCAAATATTTCCTGAGAATCTCAAAGTTCCAGATACATTTCTATAGGATAATACGGTATATCAGAGCTAAATATAGATCTTCCAATTGAGTCAACAAAGTTGGTGCCATCTGAACTAAAAGTTCATTAAAACTGTTCGCTAATGTTTCCTTATTACCCTTAATGTTTATTTCCCTATCATTTATTTTTTCTGAATTTCATTAATGATTGCTTAAGCTGATTTACTTTTATTGTCAGACTTTCTTAATCTCTCTGAGAAATTGGTTTGTTTATGAGATTTTAGCAGTTTGTCATACTGTTTCTTTTTTTCTGTATACAAAGGTCTATGTCTATCACTTACATTTTTCATTGTGTACAAAATATCTAGTTGTCTTTTACACTCCCTTATCTCTGGATCAATCTGAACATAACTGCTTTTTGTAAATTCCTAACAGGTAGTATTTGAAGCGGAAAATTCTGGTTAAACTTTAACATGAAAATTGTCATAAAAATAGTCCAATGTTTATTTACTGAGTGTTTATTTTCCAAAAAGATGGACCGCTAAGTTCGTTTTGTGTTTTCTTCATTAAATACTCTTTTTTTGTACAAAGGTTGCGTAGTGATGTTGCCGTCAAAGTAGGTTTTGCGCAGTATGATCAGAAACAAAGGTATGTAATACTTGCGAAGTGATGTTGCCGTCAACGTTGGTAAGTATGTTATCAATACAGGTTTTTTGGATTACGGGAAAAAAGAGTTAGAAGTTCTTCCATCTTATTTAGGCATACCTCAGACTCTCCTAAAGATGGGCGATAGATACATTCCAGTATCCCACTTTTATTGTTCAACTTTATCTCACATCCACAACATTCAAAACAGAATTCCTCACTTATATACTTAATGTCTAATCTTTCACGATATTGGATTCTAGGTTTATGTTTATTCTCAAGTTGTCTGCAAAAACTAGTTGCTAATCTAAATCCTTTGATTCCGTAGTTTTTTAATTATTCTTGTGTCTTCCAATGCTCGGTAATACATAGCACATTGCAGTCACTTGTTCTACTTAATAGGTCCTCTACCAAATCTACTCAATTTTCAATAGATTGTAAATTTTGATGAACGACAGAAAAATTGATTTTGTTGTCTGTATTTTCCGTTTCTTCTTTGTACTCAATGCTAGTTATTTCTAAACTAAAAATGTTCATTATGATATTTTGTCGTTTTGGTATTTCTACTTTTCTTAGGTATGTTGGGCAGTTAGGATTTCGGGCAGAGTGATCTATGTTGTCATAACCCATTAGACTGCAGTTTGCGCAACATCGTGTTATTGCTTTGCAGTTAGTGGCAGGATGTTTTTCTTTGCATGTATAGCAGCATTCTGGTTTTGTTGACAATACTTTGCAACATGCCCATATCCACAACACTTAAAGCATATTGTTACTGGCATATTCTCTTTCACATAAACAACAGATTAAAGATTATTTTCTGTTTCATTCATTTTGAAATAATAGGCGGTGCTTGTAAGAGCCAGTTTTCTTTGAGCGCGTTTCTGCATGACTTTAGTAACTGCCTTGATATTTCGAAATTCTTCTGATGATGCATTTTTTACTTCTGCGTATCCTTTTTCAATATCCGTTAACATGAACCAATATTGGATCTCTATTGCCAAGTGTTTTTACCATAACATTTTTTTCGAGTTTCTAAAACGTGCAATAACTTGTCATTTTTAAATGTGTTCAGATTATTTGTTGCGTTTAGATTGACAAACAAAAATCTTTTTTGGCTTTTTTGCAACCGAATAAAAATATTTAACTTTAAATTAATTGAAGCAAATATTTAATATAATTACATACCTCAACATGTACACTAGTCTGTCTACGGAATGTTTATATTATGTATCGAAACATTCCGTAGACAGACTAGTCTACATGTTGAGGTATGTAATTTTATTAAATATTTGCTTCAATTAATTTAAAGTTAAATATTTGTATTCAGTTGCGAAAAAGCCAAAAAATAACTTGTCATGCTGACTTTTAAAATAGTTTTCTAAAATAACGAAACCATTTTGTAGAGGGATAATATTTTTAAAACCCCTCCTGTATCTTTATTCATAAAACTTTTTTTAATTTCTTTTACCGTCATTTTGGAATCCGAGACATCAGGTATTTTAACAAGTGTTTCATATTTCTTAGAAAGCATGGGTGGTGTTCTCCAAATATAGGGTTCTGAAGGAGTTTCTGAATTATTTCTTGGTGTGTATGAGCTGTCTCGGAATTTAGTTACTATTGAAGCATACGAGGTTCCTGCTGATTTTTGTATGTTTTGTTGTATTTGTGATTCCTTTATTTATATTGTAGCTCCATATTTTTTTCCCAGCTGTCCCATTTGATAAGCCATTCTAGTTAGTTGCTTCTGGATTACATAAGATGATTCTTTTATAGTGGTTTACTCAGAAATGGTAAATGCGGGGTCATCAAGTATATCATGTTTAGTTATTGCATCATGAATTTTGTCAAGGGCCTCGAGCACTTTTTCGATTAAGTCACTAGATTTATAATTTAGTGACTCCAACAGTGGTTCATTTTCATTTATTTGTTCTGCAGTTTGTTTATTTTCCAGATTTTCTGATTTTTCTTCAGTGTTTTCGGGAGTTTGTTATTTGGTTTGTATTTCTCCTGCACAAGAATAACTCCTTGGTTTGTTATTATATGGTGGTTTTTCGTCCTCTACCCCCATACTGACAAATCACAGATGGCTGATTAAATGATTGTTCTGAATCATCTAGGTGAAACAGACTATATTCTGCTTATTGATACTGTCTACTAATGTTTGTTTATTATTCACGGGTACACCTGCACTGGGTTTACACAAATACAATACTTCTTATCGTGGTCACTTCTTATCACTTGTTTAGATCAACAATGAATACAGTTTTGGAATAAAATTAGTATATTTTCGATTCAAAGTTGAAACAAATGTATTGATATCTGCACGAATTAATTCGTTTCGCGAACTATCAAAATGCACTCTGCAACGGCGATATCAACTTCTTTCTGTATGCGAAAAATATAATTGTAATTGATACGGAAACAATTCTTAACTTTAATATCAATCCTATACAAAACGCACTTACCGATAAGCGATTAATTATTAAGATTAGTTACGCACGGAACATTTAAACGATGAGGAAAAAGATTTAATTACTAACCTATGCGTTGACTTTTCCGACATTTTTTAGACCTCTACGAACGAAACTAAACACGCAATAGATACTAATAATTCAAGGCCTGTATTCACTAAATCGTACAGATATCCTCACATTCATAACGAGGAAGTAAAAAGTCAAGTTTACGAAAGGTTGAAACAAGGAATTATTCATCAGCCTATCTCTCCATGGTCCTCCCCGGTTTCGGTGGTTCCCAAAAAACTAGATGCTTTTGGACAACCTAAATAGCCAGTAGTTATTGACTACCGTAAGCTGAACGAGCTTACTATAGATGATAAATATCCCCTTCCAAACATTTCTGAGCTGCTCCATTAATTAGGGAAGTGCCAGTATTTCACAACCCTCGACCTGGCTTCTCGTTTCCATCAGATCGAGATCGTCCAAAAAACCGCCTTCTCTGTTGAAAATGGTCATTATGAATTCGTTCGAATGCCATTTGGTTTAAAGAATGCTCTGTCCACATTCCAAAGATTCGTGGACAACATTCTCCTAGTCATTTAAAATGAATGATGTCTAGTGTATATGGATGACATCATTGTGTACTCTCCAACAATTCTTGAAAACATTTTGAGACTAACAGAAGTCTTTATGCGTCTTCGTAAAGCCAATTTAAAGATCCAACTTGACAAGTGTAAATTCCTTCGAAAGGAAGTTGCTTACTTAGGACATCTTATTACGCAAAATGAAGTAAAGCCCAACCCATCCAAAGTAGAATGTATCCAAAAATGTCCCTTGTCAACAAATCCAAAAGAAGTCCTCTGACCAAATTCTTACAAAAACATATCCCGCTCATATTCGACGCAGAATGCAAAACTTCTTTTGCTGATCTAAGAAAGGCTTTTACGACAGACCCAATATTGATTTACCCTAATTTCGAATAAACAATCTTGCTAACCACGTATGCTAGTGCGTTCACCAGGTCAGTCCTATCTCAAGGTCCCATCGAAAAAGTACCTTTTTGGTCGAAAACTCACTTTGGTGACAGATCATCGCCCTTTAACTTGGCTATTCTCAATTAAGGATCCCGTCAGTCGCTTAGCTCGTTGGCGCCTTAAACTTGAGGAATATGATTACACAATCGAATACAAAACTGGCAGAATTAATAAAAACGCGAACGCCTTATCACGCATAATAATTAACCACTTCAAAGAATTTTCCGATTTGCACTCAACAATTACTATTTACGTTTCAAATGAAGATGACACCAACAACAGACCCTCGAGTAGCAAACAAACTTCATTTTCAGAAATCGAAACCGGAAATTTTCCAGATATAACTCAAATAACCGACGAATACAATAAATTTGTTAATCTATACAAGCCAAAATCATGGATTATTCAAAAATTGAAATTTCTAATGAGCAGTTTTTGGATAAGTCTAACAAAAACATTGTCACCTTCTTTTGGCAAACAAAAATGGAAGAATTGCATTTTAAAATTATAGAAGCTCTGTTTAAAGAAAACTATGATTTTGCACCATATACTGTTAACACCCTCAAAATACAAGAGTTCTAGCCACACTACACCACAGCTTGTTACGTTCTGGACGCGCGTTTCGCTAAAAGCAGATGATATAAAACAGTTTATCATCTGCTGATGATGCTAACTTGGTTAGCGAAACGCGCATCTAGAACGTAACAAGTTGTGGTGTAGTGTGGTTAGAACTCCTGTATTTTGATCTATCACAGGTTACAGTGTTAGCAGTTAACACCCTGCCTAGCAAAATCGTTAAAGACTACAAATATTTCATAATACCCTTATCATATAACAGTGATACTGTAGTTCAACAGCTTTTTTTATATTCTTTATAAATGCCAAAACAAATTCGATCTTTCAAAAACCTATTGTATCGAAAATAAGTTGCAACTTTCAATTCTCGAACTATTTTCATTCATTGTCGCTGATAAAGACATTAAATTAGAACATGTCAATCTTGTAAGAACCCCAGATCCAAACGAAATACCCACTATTTTAGATTAGTAACATGCTGGCAAAAATAGTCTTCATCGTGGTATGAACGAAACAGTCAGACGCATCCGACAAAAATATAACTGGACTAAAACTAAAGACGTCGAAAAACTTATTCGAAGCTGTGAAATTTGTCAAAAAGTTAAAATCTGTAGAACAAATCTTAGTACGCTCCTTGTCATAACTGAAACTCCATAAACTGCATTTGAAAGAATCAACATTGACATCTTCGAGTATCCCAATCGTAATTACGCCCTTACAGTCCGAGATAAACTAACCAAGTCAATATCCTATAAAAAAGCCTCAACGATAGTCAATACACTACTATTATTCTTCCAACATTGTGGCACCCCATCACGGATCCATTGTGATCATGGCCGTGAGTTTGATAATACCCTAATGAAAGATCTTTGCGAGCTCTATGACGTAAATCTAACTTTCTCCAGTGTTAGTCATCCACAGTCAAATGAATCTCTCGAAACGTTTCACGCCACATTAGTAGAAATGATCAGAGTTCACGTCGCAGAACACCTTGTCGAACACCAGTTCAATGTTCTTCCCTCGGCCGTTATCTGTTATAATAAGACAAATAATAAGACAAAAAATAAAACAAATGGATTTACCCCTTACGAATCGACATTCGGCCATACGTCCAGTCGTCCCCCAGAAACTTTATACAACCAAGTACGTCAGAGACTTGAATAATAGAGGAAACATTTTACAAAATTTTACAAAATTGCACAAAATAGAACTAACATTTAAAAAGAAGAGTCCAAGATCAGATTCGACAAATCCGTCTTCGATAAACAACCCGACTATAAAGTTGGTGACAAGGTATATGTCAGGGAATCTCAAATTACGGACAAAAGTCAAAATAAGTTCAATGGTCCCCTTCAAATTATCGAACTTTACCAAACGTCAGCAAAAATAAAAAACCTTTCCACAAACCAAATTTCAAAAATAAATTTTGATAAGCTAAAGCCTTACTATGATTAGTCTATTCTTTTTCAGACTCTTCTCGTTTATTCCGGCTATTTTCTCTCAATACTTCTTCACCCCAATCAACAATACCATTGGATAATTTTACCATGAAGAAAATTTTGTTAAAATCACTAATGATAAGTGGACGCCACTTGTGTATAAAGACTTACAACCCCTAACAGAAACTTTACAAAATAACGGCAAATTACTAACAATCCTTAACGATATGCTAAAAGACCCATCCCCTAGAACCACCGCATTTAAAATAGAAATTAAAACACATTGAAGCTTATTAACGTAAATCTCAAACGCGGTTAATCAAAAATTTAGAGAAATCATGGCGGATACGAAAAAGCATACTTATAGAAACAAACGCGGTTTAATAATAAACGCCATTATCTTTAAATCAATCACGAGAAATTTAGACTCAGCTGACGGTGAGTACTACAACGCAAGTATAAATAAAATCACTCAAGATGAACGCGAACTCGAAAGCCTACTCAAAAGTCAGATATCAGTAACGTCATCTGTTCTATAATAACTCCAGGAGATTTGATCACCTCTCTCCAAAACATATCGCGTTCTCTATAAAAAAATAATCTTCCTCTCCCTATATATTCATCAAATATTTCTAATTACATCGATTTAATCGAACTAGAATTATATCAATTTGATAACAGGATTGTATTCGTTCTCAAAACACCTTTAACAGAACCAGAATCATACACATATCGAATTTTTTCCATTCCTATTTTCGACAATCGAACAGGTCTGTTTCACATAATACCAACAACAAAAAAATACATTGCGCGAGATGACGACTCCTTACTATATGTACTACCGCAAGACATATCCAACTGCTAACCACTAGAGATACGCACCAAGATCTGTTCAGATCTTCTGCAATATCCGATCAACAGTAATGTGATCTACGAAGCACAGCTACTCCAGCATCAGAACATCCTACCAAAGACCTGTCGGACATCAATATTGTTGGTTACCGATTACCACATCCAATAGATGGCCACGAACTATTGGCTCATCTCAGTTTCCGATCCGCTTCCAGTCATTGTAAAATATGGAACCAGGAATATAGAAACCAAGATTTTGAAGACAAACTCCCTGCTCAAGTTACAACCAAGCTGTAATGCTTTCATTGGAAGAACAAGAATACATTCAAAGTATCCTATAGAGGAATACAAAAATTTATCATACAAAAGCCATTCAATACAGATTCCTTTTGAATAGTGTAAACATTTGCCAGATCAGCCTCAAATTCCAGAACTAAAACTCTTGAAGCTTGGCGCCATCAATGCTGATGACCTGAACGTTGCTCTACACCGCCTAGATCAATATTCCTAAGTATGAGACATATTGATGAAAGAACCCTTCGTATCCAAACACATTCATTGGTTTACAATACTCACAATATCAATGGTCGTTGGAATGGTAATCCTCTACATTCCCTGTAAGTGTAGACGTAAGAAGCCGCTCAAGCCAGCTATAACTGGAAGTCAAAATCCTCCAAGACCTGGTCCCAAGCACTTTGCCCCGTACCTGCTGAGAAGACTAATACCAAAAAGACGAACAAGCATTCACCCAGAAAATCCACAAGAGAAAGAAGCACTTGAACTATAATCCTACAATTTCCAAGAACTGCGATACTGCATTCGAGCACCATCAACAGTTCCCATGGAAGCCAGCGGAACCTTGCCGGCGGATTCTCACGGACCTCAGCATATTTTTTTATATAAATAGATTAAGTTAATTTATGCATGTAACAATATAATTATATTCTTTTAAGGGGTTACTGCATGCGGTATTACGTATTTTTATTATTACGCAGTATTTGCAAGCCTTCCGCCGCTGCAATATTAAAACTCTACTAGATATGTATTAGCTTAATGTGATTTTAATAGAGAAATAAGTATTTTTGACGCAGATGCCGCCCCATATATTTTTTTTCCACAAAATAGTTGTTTACTTCCTTACACTGATCCTTTGTCTATATAACTGCAAAATTTGAAATGTTAAATCTCACTCGTGTATTTCTGCAGCTCGTAAACCTTGTTTAGCCGGTTTTTAACCGAAATGTAGTTTAAGCTGCCTATACACAGCATAATTTCTGGTCTTTAATTTTTATATATATATATATATATAAATTTAAGGTCTGACGTGAAGGAAAGGAAAGTGAAAATTGAGTTATTACGATACACTGAAAAAACTGCGACCAAAAATATACAACTATATTTAAAATTAATTTACAAGTTACTTAATAAAATAAAAGGTAATTTCTGTTATTTAAAAATAAAAATGTGGAGAAATATAAAAATGTTGTAAAATGTAAAACAGGTGGAATGTTATGATAAAAAATATATATTTACACTACCTACGTCCTTAAAATTATGGAATATTCAAAACAGCAAGTCAATTTTAATTTTCTCAATTTTTTTTTTAGCTTATGGGCAATTTATTCTAGAATTAAAAGCAGAGTAACTAAAGTCTCGAAAGGCTTTCTTGTACAGGGTGTGACAAGCAAATTTCATAAAATTTAAGTTGGCTGCCTAGCAAATACCAACCAAAGAAAACGTGATCTTGATAGTGAATAAGTATGGGCTGATCTAGAGTAATTATTGGCACAGGTTCTTCATCACGCAGTTCCAGGTACATGCAAAATTATTCAAGTTTTGTATAAGATGCGAGAATTGAATTTTTTTTTTCTAATTACGCTTGAGCTATTGTAAAAATGCCAAGTTCTAAAAATGTTTCCGCGGCGTTGCTAAACATCACCCAAAGAAAAGTTGATCTCTATAATGAATAAGTTATGGGCTTATCTAGAATAATTATTGGCACAGGTACTTCATCATGCAGCTCCAGGTACTTGCGAAATTATACAAGTTTTGTATAAAGTGCGAGAATTAAAAACATTCCAAATTCTAAATTTTATTCAGCGACGTTGCCACATTTTAAATTTTTTCTTTATTATTTAAAATAAACATGCCTTTTGTTGTAATTGTTTACGAAGATATCTGTTTGATTAATTCGCAGAGTTTTAAAACTTAGGGTATTGTCATGTTATATGAAAAAAAAAAACATTTTTTAAACTAAGGAACAGCACTGTCGATTTTTCTATGCCCATAAATACTAGTTAATTTTAAACCCTAATAATTTTCTTGATTAATAACCGATTCCTCCAGGCTAGTACAGGCAATTCGCTCCAATATATAGATCATGGTTACTAATTTCTTAATAGACTTTGTTATACAGGGTGAAACGTACATTTTTGGTTCTTTTCAATTTTGTAGAGTTTAAGTTGGTGGCTTAGCAGCTGAAAAAAATTATATCTTCAAAGTACACTAGTTAGGAGCTTATCCCTTGCAATTATTGTCACATGCACTTGCGATTCCAGGTACATAGAAAATTATACATGTTTAGCAGAAAGTACAGGCACTGACAATTTTCTTTATAATCGCAGAAGTGTTTGTAACAGTTTTTAATATATAGGAATAATGTGATATGCCGAATTTAAAAAATACAGTAGCGACGTTGCCACATCTTTCGATTTTTCTGTATATATCCCATAGACATTAGATAGTTTAACGAGTTTTTTTTTGTTGAAGGTGTTGAAGAGAGTTTGCTTTTGTAAATTTTTTCCTGTATATTCGATTTTGAATTGTTAGATATAAAAAAATGTACAACATACATTTTTTTTATATAATATTTTTGACAATATTTCTGACCAGTGGTGTACAAACGAGTAAGGTTATGATTTTTTCACCGTTATTCGGTCATAACCTTTTTAGTATTGACATTTTTGATGATTTAGTTATAAGTATTATGCTTAATATCTGATTAATATTACAAGAACAAAAGGTACTCTTAGTTAAAAGTCGCTAAATCCAATCACGTTTGAGATATTATAATTTTAAATAATGTTAAACATTTTTTTGTTCTTAGTAAAAGTATATAGGAGTGCATTGGAAAACTGAAAATCAGTACCAAAGGTAATTGCCGTGATTATTCATGTCAAGTAATCATTATCAGTTGTATGAAATTGTATTGATTTTGCTAATGTTCCCCATTATTTAAAATTATCGCACGTGGCCGAATTAATCGGCTTGAACTAAGATGACCATTTTTGTTAATTAATTAGAGAATACGTTTGATACATCAAAATGTTAAAAATGCTAATACCTACCAAAAAAGTTATGACCGAAGAATGGCGAACAAATTTATAAACGTACTGGTTTGTACGCCACTGGTGGGAAATATGTTTTATCGAAAAATATGTTTTTATACATGTTTTTGCTATGCTCAGTTTCATTCCAGTCTAATAACCCGGTTTGAAAATACAGGGAAAAAATAAAAATATTTAATACCCTGTATCTTGAAAAAAAAACGGAATAGTTTTTGATATAGATTCTAGACACTTCAATATTACCGATTGCGACGCTTCGCGTACTTTCTATTGGTTCGTCGTTTATTTCCGCGGACTATCAACACATTTTTTTTAATTTTCTGCATGGGTTTTCTGCTTCGGTGGAAGGATATTAAGCTTTGGATGCGGCGCATATGTGTTCGAATCCTCGTTCAGGCGGATGACTATTTTAAATCCATGTTTTAACAAAACTTATAATTAATAAAAATGCGGAATCGACAAATCTAAAATCACAAAAAATCAAGCGAAATTAGCGCAACAACAACATCATCATCCGGAAAATATAAATAATGACCAACGGTCGCTCAGATATAACCTTCGGCCCCGAGTGTGGGTATAAACAGAAGGTCGCAGTCGCTAACACTTCAGTCTCTATTCGGGCGCGAGAAGGAAAGCTTTGAAAATGCTGAATGTGATTTTGGCAAAACGTCAGCAAAACTGTTCTTTCCAGAACGACAATAGCGAACGGATCTATATATATATATATATATATATATATATATATATATATATATATATATATATATATATATATATATATATATATATATATATATATATATATATATATATATATATATATATATATATATATATATATATATATATATAGTCATACAGGGTTTCCCAAAAGAACCGGAACGGTCACATATCTCTGTAACAGATTAACGTAACATTATGAAATTTGGAATTGGGAGGTTATCAATAGTGCCGGATCTAAAAATAATATTTACAACGTTGCCAGTTTTATAGTTTTTCCGATAGAGCTCTTAACTTTATTTTTTTAAATGCAATAATTGTTTTTCACTTATAATGTTGACCAAACCAAAGTGTTTTCAATCCTAGAATATCAAATTTTTTGTCTGGTAATTTTAAAACATATAGCAAGTTCGTATTTTCATTCAAAAGAACCGGAACGGTCAAATATCTTGATAACCGATTAACATGTTATAAAATTTGCTATAGGCAGGTTATCAATAGTGCCGGATCTAAAAATAATATTTACAACGTTGCCAGTTTTATAGTTTTTCCGATAGAGCTCTCAACTTTATTTTTTTAAATACAATATTATGATTGCTTTTCGCTTATAATGTTGACCAAACCAAAGTGAAAGTGTTTTCAATCCTAGAATATTAAATTTTTCTTCTGGAAATTTTAAAAGATATAACAAGTCCGAATTTTCATTCAAAAGAATCGGCACGGTCAAATATTTCGATAACGGATTAATATATCGTTATAAAAGTTGGTAGACCGTATTTTCATTAAAAAGAACTGGAACGGTCAGATATCTCGCTAACGGATTAATATATCGTTATGAAAGTTGGTATAGACACAATGTTGCCAGTTTTCTAGTTTTTTCGGTAAATTTCTTAACTAATTTTTTTTAAATACAATGTTATGATAGTTTTTTGCTCATACTGTTGACCAAACCTAAGTGCTTTGAATCCTAGAAAAACGAAATTTTCTTCTGAAATTTTTGAAAGATATAGTAAGACCATATTTTCATGGAAAAGAACTGGAACGGTGAGATATCTCGCTAACGGATTAATATATCGTTATGAAATTTTCCATAAGGGGTTTATCAATAGTGCTTTCAACTTTAGTTTTTTAAATGCAATGCTGTTTGTTGTTTTGTAAATAATATTAAATAAGCATTTAATTGAAAAATATCACACATTAGCTAATGTGTTTTGTTCTCCTTTTTTGCAATTCAACTGCTGGGACATGAATATTATCATTAAAAACGCCACATTATTTGAGCTGTTGTAAAGTAGAAATGTTAAAATTTAAAAATTACTGACTCTACCATCTTGTAAGTAATTTTTAAGTATGTATTGACTATGTATATGTAGACAAAATTTTATTCTTTTGGTTGTCATTTTAATGTTATAATTCTAATTGGACCTATTCTTTATAATTTTTGTAGTTGCTCCTGATAAAGCTAATAAACATTGGCGAAATATTGAGCACTTAAGATAAAAAGAGTTTCTTCTTTTTTTATTCCACGGACCGCTAGACCCGAAATAAAACCTCTTTGTATGTATATAATATATATATATATATATATATATATATATATATATATATATATATATATATAGCCTAATTTCGAGAAAGTAGAGTTTTATTATAACATAAGTTGTCAGAGAACATGCATGTTCATTTGTTTATTTAATATCCGTATTGGTCTACTAACAAAAAAATATAATTCAGACGCAAATATTAGACCTAATATATACCTATCGAGTGTTTTAGAGAAGTTTGTAACAAAATGAAATTACCTAAAAATATACAGGGCGTTTCTTAATTTGTAATGTTTGGGCTTATTTTAGGATAAAACTTCCGCCAGGCGTTCGTTTTTGAGATATAAAATTTAGATTGTTTTGTTGCTGTATATAAGTAAAAGTTATTTAGTTTTAACTTATCACATTTTAGTAGGTACTTGGACCTCTTCGTTACCTTTAAACTCAACCATGGTTGTATATATAGGTAACCTTGTTAAGTTTTAATTTAAAAAATAGCACGCCCCTATTTTTTGTTAAATCATTAGGATAAGAAAAAAAAAGAAGGTAAGAGTATACAAATAATATCTCCTAATAATTTTTCATTGTAGTGATTGTTTTCGGGAGGCGTTTAAATTCCGTTTTAAAGTAGGTACGCTTTTAATTCAAGTTTAGTGCGTCTTAAAGTTGCTCAAAAATCTTTTAAGTTTGGATATGATAGTTTTTACAATAAAAAGAATTTTTTTTATAAAATTGATCCCTAATTACTTAATTTTGTAAATACGGGGTGTTCAAAAAATCCTTATTATTAATATTTTAAACACCCTGCATCTAAAAAAATTAAAAAATTTGGAACTACTTAATGTTGAGAAAAACTTTTTTTTATAAAGCAAATATTTTTGAGCAACTTTAACCCGCACTAAAAAAATGTTTCCCCGAGAACTACCAGTCCAATGAGAAATTATCAAGAGTCATTTTTTGTGTATTTTAACCTTCTTTTTTCTCTAATGCTACTAAATGTTGAGAAAAACGTTTTTTTATAAAAGCTATCTCATACCCAAATATTTTTGAGCAACTTTAACCCGCACTAAAAAAACGTTTCACCGAGAACTGCTAGTCCAATGAGAAATTATCAAGAGTCATTTTTTGTGTATTTTAACCTTCCCTTTTCTCTAATGCTACTAAGTTGACAAAAAAACAGTGGCGATCTATTTTTTTTTATTGAAAGTTCATGAGGTTACCCCATATCTCTGCCGAGCTTTTAAAATATTAGAACAAAAATTCTAGAATGAACTGTAACACCCTCTCAACTTTGCAGACATATATTTATCTAAACTTTTTATCCTAAAATAAGACAAAAAATTACAACATTAATTTTTAGTCGTCAATAAAATTACAACCTGTATAGGTTGCCTAATTGAAAGAAAAGAAACTTTAGGTTATATCTAAATAATGATTGCTCACAGCAGAAAAAGCTGATTACGGCACATCGAAAACTGGTGACCCTGATGTACATTATCTAATATTCTAGCATAATATAATACTAATTACGTACTTGCTTTAGTATATTCATTTTTCGTTTCTTTCAGTTAGAATATTTACCTAGCGTGGCGTATTAACCCACTAACGCCGAGAAATCAAAAATCTCGAATCTTAGTGAAGTTTTAATATAAATTAGTAGTAAATACACTAAATTAACTTAAATTTTACTAAATTTGTAAAGTCTTAAATAAATGATTCCAAATTTAGATGGGCCCATATGGGACCTTTAGGCGTTTTATCAGTTGAAAAATATATATTTCTGTATTTTTATAAAATTTAAATTCAAATGAAATTTTAGGAGTTATGGTTCTTATTTAGTGTAAAAATTTAAAAAACAATCGATGCAAAGTCCAATATTACACTTGCTGCACATTGTTGCCTTTGCTAGTACAATTTTCGCCGCCGCATCTTCTTCGTTTGCCTTCAGGAACTGAAATTACATACTGATGCAACCCATCATATCTAATCTCGTTGCTAACTCGAAAGTCACTTCCTGCCGCTCTTGGTACGCGTCCTGGAGCCTTTGGTGGTACCTTATATTTCGTCAAATATGTCTGGAATTGAATAAAAAATAAAATGAATTTTATGATAAATTAGCTTTTATAATCATAAGTTTACCTGTAGTATGCTTCTTCTGAAAGCTACTTGATTAATTTTTCGGTAAAGTATCCATGCATTTTGTATTGCTGCGTCAATCAGAAACGTAAATATGGGCCAATACCATTTTTTTGAGCGTACTCCAATACGGTAACTAAAAAAATACACTCTAAAAATATTATTTTCATAACGATCCGAAAGAACTTACCAGGAAATGTTATTATCCATCTGGTCAGTTCCGCCCATATTTTTGTTATACTGCCTTATCAAATCCGGTATGGGTATGGAAACTGTCTTTCTTTCCGTCCTACTAAATCTGTCTACAGATTTTATTGGTGACACACCGTAAACAGAACTTTCCACAGTAACAACCTTGTTATCTTTCCATCGCACGTATATAATATCACTCTCACGTTCTAGAATTGAAGAAAAGTCACCTCTGGCTTGTTTCTCTAATTGTGTTTTTGAAGTGAGGGGACGTTCTCGTGGCAATCGATTTTCCCTTAGTGTACCGGTTCCTCCATAGCCATTTTCTTTCAAAGTACATAATAAATTCGAGCCGGTAAATAAATTGTCAAAGAAAAACTTATATCCTAATAATTTTGGTTACCCAATTCATCAATCATTAGCAGCAGAGGAGCTGCGGGCTTACCAACCATCGCTTCATAGTTTGGATGTGCCCTAGGATTTTTTTCCTGCTACACCTCGAAATTTATTGGGTACCCACTTGGGGTATTCAAAGACCAGACTTTGTATCCGAATCGGACAGGCTTTCCTCGGATAAACTGCTTACATCCGTGCCTGCCAAAGTAACGAATCATTGACTCACCATATGAAAGGTTTTTTTCTGGGACAAAATGTTCAATAAAATTTTTTTTCAGTTGTTCTGCAAATCTTTTTTATCTTGTACATTTTGTCTGTGGCATCAAGCGTGGTATTATTCGCAAAATGAATAAATTTACAAATCTGCAAAAATCTGTCTCTTCGCATAGCTTCATATATCATTAGATTTTGGAGATTTTTCGAATTCTCCCAGTAGCTTCTTTTCGAAGGCAATATGTTTATTCCACTCAAAAATAAGTATTCCCATAAATACTCTCATCTCTTCAATCGTTATCTGTGGGTCTGGACAGTTTTTAGATAGTGAATAATTAGCAGTTTCGCTTATTATGTTTTGTAGTATTTCATCAGTAATAAATAATTCAAACAATTCTACGCAGCTCATAGTGCTGTATTTTGAATAGTCACTTGCTGGAAAATTCCGATTTGGGCTTTGCAAGTCGCCCTGGACAAAGTTAGGTGCAGCTGGTTTGGAAACCAATACTAAAGGAGTATTATTAGGGATTGGGATTGAAACACTTTGCTCCTCTGGGATACCATAATTAATTTCTATTCTCTCTTTATTGAAAAATACATTGCACTAGCAGAAAGTTGTCGCGCAGACAAATTGTCAACAAGACCACCCTCGTCCTCATCTGCCGAATCCTCATCTGTAAGAACACCGCTCTCTGAGGGCTCGATATATATATCTTCAATATTTCCCTCGTCATATGCAATATCTAATGCTTCTTGAAGCGTTATTCCACTAAAAGAATAACAAACCTAAACATTTGCTAAACCTAGGTAGGTACCGCCTAGCGGTCCCATATGGGGACGGCAATGTTTACTTCAAAATAACAATTTTTTAAAAAACCAAATACTTATTGGGTAAACGGCAATAGTTTCTTAGACATGTTAAAAAAATAAATATTTAGTTACATTTAGCTATGAAATAAATATCTATTAAAAATATTACTTACACTAAATTGACATCCATTGTTTTCACGAAAATAAAAAACGACGTATTTCAACCCGAATGAAAACTCGCTAAACAACGGCACAGATCAACACAAACTCTCTTGACTGCGTCTTGATGCATACTGAACCGATATCAATAATAAACTCGGCAAACAAATGCAAAGCGTTACTCCCCCACCCTTCCTAACACTAGTCGGTTTATTGTCACCATACGGTACCTTTAGGCGCTAATGGGTTAAAAGCAAAATCGTTAATAAAAATCGGTAAATTTCCTTTACCCGGAACTTTGCTCGTTATGAATTTGTCCTTTTATTAGGAATCGTGAAGTGCGACCCAGTTTAGTTTCCCACATAGTCATTTATTAACACACACACACACACCCACACACATTTCTACCTGTGCTACACTTCATTTTTGAGCAAATAAACTGAATGAGTACTTTTTACACTGATTTTTATAAGACCGCAATTTTATCCCATCATATTGAATTCGTATCAGTTTATATATATAAGTCTTTACTTTATACATATTAAAATTATTTCGGTCCCCTCCCTCGATATTATCCTACGGACAGCCGTAAGCAAGTAAGTTCCTAAATATTATCCGGAGCGCCGCCGCTCAAATAATAATTGTAATTTATTCTGTTAACCCCAGTTTCTTTCAGTGTTATGTTTGTATTTTCCAGCACGTCAGAACCTTTTCATATTAGTGTGAACGTGACACCTTGTCGCCTTGTTTTCTGCGTGCAATTCAGCCTTAACTTATTACTATAATCTATGGCAGATATATATATATATATATATATATATATATATATATATATATATATATATATATATATATATATATATATATATATATATATATATATATATATATATATATATATATATATATATATATATATATATATATATATATATATATATATATATATATATATATATATATATATATATATATATATATATATATATATATATATATATATATATATATATATATATATATATATATATATATATATATATATATATATATATATATATATATATATATATATATATATATATATATATATATATATATATATATATATATATATATATATATATATATATATATATATATATATATATATATATATATATATATATATATATATATATATATATATATATATATATATATATATATATATATATATATATATATATATATATATATATATATATATATATATATATATATATATATATATATATATATATATATATATATATATATATATATATATATATATATATATATATATATATATATATATATATATATATATATATATATATATATATATATATATATATATATATATATATATATATATATATATATATATATATATATATATATATATATATATATATATATATATATATATATATATATATATATATATATATATATATATATATATGTATATGTATATATACAGGGTGTCCCACCACGAACTGCGGCGATCGATTTCTCAGAAAGTAGGCTTTGGAAAAATTTGAAATTTTGGCAGCTAACTAAAGTCGATGGGGGCAATTCGCGCAAAATATTTTCGAGAAGGCGCCACTTCCGGTTATAACGGAAGTAGACGTCGACTTTCTTTTTTTAAATAGAACACCCCGTATATTATCGAATTTTTGGATTCCTCGAAAAATTCTAGATATATTTTATATATAGTATCTTATACCTAAGTTGAAGGGTTTTTGAGATATTTTGAATTGTATGTAAAAAATGACGTTTGCAGGTCTAGCCATAACTATAAATATCTGCTTATCGAAGTCTCTATTATTTATTTGCGGTTGGCTTCCTTGTCCAAAAGGATCCACTTTAGTGGCCTGTGCTGATAATAATAATGAATATAGGGTGATCAAAAACTGACATTATAAATATACTTTAAAAAATCGTTAAAGGTTACTTTTTTCAAATGGAAACCCCCAATTTTTATAATTTTATCTTATTTAACACTTAAAATAAGGGTGACTTTGTATAAAGTTGTCTATTCCAAAAATTTGTAGTTTTTGAGTTATTGACGATTTAACATTTTTTATTCTAATAATGCCAGACGGCTTCTAGGTTTTCTTGTTAGTTGGCCATGTTAGGGAGGCCTGGCGAGAACAAAACCAATTGGTTACTATAGAAATGTAATATTTATTGTCGTTTGACAATTACCTACTAAAATATTATTTATTTATTATAGTAATTATAATAATTATTAAACTAATAATCATGCCGGGGCGATTAAATTACACACACGTGGATTATTTGAATTTGTTTATTATCTATGGGGAATCTAACAGAGTTTTAACAAGAACATGCCAGATATTTGCTGATAGATATCCAGATAAACAGAAACCGTCACCGAACAGCGTTAAACAAATGTTGGAAAACTATAAAAATGTTGGAAACGTCAAGGCAAAAATTAATAAGAGGAAGCCCATTGTTGATAATGAAAATGTCGAGATTGCAATTCTGGGATATTTTGCAGCATATCCAATGACATCCCTAAGAAACGTGACAAGACAATCAGGAATCTCGAGAACTCAGTGCATAGGATTCTGTTAAAACATAACTTCTAACCTTATTTAATATCATTGGTTCAACATCTAAAAGACACTGATTTGTCAAAAAGAGTACAGTTTTGCGAGTTTATTTTAACAATGGTACAAGATAACCCTAGATTTTTGGACAAAATAATTTGGACCGATGAAGCAAAATTTACTAAAAATGGTCTTCTCAATAGACACAATTCCCATTTTTGGAGTGATTCGAATCCTTATGCAGTAAGATCGCGGAACTTTCAAGAATCCTGGCAATTTAATGTATTTTGTGCAATAAGGAACGATGGAATAATAAAACTGAGTTCTTTTAATATTACAATAATTTTTTTTATCAATTTAGCGTCAATCCAAAATTAGATAAATCATTTAGTAAATGTTATTACATAAATAAATTCAATTAAATTATTTATACAGGTCACACTACACTACTTCATACAAATACTGGTCTACATACCTTAACACATCATATCTAAAAAAATATATCGTCCCAAGTTTTATTGGAAAGTTATCTTTAGCTAGATATTTACAAGCTATTTATACAGGGTACTTTAGAAAGTCATAAAATA
Source organism: Kuschelorhynchus macadamiae (assembly GCA_030620095.1). Taxonomy (NCBI): domain Eukaryota; kingdom Metazoa; phylum Arthropoda; class Insecta; order Coleoptera; family Curculionidae; genus Kuschelorhynchus; species Kuschelorhynchus macadamiae. The sequence continues at coordinate 151,907 of JAUTXW010002522.1, forward strand.
CTAAACCTTCTTTTTTTTATTGATCACTCTTTAGATTAAATTAATTGAATTTTGATGTATTTTGTTTCTTCTTAAATCAATAAATCGATTAATATTATCAAAGCATTTCTTTCCGTAAAATTATGTCTATAAAGGTTTATAGGAGAAAGATATCTGAATATTCTTGAAGAGTTGGACAACGAATATTTAAGTAATTTACCTTTGGCAGAACATAGTCAAATTTTCTACCAACACGATGGCGCCCCACCACATAGAACCGTTGTAGTTACTAACTTTTTACAAGCTACGTTCCCCCGATCTGACAGTCTTAGACTATTTTATATGGGGAACGATAAAAGGAATCGTTTATTTTAATCCAGTAACAACGAAAGAGGACTGTATGGCAAGGGTAAGGGACGCGATCGAAAGTTTATCTCCAGCTTCAATTAGAGCGGCCACCCACGAGGGATTTATTCGGAGATGCGAAACATGTTTGGAAGTACAAGGTGGACATTTTCAACATTTATTGAAAAAATAAGTTGTGCTCTTGTGTAGACTAGACTATAATGGGAATAGGCTTTCTTTAATTAATTTTTGTCTTCACGGTTTCAACATTTTTATAGTTTTCCAACATTTGTTTAACGCTGTTCGGTGACGGTTTCTGTTTATCTGGATATCTATCAGCAAATGTCTGGCATGTTCTTGTTAAAACTCTGTTAGATTCCCCATAGATAATAAACAAATTCAAATAATCCTCGTGTGTGTAATTTAATCGCCCCGGCATGATTATTAGTTTAATAATTATTATAATTACTATGATAAATAAATAATATTTTAGTAGGTAATTGTCAAACGACAACAAATATTACGTTTCTATCGTAACCAATTGGTTTTGTTCTCGCCAGGCCTCCCCGTCATGGCCAACTAACAAGAAAACTTAGAAGCCGTCTGGTATTATTAGAATAAAAAATGTTAAATCGTCAATAACTCAAAAACTACAAATTTTTGGAATAGACAACTTTATACAAAGTCACCCTTATTTTAAGTGTTAAATAAGATAAAATTATAAAAATTGGGGGAATTGCCCCCATCGACTTTAGATAGCCGGCAAAAGTTCAAATCTTTCTAAAGCCTACTTTCTGTATATATATATATATATATATATATATATATATATATATATATATATATATATATATATATATATATATATATATATATATATATATATATATATATATATATATATATATATATATATATATATATATATATATATATATATATATATATATATATATATGTATATGTATATGTATATGTATGTGTAATACTTTTTGCATCTTTTTATTGTAAAACCTAGTACATCTGAGTTTTGGCATTCTAAGTCTTGTAGTTTTTAAAATATTTTTATTATGACAAGAAACGTTGTTGGAGTTTGTAAGGCAGATTGATAATGACAAGAACAAATTATTACCAAAAAGTTATTTTGTACACTTTATATTAATTTTCCATTATGTTTTTATTCATACCTTTCCAGTATCGGATATATACGAATAATTTTTCGGCGTTTAAATCGGTTAAAATTGATCAGCAGATGATATAAACTCAGTTTATATCATCTGCTGATGATGCTAACATGGTTAGCGAAACGCGCGTCCAGAACGTAACAAGTTGTGATGTAGTGTGGTTAGAACTCTTGTATTTTGATTTATCTTCCTCCACAGGTTCCAGTGTTAGGAATTATCTATACAAACTAATACAGTAGCAGAAGCAAACGTAACAGGGAGCTTGCCATTTTTCAAAATCGATCGGTCTAGCAATTACCATTAAGTCCATTATTTAGCAGTTTAGTAATTTTTTCATGCCTAATTTGAACCTGTAATGTTTTATATGTTTTCTGCGAGAAATATAATTATGATAATACTACAAATTAACAATAATTAGCTTTTGATAATTCAAAGGAAAATTAAAAATTACCGGCAAATTTACGGTCAAGTTGGTACGGTAAAGTAAAATATTTCCTGAAGTGGTAATTACCCAACTACACGAAAATTCAATTGTTTTTTTTTATATAAGCCGTTTTCGAAAAAAGCCTTAAAACTATTTTAATGCACTCCTTGTCTAACCAGTATGGGCGTTAGGTTGCTAAGAAAGGTACTTCAGGATTGTTAAGTTTATCAGTTTGAGCATTTTATATTTTTTTTAAGTTAATTTACAATTTTTACGTTTTACACACTATTTTTTAGGTAGCACATTCATTATAGTCAAAGCAGAGCTGTTACGATCTATGTTAACAGCTCCGCTTTGATTATAATAGGTTACCGGAGATGTAAACACGTTTTTAAGCGAAATTTCGACTAATTTTATGGCTGATGTAATAGATCGTTTCCGTCTATTATAACAAGGCGACATGACAAATATGCCCAAAATAAAATAAATACAGAGTGTTATTCTAAGAAAAAAGTTTTTTTTTCAAACAATTCATATTCGATACATAGGATTTTAGTTCAAGATAAATAAGAAATATCATCTTTTCATCGGTGAAGGAATCAACACTATACACCTCTATGGGGAAGAGATTTTCAAGACTATCAGGGTGAATGAGAAACTCAGGAGTAAGAAAACTAGTCTTTTATGTGATCTGACCTTTCAAATTAAGTGTCGGGACAGCAATTTACTTCCTACTTCTACACGGTTATCCTACCACACTAACTCCAGAAAAACGGTTATCATACTTCGAAGAAATAACAAGAGTTTTAAGGTCAAGTAAACCACCAAAACAAAACTTACATGTTACTGAACAAAAGGTCCTAACCAATCTTTGCCAAATCACAATTCTTTCAGCAGATAAACAACACAACCCTAGTTATGAGTCCCCAAGACTACCTACAAAAAATGCAGGATATCCTTCAGAGCAATTCATATAAGCCTATTCCAAAAGGTACCTAGTAGCCTATTCCAAAAGGAAAAAGAACAAAAAAAACTCACCAACAAACATAGACATACACCAAAAATAATTCCACGAGAAAAGTAAGCAGATGTCCTAAACTCTAAGATTAACCAAAAATATACAAACCAGGTGCGCCCATCAGACCTATTGTTAGTGCTGTTATTTCGCCGTTACAAAGACTAGAAAAATATCTTGTGGAAAATATGCAACTGATTATCGAAAATACTAATTCATATGTTAAAAACTCAGAATATTTCACTCGGATTACACGAAATATCTTTTTCGAAAAAGAGGATATCAACAAATAGACGGTGGCTCTAATGGGGTCCTTACTATCACCGGTAGTGTCTGGTCTATTTATGAAACACTTCGAAAAAGAAGCTCTTGAGAAAGCAAATTTTAAACCCAAATTGTGGATTCGTTCTGTAGATAACATATTTATTATATGGTCAGAACTCAACATTTTTCTAACTCACGTAAATTCAATCTATACCAGAACACAATTTACTCTAGAGTTAGAGGAAAATAACAAACTCCTATTTTTAGACGTTCTGGCTATAAAACGGCATAACGGACATATCGAATATACCGTGTATAGAAACATACCGAAACAAATATTTAAATGTAAGATCGCACCATGATTCAGCAAAAATTCAAGCTGTGGCCAATATTATTCTATCTAGCTCCGTGCGATTAACTAATACACAAACGAGACAAGAAGAACTCATATCTGGCGCTTTAAAGAAAAACGAATTCCCGAATAACGAACACCAAAGGTTATATACCGAAAGGGCAACAATTATAAAAGGCACTACTTCGAAATTCAAAAGGCAAAATCAAATTGGAAAGCCACGGAGTACATAGCTTTCCATGATATGAGCAAGAATAGATGAGCGGAAAATCATCAGAAATAAACAAATTACTTTGGCCCTAGCTTACAGGCCACAAAATAAGCTTCGAAAATCCGAGAAGCCATAGAAATAGAAAAACAAAGTGATTTAAATAAAAGAGAATAATCATTAAAGCTACCAACAGTATCGAAATCTATAAACCAAAAACAACAAAAAATCAAGTGGAATTAGTCCAATAACAGTAACATCCGGAGTGTATAAATAATGACGAACGAAGATATAATTTGCTGTATAACGATTGCTAGTATTATGAAAATTATTTTTATTTGACATATTGGGCGTTGGAAAACTTAAATAGAAACGTCCTAGTTTTTTTGCTTGTGCTATTCAACATGATTTTATCCTCAAAATAACAGTACAATAAAACAAATTACTGATAGAATCTGGGTATAAAAAAAAACATTTAAATCAATTTGCAAAGTGCATTTCCCCAACCTTCAGTACATTTATTTACTTGGATATTTTCATGTAGAGCGTTTGTTAAAACTTGGGGTTTGTTTTTCTGATGACAAAAAATTGAAAGTTTAAAATTTAAAGGTTAAGAGAATGTTCAGATTTGAAAAAGTATATTTAAATTTTAGGTAAAAATAGTACGAGTATGTACAGGAAAGCAAACTTTAGAATCATTCATATAATTAATTATAATTGTTATTATTAACACTATTATCATTATTGGAAAATTTTGTTTCAAATGAAAATAAAATATAAGAGTAAATTAAACTTAAATTTTCGATATCTGTTTTTTTATTCATTGCCAAATGTACTTTTTTAATTTCTGCCATTTCTAAAAATATTCTTTTAGTAGTATTATTTTCAATGTATAAGATTTTAGTTTGTAGGAATCTACATGTATGGCCAGTATCAATTATATGTTCTGATAGTGCGCAAGTTCTTTTGTTTAATCTTGCGTCACTTCTATGTAATGCATTCCTTTTGATAGTTTTTTGAAAAGTGTTACCAATATATTTTTTGTCACAATTATTACAAGGAATACAGTAGACACAATTCGATTTGTTTGAAACTGGATCTTGGTCTTTTAATTTACTATAAAGTGTTCCAATAGTTGTTATGTTTTTTTCAGATATTTTAATGTTTTCATTTTTAAAAATTTTAATAATTTTTGGACTTAAATTATGGATATAAGGAATTGATCAAAAGAAAAAAATAGTTTCAGGTTTTAAATTTTCTAAATTTTGAGGAATATTTGTATTAGTGACTGTGTAGTACTTTTCTTATTATATTAACAGGATAAGAATTATCTATAAGTATTTGTTTTAATATGTTGAAATTCTTTTGTTTTAAAGTTGGATATGAAAGTTTTTCTGTTCTGTTATTTAAGCCTAAAATTATATTTATTTTCATTTTGTTAGAGTGGTATGACATATAGTTTATATATCTTCCTGATCTAGTAGGTTTGATATACCAGTCAGTGATAAGTGTATAGTTATTAAGTCTAATATCTCTTATATCAAGATAAGGCAGGTTATAGCTATTTTCTTTTTCACATGTAATTTTTAAATTATGATCATAATATTAAAAAAAAATTCCTTATATTCATAATTTAAGTCCAAAAATTATTAAAATTTTTGAAATATATAAACATTAAAATATCTCAAAAATACATAAAAACTATTGGAATACTTAATAGTAAATCAAAAGACCAAGATCCAGTTTCAAACAAATCGAATGGTGTCTACTGTCGTCCTTGTAATAATTGTGATAAAAAATACATGGGTCAAACTTTTCTAAAAATTATCGAAAGGAATGCATTACATAGAAGTGACGCAAGATTAAACAAAAGATCTTGCGCAATATCAGAATATAAAATTGATACTGGCCACACATGCAATTTCCTACAAACTAAAATCTTACACATAGAAAATAATACTACCAAAAGACCATTTTTAGAAATGGCAGAAATTAAAAAAGAATCTTTGGGAATGAGTAACAAAGCAGATATTTAAGTTCAATTTACTCTTATATTTTATTTTTAGATGAAACAAAATTTTCCAATAATGATAATAGTGGTAATAATAACAATTGTAATTAATTATATGAATGGTTCTAAAGTTTGCTTTCCTGTACATACTCGTACAATTTTTACCTAAAACTTAAACATATTTTTTCAAATATGAATATTCTCTTAACTTTTAAATTTTAAACTTTCAATTTTTTGTCATCAAAAAACAAATTATTTATTGTCATGGGAGGTTTGACATCAAAATTCTACGTATAGAAATATCTTCTTTAAACAAGTATTTTTCTCAATATGACTACAAGTCTTTTTCGTTTTTATTATATAAGTCTAGATGTAATAGGAATACATAGATTTGATTAAAATATCGCGATTTAGCGATACATGCCTTAGTCCAAAAGTTAGTATTAAGAAAGATACAGGGTGATTAAGTTAAAATTTTATTTTAGACTTTTTAAAATAGTATCCTTGGTTTATGAGATATTAAAGTGAAAATTGGTGAAAACAAATATAATGGAAATAAAACACTTTATTTGAACAGCATTTACAGTCAACTAACTTTTTGAAACAGTTTAATATTTAAATAACTAGTAATACTAAACAGTAGTACAAAAAACTTAAAACATTTCTAAAGGGTAACAAAAAATAAACTCAAAAAACTCTAAAATTGCAATTAGCACAAAAAATTACCTTTTCTAACAAGTTTTAATCTGTGGGATTTGTGTAAAACTGGTGACGTCCTCGTTTGGTACCTTTTAGGTCAAATATTTTTATGATTTGTTCCAGAGCGATTATAGAATAATCTGTATTTTGTGGACAAACAAAAAAAATATCTTTTTGGCTATTTTTCCTTAGGGCGTTTACAGTGTATTCACCTCCGGTAATATCCTCTACTTTTGCTATAAATAAGCGATCACGTTTATTTGTTTGGAATTTGACAATAACAAAATCACCCATTATGGGACACACACTACTTCGGGTGTCTTGAGATGCAGCAGAGGATTCGCCGATTTCGTATTCTTCACTTATTGGATCATCTATCAGCTCTGCTTCACTTATATCTTCATCTGATTGTTTTTCCCGTTCGTTAATTGCCTCATTTTCGCTCTCGCTGCTACTTTGCCTCCTTTTTTGTCTTTTGTTCTTATCTCTCGTTGATTTTTCAATTGTAATATCATTCACGGACACACTTTTTCCTGCTGTTACGTTATATTTTTTTCCTCTCTTTGGAATTGTGGTAGTTATAGTTTTAAGTTCTTTTAAATGATCTATTACGGCAGCTCGCCATGAGGTTCCCATGTTTTGATGAATTAAATCATCTTTTCGTGGAATTTTATGAAGCACAGCATTAGGGTAAAATAGGACAATTTCACATGCTTTAAATCCAGCGATAGAGTTGGCTTGTGATTTTAGTTCGGCACTTTAAATTGTTTTTTAAGCATACTATGGAATAAGGTTTTTGGAAGTACACCTCTAATTTTAACTTCCACTCTTCCAGGATAATTCTCCATTTGGGTTTTAATGGCCGAAAATATGCCACGTCAAGGGACTGTAAGAGGTGAGTCGAGTTTGGGGGTAATAACATGAATTGAATATTGTTGTTTTCACATTCCTGGATAACATTTATTGACAAGTGACTGTTATGGTTGAACCAATCTTCAAAAATAGTAGTGTCGAACCAGCCACTCATCGTGCGATTGTACCTACTTTCATCTGAACCTCCTTCAGTCCACCCTTGATACGAATGCTTGGCCTCATACACTACATAGGGTGGAAGTAGACCGCCATCAGCCGATATAGCGCACATCACTGTCGTGCTAGTTTTTGAGCTGTCCAAGGTTCTGTATGCATGTTTAGTTTCTCTTTTCAGTACTACTTTTGAAGATCCCGGATCGTCGACGAAGTTGGTTTCATCGTAATTTATGATGTTAGAGGCTGGTACATCTTTCAGAATGTCTTCTAAGTTACTGAAATATTCAGTAATAGTTTCATAACTTAAAGCTGTCCTTACCCTTTTTGTGTTTTCCGCTAGTTTAATGGTAAGATTTGGGTGTCGTGTCATAAATCCGTGAAACCAATCAACGCCCGGTAAATTATTTTAACACCGCTTTTCTGTTGTACCTCGTCTTGTTAAATACTGCTGTACTAGTTTTCTAACATCAATGGATTTAAACGGGAACCCCCATTCCGCACACACTTGCAGAGTATCTACTAACTGCGCTTCCTCAGCTTCACTCAGTGCTGGCTGTCGTCCATATTTCAGAATGTTTTTGCCATGAACATGTCTGTTTAATGTGCTATATGGAACCACAAACTGTTCCGAAGCAGCTCGGATTGATATGGTATTGTTTATTACCGCCGCCACCGCTCTGTCAATGTAAACTTGATCATAGTTTTTGTTTCCTCGTGCGCCAAGTTTTTTCTTATAATGTCGTGGCATCTAAAACGAAAACAAATCATCTATTCGGAAATACAGATGAAAAAAAAAATCGTGCATATATGCCATCGCCCCATTCGCCCCACAACCTACTAGAATAAAATACATTTTCGGCATATAAAACAAAACATCAATGTAACTTAAATCTCTAACTTTAACTCAAATTAATTTGCAAAGTAAATATATTATCGTTAATGTACACGTGATCCGCTTTACTTGAGAATTTAATACTTTTTATAAAAATGTTTCGCAATTCCAAAGAGAAATAAAAATGACTTGTTTTTTAAATTCAATCTTTTTGTTATTAAACATACTATCAAATTATAAGGATAAAACGTCCGAAAAAGTTATTACCATTTCCCTACAACTAAACGATTTCATATTTTATAAAACGCGCGAAATTCTTTTCGAAATTATTAATTTATTTTGAACACTAACTTACATTTTCACGCGACTACAAACCACATACTATACATCTTTAAACGCTCCAACATGTTATACCGCCGTTGAAACTAGTTATTATCAAGCGGATTCGATTGGGCAGAGTAGTAATCTGGTTAAGGTAGCGTTGATCCATTTTACCCTGTGTGATCCACTTAACCCCGGTTGACGGTATCTAAAATGCACCATTTGCAAGATATTTGCTGATTTATTACTTAATGATGCAGCCGTACTCACCATTTAGCATATTACAAGTTTTATCATTTTTATAAATTTTAATAAATCATTCAGAAATAAAGCTAATTTGTTTCTTTGCGACAGATGCGTTAATACCAATTGATTCTTATTTGATAAAAGCCTACTTTATAAAAATAATAAAACTCGAATATCCTAAAAAACACGGGGCTGTTTCAAGTAATAAAACACCAAATATCTCAAAAAATTTACGTAGATTTATAAGGTATAGCTTTTTTGTGATGAAAAGATAATAGAAAATATTTTTTCTAGACAAAACTTCTTAATTTTGTATTCAAAAAAGTTATAACATTTTTAAATACAAAAAGTAGCGCTCCTAGCGCCCTCTACCAGTTACATTAAAATTGAAGGCCTATTATTATTATTATTATATTATTTTAAAAAATCGAAAATAAAATTTTAACTTAATCACTCTGTATCTTTCTTAATATTAACTTTTGGACCAAGGCAAGTATGGATAGCAAACAAAATCGTTTTTTTTGGCTTTTTAGCAACTGAATAAAAATATTTAACTTTAAATTAATTGAAGCAAATATTTAATAAAATTACTTACCTCAACATGTAGATATTTGTACAACTACTATGTGCCACGAAATTAGGCATTCCGGGTATTTTTTGGGTGAGGAATCATAATTTGATATTAGATTTCATATGACATTTAGAGGGCACTACGTACACTACTATTATTTATGTAAATTTCCCTAACTTTTTTGGCGATGCACTTCTGTGTTTTTTTTACGAATAAATATTATTCTTGTACCTTTTCTAAGCAAAAAAGCTATACTTACTCAACAACATTGGAGGTAATCGTTCTCGAGCCATTTGCAAGTTTATGCGTCGATGCAAGGAAAACAAATTTTTTAATAATAATAAACTAAGGTGTATTTATTTCAAGACAATACAACAATTCCGGACCTAGGTTAATATGAAAATGTTTACATGTTTTTTTTTATGTAGAACCCCACCCATTTCATTTTGTAGGGGTTGTTCGTGGACACCCTATATATATATATATATATATATTTTTTTTTTTTTTTTTTCGAATGATTCACGGGGATGACGTATTAGACGTTTCTTATCTGACTATTCTGATCGATGGAGTGGTTCGAAATTTTGGCTATAAATAAGAAATTGTTATAGTTTATTCATTTCTTGTAAATTCGGATACATCTCACTAAATTTTCTACAGGTTTAAATAATTAATCCGTCGTACTGTCTACATAATGTAAATAAATTATAAAATAACATAAAAAATGTTTCGTTGTTTTCAGGACCTACTGCTACAAAAACATTGACAATTAATGTTTCAGAAAACCTCATACATAAAAGCTTAAAAGTCGAAAACGTGAGGTATAGGCAAAGCACACATAGTTAAAAGTCTACGTTTGTCAGTTTTTAAATCATTGATTAAATACATTTAAAAAAATCATGCACTTTTATAAGTTGTTAATTTATTTCTGAGCCTCCCTGAATTCTTACATATGGTCAGAATGACAGAGACCTATTAGCTTACAGTTTTATGTTGCTTTAGAGTAGAGAAGTATTAGGAATTTTCTGAGGGTATATTTTCGTTAAAAAATCGGTAAATTTGCTTTTACCCAGAACTTCCCTCGTAACGGATTCCACCACATATACAACACAGTTTATTTTGTAATAACTTTATATATATTATATAAATATTCATTAAAATATGAATAATGAAATGTCATGGCAAAGAGAAAATTTGATGACGAGGAAGGTGCTGATAAAAGGGCTTTACCTTTTTTTGTACCAAAGTAACTAGAATTTACCTTTAAATAAAACTAGTTTTATTAGGAAAGGAGAAATATAGTACAATTTATACAATATTGCCAAATAAATATAATTATGTATATATTAACTGTGTTTTGTGTGTGTGAATTTTGGTACACATCCAGGATGACGGGACAAAATGGGCCCTAATAAAATGATAAAAAAATCAGTATAAAAAACAACTTCATCGATTGTTTTTAATATATATATATATAATTAAAATTTCTGAAAAATATTTATTTTGCATTAATATATTCAAAATTGCAATTTCGATTTCAGTGTGTGGATCTGCAAATTTAAAAACATTGAAACATTTATGTTCTTGACAAAATAAAATTATTAAATGTATACATAAATTTCCTTTCCAAGAACCAACAATAAATGTGTATACAAAACTTGGCTATTTAGATACTGACCATACTGTGTGTCCCAGATTCGCTTGTATATAGGGTCTCGGTTCCTATTATACCTACAGCAAAGGTTATATGAAAAACATTTTGGAGGAAACTTAGCGCATTCGATATTCGGCTTCAGATTTACGATCGGTCGAGTGGTTTTGGAAATATGCTGCGAAAAACCGAAAATGGCGGATTTCGTTTTTCGCCAGTAAATCCAAAACGGTAAATTGACAGCCGGCAGTCAAAATGTGACATTATTGGGACACTTTTTTAAGACAAATAAGATGGCGTGGCGACATGTCTCCATCGTCTTTTATTATCCCGCAACCCGCCTCAACTTTTTTCTCAAGACCGGCATATTGGACTTTTGATTTTTAGAAAGGGCGTCCAATTTCGAGTCTGTGTTGTCTCACAAGTGCATAAAAGATTTGAGTATCATCGAAATATCACACTTCCTAAAGTTAGGTCACAATTTTCTCTAAGAAGGCCTTGATTTATTTGACACAAGATTACATGAATTTTCAATACAACGACTAAAAAATCTAGATAAGTTCTGAACTACTTTGTACCTGGGTTATATTAAATTACATATGTGCAAATAACGTCCATTTACATCGAGACACTTGATAAATGATGACTGTTTTTCGCACAAAACTGGCAAGTGCATTTCTGTTAATATTTCTAAATGTGTCCAAAACTCTTTGTCTCAGGATTTCTATGGTCGCAGGGGGATCAAATTCATAGACCTCATTCTTCGGGTGACCCCAGAGGTAGAAATCCAGGGGCGAGAGATCAGGGGATCTAGGAGGGCAAGAGAACCATTGGGCCATTTAAGGAAATAATTCTTTCGTCAAACTGGACTCTTAAGAAGTTCCTGACTTGAATGATGTTGTGAGCCGGGCATCCATCCTGTTGAAACAAGGTTCTTCTAAATTCATCTTCCGTTAGAGTAACTCGTAAAGCCGGTACAACCTGGTTTGGCAAAAGTGCTAGGTATTTCTGTCCGTTTAGGTTGTCAAACAAAAATTTAATATACATAATAATAAAATAAAATAAAATTTAATATAATATAAATTATGCCTCGAACCACATCCTGTATACGTCAAATTATTTTCAGATTGTAGAATTCTGAGAGCGGTACTGCTGTACAAATTTTATCAGAAGTTTCTTTTCCTATCTCGGCTGTATATAACCTGTCCTAAATATTATCTTTATTCTTATTATTTATATTAGCAAAGGTATTTCAACCATAAAACAATATAGTCCCTAATTATTGCCTAGTCTCAGTTAAATACACTCGGTTTTAAAGACAAAACGGAACTCCATGTAAAATGAACAAGTAAAATAGAAATAGTTATTTCACCGAACTTGACAGAGGTAGTAGTAGACAACAGATGTCTTACTTAGACATTAAACTGAACTAAATGATATGCTGGGTATCAAAAAACGTGTAAGGATATTAAATAAATATTTAATTAATATTGTATGTTTAGAATCTATTAATAAAAATTGTGCCTACGCTTCTTAAAACATTTTTTTTGTATACATATAGTAAATTAAATGAGAACTACTGCTGAGTTGCCATTTAAAAAAAAAAACATTCATACCATTGAAACTTGTATACGTAATAATATATACCTCAAATTATGACGCGGGTATATTTGGACAAAATTCATGCCAGTATATTAAAAGAAAATAAGTAAGAACTCTAATTGTTTGTATCTATTTTTGTTAGTAAAGTTTTATAAAGCTTGTACTCAATTACTACTTGATGTTTTACAAATTAAACACTAACGGCTCCTGATCTGATTTGGTCAAGTGACTCGCAATAGGCTTGTAGTGTAGTATTTCATCAAAAAATATATTGTTGATTGAAATTAAATACGCATACGGCAATTTTTGTATGTATTGAAATTTTTTAAACTACCTCCTCGTTTCACCTTAAGTTTTATTGATTCAATTAAATGATTAAATTATCTCAAACAGACCAAAATGGTTCTTTTATTTTATCGCCAAAAAAATCCTATTTTCTAACTACTCCCGGTTAAATAGATTTAAGGTAATGCTGCAGTCAATTTCCTACCGACAATTTTCGTAAAATGTTCTTTTATCTAAGGATTTCTTGCATAAATATGTTGGCAAGTGTTTAATTGCCGACGGGAAGTATGGCTATTTTTTTTATTTTTGTGACTTGCCGTTTTTGATTTTTTTTAAAAAAGCATTAAAATGGACTTTTTGTAAAAATTGTAATTACTTAGTTTTTTAGTGCCATTTTGAAAAGAATAAAAAATTTACTTTTAAAAAATGAAACATTCAATTTTGCCGATTTACAGAAAAACTACAGTAGATTCGATTTTTACATTAAATTGCACTTTTTACGAAAAAACCATAAAATTATTAAGAAACTTCTCTTCTAAAATTTAATTGCTATACTTATGTTTTTGTTTAAAAAAAACAGTGTCAACGCCATTTTTCTATAAAAAAAATGCTTCCGGTCATCGTGCAATTCAAAAACTCAAGATTCCCTTTTTTTGTAATGCCACCAACATGTTTATAAAAAACCGGAGTGGAAGCAGTTCCTTTGTCATGCAAATTGTACTCCACTATAGGCATTTTTTTAAACCAAAATTGGATAAGTCAAAAGATTTTATAAGCCCCGCTAGTCCAAAACCAAAATGTGTAATCATCGCTGCTCATCTTATAAACTAATGCATGAATATTAGTTATGAGCGTATTATTCTACCGTTTCATAACGGTAGTGCATCAAAATGCATGCAGCTTTTGAATCCGAAATAACGAAATATAAAATTAAATGCTAGGATTTGCCTCGTCATACCTAAAAACTCTGAAAACGTAATATTTTAGTAATAGTTTAGTACAAGTTTTATATTGCTTTGCCTCTTTAGCGGACATGTGGATATTTATTTCTTGTTGCCATATAATGTACCAAACAATTGTCCAAACTTACCATTGTAAGATAAATTAAGTTTGTCAATGTATACGCAAGAGAGTAAATTATGTTTTACATGAAGTATATGCTCATACAGTATTATATGTATATATTAGTAATATTAGTAGAGTAATGTTACCGTTAAGTGTAAAATTACAGGCGCTTTCTTACCTACAGTAGTGACATGTTTCTTTAATAAAAACCCTTGAGGTCAGAATGTGCTAGTTACGTAATTTTCAACACATTTTATTTCATACCACATTATATATATATATATATATATATATATATATATATATATATATATATATATATATATATATATATTATATATATATATATATATATATATATATATATATATATATATATATATATATATATATATATATATATATATATATATATATATACATATTTATATATATATATATATATATACATAAATATATATATATATATATATATATATATATATATATATATATATATATATATATATATATATATATAAATATATATATATATATATATATATATATATATATATATATATATATATATATATTAGTTATAGCTAAAATAGTACAAAAGCGCTTTCCTACTCTGGCAGGCTGCCGAATATCCTTAACATTAAAATGTGAGGTGGTTCTCGTAATGTGTGTGAATTAAGTAATTGCTATAAATCTAATTCAGTTTGGAGATTCGCTCAATGTCACATCTTAGAAACACGTATAGTAATTAGTTACTATTAGAATATGAGTATCTAAGTTGGTCGTGTTTGAATGACCATTTTGCCCAAAAATTTGTCGCGAAATATACAAAAAGATGCAAAATTTTTATTCTTGCTTTTTTTATATATACAGGAAGCAAAGTTGAGCGGACATTCAATAGTTGGAGCTAAATTCAATGGAGTATATATATGGCAGATGGTGCATATGCGATAGGATAGGGTGCAAAAAGCCGACGTATGGTTTTTCTTCAATTGTTTGAATTTATATAACATTTGTTTTTAAATACCTTATACTGATATCTTTACACATGTTTTGAATTTTTGTTGTTATCTTTATTTCCAAAGGAGATATAAAGGATTATCTCAAAACTCGAAATGACGTTTTTTTTTATTATTCCTATTCCTGCAATTTTGTAAACAACGTTTATTTACTTTAAAGCAATTTTTATTAATAGTTTAATATTTTAGAATATTTATACAGGTAGTGCAAAAAAATTCAAAAATTATTATATTATTTGGAAGTGGCAGTGTACTGAAATGTACTGTACAAAGAATTATAAAGCCTATACAGAAAAAGTTTCATGGGGCAAACATTGAAAAAATAATTAAATATATAATTTAACTTCATTCACTGAAGGCTGACCGCTTAAATTTTTTTAGATCGGAAGGAAAAATTCTTACTAGGAGACGAAAAGGGGAAAGGAAAAAATATCTGTATCATTGAAAGGTTTTTGGGAACGTGGTCGCGATATGGGGGGAGGTTTATGCATAACAGATTTGGTGATATTTAACGGCCACTAGGCACAGAGGCAGGTGAATTTTACCTGTTTTAACTTTTCCGCAAAATATTTGATCGGTTTTTGTAGTCATTAACGAGTATCATCAAAATAATAGAATAAACCCGATTGGATTGGTCGACAAGATCTCCGAATTAAAATATTGAAAGCATTTGGAGCACGCTAAAATGCGCCCTTAAAAAAAACCACAAGACATCCCTAATTTAATAAATGCAATAAAATAATGAAAAAATATTCCACTGGAAGTCATTCATACCCTTGTTTCTAGTATACCTAGTTGCTCTATCAGGAATTGTTAATAGTTCGGAGTAGACCAATAAGATATTTTTCCTAACATGCATTTGCAACTACCGTTTTTTAAATTATTGTGCATTTCTTACTGTTTTAGTTTGGTGACAATTTATTTTAGCTTTTTGATATTCCCTCTATACATCTCCTTTGGTAGTATTCCTTGATATTGATATAGCAGAATAAGGTATTTATTAAATGTTACATAGTTTCAAATCATTGTAGGAAAACAGTAGGTCGGTCCAAATAGTCACTTTCTTGCACGCCTTTTAAAAACATGTTGTATTCGGAGCATTTTGTTCCTTAACAAATTCACATTAGGTGTTGTCGTTTTCTTAATAAATACGAAAAATATTTGATTTTGAATATTTTGGTATGAATTTAGCTCCAGTTATTGAATATACACTTCAAGCGTTGCTAACTGTAGATTGTAGAGTACATTAATTCTGTTTTTTTTTTATCTTTTATAGTTTATCCACCATTGAATATATAAATTGACACCCCTTGAAACATAAATAGTAAAAACATAGGTAGGGCGAATTTAATTTAATTTTAATTAAGCGTTCTTTTATTTACAGTGATAAATAACCTATATATCTTGAAAGTTTCTCCTGTTTTCGACCTTAATTTAGTAAATAAGCACAATAAACAGAAAGATTTTACTCCCAGACATTTAATGTGCCTCTCCTATTGTTAATACCATATCATCCTGAAAATGTCCTTTAATAAATGAACCCAGTCGGCACTTCGCCTATAAGTTAAGTAAGGCACTTTAGTAGTATTATTTAATGCTGTATGTTTTCTTTTTCTGCCGCATGTTCATATCGAGAGATTCATAACAGAGGAACATTCAATACTTCAATTTGTATTCAATTGAAGATACTTCCCTTTGTTATGGAGCTGTCAATATATATTATGGCATTGAGACTTATCTAGTTGTTACCGAAATTCTACGTAAATTAAAAGCTAATAGTAGATAATATTATACTTTCAGTGTGGGAAAAAATTCAAATGTGATTGTTTTGTGAATATTCTAAGCTTAAGTAAGTGTAATATTTAATAGAAACATACACGTCAAATTATAAATAAAATAAATTAGATTTAAGATATATTTGTGAGCCTACTAGTGTACTCAAAAAAGGTAATGTCTTGCATTAACTTTTTAAGTTAGTATTTTACATATCGTATCGAATGTCCTAATTTAAAAAAAGTCACAAATATTTTTTTGAGAAGAATTATTTGTTGGTATTTATTGTTTCAAAAATAGTATATTTTTTATTCCTGACACATTTTTGTCATAACAACCGTTTTCTACGCAATATCCAAAGAATTAGTAAATATACACATTTTGCACTAGCATTTTACATTAAGTTGTGTATGAAAGGGACATAAAACTGTCTTTAAACTAATTTAATGAAGATTCTTGTTCACTCAGCTTTCAGACAGTTTTTAATATATAAGGCCTCTTTGAAACATTTATAGATATTTTAGAAAATAATAATGTGCTTAAACTAAGTAAACTTGTATGCTGCTTTTGGGTCATTCGGTTAAGCGAAAAAAAATGTTTGTAATATTTTCCAATATTTGTTTTTTAAACGGCAAAGGATAAAGAATATCAAACCATATAATCAATAAAAAGTTGCAAATGACAATGCTTATATTGATAAGACGCTGTAATAAAAAAACTATTAATTATTGGCCACATAAAATCAAAAAAAAAATTGAAGATGACATTTGCAGGTGGAAATTTGCTTCTGTAAGTTTTTATATAGTCAAACGTTTTATTTTCTTCTACTTTCCAAACACAGAGGAACGAACTAGTATAATCACAGGTTCCTTTACTTTACTGCATTTTATTCAAATTCAATCTTTATAATATAGGAATCATTATGGTCTTTTAAATATATTTCCCTGTTTATTATATAACTCCATATAAAATTTAAACGGTGTGTTTCAAGAAGGGGTCACTATACTAAACAATTTATGGTATATTTTAAGGTCTTTTTTTTCGTTCGCTCCTTACTTTAGCAATTTATTGTAATTGAATAATATAAACTGCAGGCCATATCGACTGCACAAGCAACATTTTTTATTTAAATTTAAAGTGAAATGCCTCAATATTACAAGAAGATATCGCGATCCACTTTTTAGTGTGTTAATGGAGCTTTCATGTAGAATGTCATGTGTTCATACAGAATTCAAAAATACCGTACAGTTTATGCAAAATTTCATCTTAGCCGCGTTCTATGATAAATTATATAAAACTATTATATATATATATATATATATATATATATATATATATATATATATATATATATATATATATATGTATAACATCAGTGAAGATAGGAATAACTTTCCTTTTACTATTACCGATATAGTCAATAATGGTACATGTATCTTTGGAATACTGTTGTCAAGAACTTAGTTTAACAGCACGATGTAGCAGGATATTTAGTTTTAAACAAATGGTTTTTATATAAGGTAAAAATTATATTTTCCGTAGATATTGGAATATATGATATTTGTCTTTGCATGTTTATGTAATAATCGTTCTTATGATTTGTTTTTTAAATACGTTACAAATAAATGTTAGTATGTAAGTAGTGAGCAATCTCAGTCGTGATAAACATTTTTTATGCGCAAACTATGTATACGATATTTGGAGTACAAAATTTTATAATTATATTGTGCTAATTTGTCCTACAAACATTCCATACGTATACGTTAGATTTACCAGCATACACTGGTGCACTTGAAGGCTTCGTGCGGTATTTATTCCGAATATGTTTTCAATTTTTTGAGTACACTATAGTATTCTTTTAAGTATACTAATTGGAATTTATATACGTAAAAGCAGCATTACAATAAATAGATATAAGGGCAATAGGAAAAATATTGTTATAAAAAGTTCCATCCAAAGTGTTATTAAACTAAGGAGTTATTCAAAGTAGGATTTTAATATTTTAAATGGTTTAAGGTTTACATATTTTAAAGAAGCGCAGAAAAATACTTCTAATTGTTTGGTAGACATATTTCTAATAGCCGAAATACATCTGTCGTACAAAAAAAGTTATCAAAAATACACCTTGCAATTTTTAAAAGGATTCTTTTCAGTAAGTTTATTTTCTTGATCAAAACCTTGAATAGAAACTTCGCTTGTAACCAGGGCTGTTACAGTCACTGCCATATAGTAATTAAAATATCGGTGTACCGATATTTGTTACCAGTTACCGTCAAAACGGTAATATTTCCCAAATACCAATTATTTTATTTTTAAGAAAGCAATTCCAATTCAATTACATTTGTAATCTAGTTGAATTTTCAAAAAAAGTAATTTTCAATTATTATAATTATAGCATTCACTTCGGTTATCTAGGTGGACTAAACCAACCGGCGCACAGTGTGTTATTTTAGTAATCTAGGGGGATTTAATTCAATGAATTTGTAAGAATGTACATTTAGAGTTTTATTAGTTAAAAGCTGTTTTTTAAAGTATAAAAACTATGTTTGATCTTATTACTTTAAAACATAAAAAAATATAACCAAACTAATTCTTCACGACTAACTTCGGTAACTAGCTTTTCTACTTTTCTTCTCCTAGTTTTTCATAAGAATCCAAAAATGATTTTTCAAGCCCTCCAACTTTGCCAATTTTTTTAGCTTGCAAAACAACATTCGGAAATCTTACGTTTTTCTGAAGGCAAGCTACATTTTTTTTTAGAAATCGTTCGCGATTCCGAGTGTAATAAAAATTACGCGAATGCTGAATTTTGATGAATAACAAACCAATTATTAAATATAATTATAAACTTTTTCATTTTTAAAAATAAATTAGAATAATCAATAACCAAAAAGAAAAATGAAAAGTATATAACTAAAAATTACCTTTATATATGATAGGTGCTTATCTTTGATCTTACTAACAATAAAATTCACAATATGACACAGCTTTTAGGAAAACTTAACGACTGAACGCCGCGTCCGCGTGTCTTATTGCTAAATACGAATTGTAGTTAGACAAGTTTGGGCATGCTTATCCGGTCGCAAAAAAGATTTAAAAACGCGTTGTTTTATTTTTTTAAAATTTGGATGTTTACCTTTACGAATATAATTAATTTGACAAAAAATATTCGTTTCGGATTTTTCAATAAAATCCACCTAGATCGTAGAAATATCACACTGTGGGGCGTCAAGACAAATTTCCCGATAATGCATTTTGCAGTATCCCAAGTGTGATCAATGATTCCCGATTACATTTCTTGAATATTCGATAGACATTTAAATGCAGATTTCATTAAGCACTGGCACCACTTCCCGTTCTAAAGTAACCTTAAGGTTAGCTAATAAGCGGACGAAATGTAACTATCAGTATTTTAAAGTTCTTTCATTCAATATTCTGTGTTTATTGTTCGGATGCTTTGGACATCATATGACGGTTTAGCCTTCATATAAACTAAGAAACTCAAGCACCGCCTCATTGAACCCCTTTATTTTCACACAACACCACACAACAGCTGAGAAAGGATACTTCAATGATAATGAATCAGCAATATCTTATGGAGCCGTTTAAACTCAAATTAAGTATGAGACAGGTCTGAACTAACCAATAATAAAAGTACCATTTCTATGATTTGTGCTATATATATATTCAGAACCAATGGGAAACAGATACGTAACGATTATCGGTCAAGTCCTCTAGACTTTTGATTCCGTCTTAATAAATATACAAAGTGTTTTTCTGTCTTCTAAAATATCTAGGGATATTTCTGAAGGTTTTAAAGTCATCCTTTTTTTCTTCTTTAATTCACTAAATAGTATTATATAAAATTTTGAGCAGCTGCATCGAGCATGGATTTCAGGAGGGTGCCTAAGTTTAAGTAATTAGTAAATAATTTGGTTATTACTATCAAACTGGAATTATTCCGTATGGTGTAGTCTCCTTTGGGCTCGATTATATCCGTCGCCATGTATAAAAAAAATGCAATAAAAAAAGGAAATCACATTATGGCACTCCTAGTAAAAACATGCGTCTAAAAAAACATCACTCTATGGCGGCCCTAGTAACTCGCAGGGGCTTAAAACAATCCACATCACGCCGTTTCGACACCTTTAGTAATACGGCACCCGGGGCTGTCACCCCAATTTCCTCTCCTAGAAACGGCCCTAGTACCCCCAATTCATTTTTGAAAGAAAACTGGAGAACTCAATATAACAAAAGGTTTGGAGATCATTGCTATTATGGAAGTGAAAATATTAATAGTTAAGATTTATATAAAAAGTCTTAATTTTTTTCGAGCTTATTAAATTTATTGTTTGCTCTCATCTCATTTCATTACTGAACCAAAATAATGTGTTACTCATATGTCTTGACCGACTAGCTAGACAGCAGGGTACAAATATTGGATAAACGGTCTATATAGAGGCTGGTTAAAAGAAGACTACTACTACTTTCTACTATCCCGAGCATTCAGAAATCTTTATTTCTTCTTCAAGGCCACAGTATAGAGTTGATGGAAAATAAAAAAACATTTTATAAAATCTACGAGCTAAACTTACTTGTAAAGTGAGTACAGTTAAAATTGGTACATTTTTAGAAACCTTGTGGGCCGTAGCAAATAGTATAAATTATTTAAAATATATAATTATATAAGTTAATTGATTATTATTACAAAATAACACCAAACGTCTTATTATTGGCAGTTAAATGACGTTATGAGACAGAAGACAATGAAAATCGTACCATTCAGGAGACATATGTCATTTGTAAAATTTTTTTCAGTTTTTCAAATTTTAATACTCAGCTTTGACAGTGGTGGTGTGAGAAATATCTCTAATTTTAGAATAAGGTAAGGAAAATACATATACATATATGTATATATATATATATATATATATATATATATATATATATATATATATATATATATATATATATATATATATATATATATATATATATATATATATACTAGAGATTTTTCTTTAACGATATATTTATACCTGGAAAACTTATTTTCTTCATGCTGCTCTTCACAACCATGAACAAACAACAAAACATGAGTTTAATTTCAATGCAACCGAGATTTTGGCACAAGATAGGAATTATCGTAAATTAACATTTAAAGAGAGGATAGAAATAAAAAAAGAAAGTGAAGCAGTTAATGATAAAAAGGATATTTGCGTTTTAAGTCAAATATATTTTAACCTAATTAAATAGTCAAATTCAAGAATCTCCTTTTCCATGTCTAAATTTTAAACAGTGAATAAACCTGCCACTGTATATACATATTAAAAATATTATTTGTTTTTCACTATAGCTCTGATAAATCTACCGTTTTTATTATCACTAAAAAAAATATATGATAACCTAAATGCTCCAAACCCGATTCTTCTAATATCATTTACTGTACTAGCTCACAATCATGTAAATCGCTATTTCAAGGTGCGTACCATAACAATTAAAAACTTAGTATATATTGTATACAGTGGCGGCTCATGGGGTTTGACTTTAGAGGGGCGCACTCGCGCAAGGTTATAAAAATTGGTATATTATTATAAATATAAGCTCACGAGTACTCACTAGCTCACCTACCTTAAATTCAGCTTCAGTCTTGAAAAGGACAAGGAGAAGAATATTTTTATAATGTAAGTTAAGGTCACTTCATTAGGTACTCTATAAAGTCAAACAAAGCCAAAATAATATATACACAAATATAACATATATTTTTAAAATTAAAATCTGCTCCAAAATGAGATTCAAAACCTTCAAAGGGCAGGAATTTGAATATTTTTTATAGCCAATAAAGGTTATTTCGCTAGTAACTGTGTTACTATCTAAGGAGGCAAAAGGAATAAACTGAGAAATAAATATATACACAAATATAACGGCAATTTTTAAAATTTAAATCTGAATATATATATATATATATATATATATATATATATATATATATATATATATATATATATATATATATATATATATATATATATATATATATATAGAAGAGGTCGCCTTTCTATTAAACATATTATAAAGAAAAAATTATTCATGAATCCGTAAATTTTCTTGGCTATTACCTATTATTCTTGTGTTTTAAAAAAAACTACCGATGTTCTTTGAAACCTCTTTTGTTCCAAATTTCTCAAATATAAGCTATCATTTCCACCCCTCCCCTCTCTTCATTTCCTCTTCTTTCTTAATTCTTCTCGTTTTGTGTCTTTTCTATATTCCTTTTCTTTTCTTTCTTTTATGTCTTTAAAACTACATATTAAATATATTTCGTAATCAGTAAATTTAGTAACTTAACTGAAAACACGTCATATACCTATTTGATTTTCTATGCATAAGTTTTTAAAGGGCTTTATCAGTACCCGTACTTGTCTGGGTGGCTGCAATCATTTTATGGTCTTTTGTCTAACCGTCTAGCATAAAAACTAGAATATAATAAATTATTTGTGTAATATTGTACGGTTGAACAATAAATGTATTATTATATATATATATATATATATATATATATATATATATATATATATTTATATACATAGATATATATATATATATATATATATATATATATATATATATATATATATATATATATATATATATATATATATATATATATATATATATATATATATACATGTATATATATACATATATTTTAGTATGTTCAGCATTCTGACAAGAATAATGTAAGTTTCTTTGAGCAATAAAATATTATGAAATCAAATAACATGTCATTAACTATGATTTCTAAAAAAAAATCATCCAATTTTGTCTGCAGTGCCATGTATGTAGGGAAGAACAACACTACCTAACGGTGGCTCCTTATTTTCCTTCCGCGGAGTTGGATTACTATATCATTTAATGGAACGCGTAATATCTTCAGTGCAATAGCCATTCCCTCTCAGAGCTTTGGTTAATTTCGATATTTCCGATGTCAGAGAATCTTGATCAGAAATCGAAAAGTCTCTAAATTCTAATGAGTTAATAACCGATTTCTTCTGTGCTGGATGTTGGTGGAAATTTGCGTTTCAGTTTCTATTTATATGCGTCGTTTTTTTTATACACAGAATGTGCTAATGTACCATTTTCCTTCCTTTAAACGAATACATCTAGAAAGAGAATCGCTCCATTAGATTTAATTTTCATTCGGAATTTAATATTATGATGTTGATTAAGGTGGTCCAGAAATATGTGGAGATTATCAGGCGCAAGGCCAAACATCAAAAGTATCATCTACATATCTGAACCATTGTTTTGGATTTAGTGGAGCGCAGGTTACAGCAGTATCCTCAAAGGCCTCCGTAACGTTTTTATTGCATTCATCATCAAACATTAACGCAGCCAAACGTAGGTCGGAAAGGACCGCTTCCATAAAAAAAACTCCCCAATGCTTAATACCTACATCAAGGTCTTTTTCTATTTGTATTTCTACAAAATCAATCTACGTACCCTGCCCATTATTTCAAATCGGGTTCTATTTAACTTTATGAATCATATATCACAGTCAACCACAAGGAAGCAAATTAAATTCTCTCTTGCTTAGCAACTATATCGTTGCGACAGAAGGTGCGAGAAATGGGGATAGAAATACTTCCCTGCCTTAACATGTTAATTTGTCCTGTTGAAAGATCAGTTCAATAATAACAGAGTTTAGAAAACATGGAACCCGTCGTTGGCTTTCTTAAATCTCCGCGTTTCCTACATCGGAGACAGCTAAATTAATACATTCAGTTTTTTAATTCGAGTTCAAAGTAAAGTTTGATTGAAGTCACAGATTTGTTCTTCACTTATTGCAAATGTATGTATATGTAAGTGTACGACAATAAGATACCGAGTGGTATCTCTTATCAGCATAATTAATTAATTCATGGAAACAAGTATATTTGTTTCTCCGTTGTATGTCTAAAGAGGAAGAAGTCAACTTCAATGAAATTACTATTGAAAGAAAAGTATGAAGTCTTAAAACTTAACAAAGGTAAACTTCTTTAAGTTAGCTGAGTTATAGCTGTAGTGCTTAGTACAGTATGGTTTTATATGTAGCCACCGAACATGAACAGGAGTAGCTTATTTACTGTAATAAGTGTTAAAAGTGAACTGGAGGAAAAACTAGCTAAGAGAGAATAAGAATATTTAATTGATGATTGTCAACTTATTTAATATTTCTGGATTGACTTTGCAACGAACAATAGGTGTTACATTGGTTTTGTTTAAAGCACTATTTTTAGTTTAGCATAGGCTAAATTAGAATATAAAAAATATAGAAGATATAAATAAATATAAAGAGAGTAATTAAATTGTTACTAACCAGCGCCCATGATTATTACCGGCTAAAATTAGCTGCTCTTCACTAATTTTTAATTAAGTGGTCCTTCGGAAGAACAGAAAATATATTAAAATAATTTGTTTTCTAACTCTTAAAGGTCGGAACTGCTAACAATAAAATTCAATTCCGCTCTAGATATGGTTCTAACAACGAACATATTTTACACTGGCACCAGTAGAAAATTACAACGTTTAAGAGACCTTTCAGGGTAACAAAGGTTCTGCGTAAAAACTGCTATCAAGTTCAAGGCCTAAGAGAAAATACTCGAAAGCTCAAGGCAGTAATAGCTGAGGATAAGATAAACCCTTCGGTGATTAACAGGAAATTCAACTAAACTGCTGGACACATCTCACATAAACAACTAGGATAGTTTTAAACATAGAAGGGTTAAATTGACACTAGTAATACCATTGCCCATGTACTCTTAAATCAAATAAATGAAGAAGAATTATTTTCGATTATACCACAGGGTACCCTCCCACGATCATGATTTCTGGATCTCTACCCTCATCAGGCAGGTTTGTACCCAGGGAGATCTGAAGGAACAGATTGCTCGATATGATAAAATCGAAAACGAAACGTCAATCATACTGGAACAGTACAACATGCTAAGTGTAACACTTAGCGCCACCTATTGGGGCTCCGGTGGTTTCCAGCTGCGGACCTATAGGTATTTTGGCAAAGTATAGACTAGCACCATCATGTGGAGAGTAGATACTAAAATCGATAAAAATGCGCTATATATATATATATATATATATATATATATATATATATATATATATATTTATACATAGTCATGAATTTTTTTTCGCGAAGCTGTAGCTTTCATGAAAAAATTCATGACTATGTATAAATATATATATATATTATATATATATATATATATATATATATATATATATATATATATATTATATATATATATATATATATATATATATATATATATATATATATATATATGTATATATATATATATATATATATATATATATATATATATATATATATATATATATATATATATATATATATATATATATATATATATAAATATAGAAATTATATTTCTTGGTACTAGTCCAAATTTATTTATTATCAAAAATTTGAGGCATTTAAAGTCCAACGTGCTATGACCATAACAAAACGATAAAACTAGTCCTAAAAAATTACCATTACAAAATGTCTGTACAAATGTTCGAAATTGTTATATATATATATATATATATATATATATATATATATATATATATATATATATATATATATATATATATATATATATATATATATATATATATATATATATATATATATATATATATATATATATATATATATATATATATATATATATATATATATATATATATATATATATATATATAAATGTATTTTAAATAATGTATGCTAATTGCTAGGGTCCAGAAAGTTTTTAAAAATGTCCTAATTTTAACTCTACTCACTTTAAAAGCAAGTTTAGCTCATAGATTTTAAAAAAGTTTTTTTTATTTTCCATCAATTTTATATTGTACTCTATATTAGAGCCTTGAAGAAGGAAATAAAGATTTCCGAAAGTTCGGCATAGTAGAAAAGTCTTCTTTTAACCAGACCGTTTACCCAATATTTGTAGTCTACTATATATATATATATATATATATATATATATATATATATATATATATATATATATATATATATATATATATATATATATATATATGTGTGTGTGTGTGTGTGTGTGTATATATACACATACAGGGTGGTTCATGACGAAATGTCAATACTTCAGGTACGTATTCAGGACCCAAAAATAAACGTAAGTCTATATGAATATGTATGTGTCCGCAAGGCGTTCATTCTCGAGATACAGGTGCTAAAGTTTTTTAGGTTTTTTAATTAAAAATTAAATTTTTCTATTTTTTATTTAAACAAATCTATGATAATGTAAATATTGTGAACATTTTTATCCGGGAGTTTTTTGTAATGACGAATTGGACTCTAATTTTTATATAGCTCTTACTTGTAGAGGGCGCTACTTACATGTCTTTCTACTCCTTCGAGCAGTCACACCTTTTTGGTACATTCCTGTATTACATTTTTGAGTAAAATAAATCATTCCTTTGTCATTTTTACGTAAAAAAGGTATACCTGTTGTTGTAGTTGATACGAGCAACCATTTTTGAGATATTTGGATTTAAAACAATTTTGGCACATGTGATTTTTTATCACAAAGTTTTAAAAGTTTGTCTTTTGTCCAAATTTAAACGCATCTTGGCACAAAAGCTTTGAAGTCAAGGGTTAACCCTTTTTTCTTGGGGTGTGTATTCGGTAACTCAGACATATACTAAACAAAATGTATTTATTTTTAATTAAAATTATTATTTTGTAAGTTATTTTTAATCAAACTAGGCTAGTTTTTAGAATTTTCAAAAATTCGAATAATTACTTTTTAGCTCTGGGGTAAATAACTTGGGTTGCTATGTGGGGCGCATTTCTTAGAGTTTGTGCTGCGTTTGTTATCCGATCTAGTAATGCTTCTCTTGTATTTACTTTAGTGGAATATACCAGAACCACCCCCAAAGACAATAATCCAAAGGATTAAGATCTCGCGATCTAAGTGGCCAATTATACGGACCACCATGATCAATCCTTAGGTTTGGAGAGTTTTGGTTCAAAAAATCTCTTAAAAGTAAACTGTAGTGTGCAGGGGCTTAATTATGCTGCAAATACATGTTTTGACTTACATTACGGGGAACATATTTCAATAGATTTCCCAAGTGATTTTCAAGAAAGTCTAAATATTTTTCTCCTGTAATACTACCGTCGATTATAAATGGATTAATCAGATGACCATTTAACATTCCACATGCTAGATTTATGTTGGAAAGTATGTAGTACCGTTGCGATAGGATCACCGGTGTTCATTGTGAAGATTATTCATACCATCACGCGTGAACTGTGCTTCATCATGAAATCGACATAAACAATTAATGTGGTAATTTCTCCAAGCAGGCGATTGTGTAATTTAATAAGTATCTGCAATACGTCTAGTGCTTATGCTTGGATCATTTTCGACGGCATTGGGTATAGCCTCTTCTAGCTCAAAGATTCTCTTTCAGATACAATTTTCGCAGTTGGAAACATCCCAGATTCTCCAGCAGTAGCGAAAACTTGTTGAAAAAGTCTTCTATTCGGAAAACGATGCTGGTACTCCGTGACTGCTTGAATTGAGACCCCATTGCAGAAGACATAGACGAATATCATATCTTCATATTCACGATGCGATAATTTTGCAGGCATAATAACGTACTTAGAGGTAATGTTTCTTAAATGATTATTGTCAGGTAATAAAAGTTTTTAACAGTAACAAAATTTGATCTTATTAATAACTGACATTACTATTGCTAAGTAACAGTACTATACATGCAAACGTGCATTTACTCGTATCAACTTTTAAGTTGACGTAAAAATGGCAATTTATTTTATTTTACACAAAAATGTAATACAGGGCTGCAACAAAAAGGTTCGAATTCGTCATACCAAAAAAACCCTGGATAAAAATACTCCAATATTTACATTATCATAGATTTTATTTAAAAAATAGAAAAATTAGAATAGAAAACATTAACACCCTGTATCTTGAGAATGAAGGCCTTGCGGACACATGTTTATATAGACTTTTATGTTTATTTTTGGGTCCTGAATACGTAGCTGAGGTATTGACATTTCCTCATAAATCACCCTATATATATATATATATATATATATATATATATATATATATATATATATATATATATATACAGGGTGGTGCAACCAAGATGGGGTGGACGATTGTGGGCAAACGGAGAGGAATTTGAAAAAACATTTTTGGGATATGATTGATAGTCAAGAACGCTGTGTTTTAAAATTATTATACATTATACAGGGTGGTCTGAAAAGTTCGTGGTGAACCAAACTTGTGTTTTTTTAAATGGGACACCCGGTATATTATTATTTTAGTTGAATCTCCTATTCGTTACGATCATTTTGATATGAGGTTTGTTGGGTCTAAAATTTATACCAAGGGAATGGGACGAGGTTAAAGTGGAAAAAAGGGTTATACTCCGGCCATTTTTTGAAAACAATTGAAGCAGGTATGGAAAAACCAAATATTCTATAAAATGTTCCATTTAAAAAAATTCAATCCAAGGTAAATTTGCAAAACTTGAGCACCCTGTATAACAGTGAATAATTTTGAACGACTTACAAGCGATTATTGTAGTCCTAGATACAATACATTTTATAGAATATTTGGTTTTTCCATACCTGCTTCAATTGTTTTCAAAAAATGGCCGGAGTATAACCCTTTTTTCCACTTTAACCTCGTCCCATTCCCTTCGTATAAATTTTAGACCCAACTAACCTTATATCAAAATGATCGCAACAAATAGGAGAATCAACTAAAATAATAATATACCGGATATCCTATTTAAAAAAACACAAGTTTGGTTCACCAGGAACTTTTCAGACCACCCTGTATAATGGGTATAATTTTAAAACACAGCGTTCTATCTAGTGTGACTATCAATCATATCTCAATTTTTTTTTTTCAAATTCCTCTCCAATCGTCCACCCCATCTTGGTTGCACCACCCAGTATATATATATATATATATATATATATATATATATATATATATATATATATATATATATATATATATATATATATATATATATATATATATATATATATATATATATATATATATATATATATATATATATATATATATATATATATATATATATATATATATATATATATATATATATATATATATATATATATATTTAGGAGGATACATTTCTGGTACCTCTAACTATATTTTTGTAAAATTTTCTTAAGTACTCGGTTTACTAAATGAATTGGCAAAGTTGTGTAGTTTTTATTTTACAACGCGTTTATATATATATATATATATATATATATGTCGCAACATGAAAAATATTATCGGTTCAATACTAAAAACAAAGGATAGGTTTTTTCAGCTTCACTGGAATTAAAACATCATGTTAAAACTCAATTTTTTTTTGAACATTTCAAAATAATAATTCAAAGTACATATAAATATATATGGTACAGTATAAAATTATGTTAAATTGTCTTTTTTAATGACAATGACATGTATATGACAAAGTTAAAGCAGATCAAGTACCAGTTTATATTTACATAGGTAGTAATACGTATTGATTTTATTAATTAAGATATTTTTCTGTTTTTTTAAAATTTGAAACTCATCGATTTAAGATTATATTATGAAATTAGGTTGTTATATATTTTACTTACATTTGTTATGTCTCCCTTTTTTGTTGGTTTTATATTTTATTAATCGACTTTATAAAAACTGGGCAGTTGTGTGATTATTGTTTTTTTTTTTACTTTTACTGAGCTAACATTTGCGATAATTAGTTATGACCTTTGTGATATATATAGATATATCATGTTTATTAAAGAGTTAATTATTATTTGTAAACGCATTGTAAAATAAAAACTACACAACTTTTGAAATTGGCCAATTGATTTAGTATATAAATATGTAAACAGGGTGTCCCAAACTCAGTGGCATATTAGAAGAATCTGCAGAACCAAAAATTGAAAATTTGACTCTGGCCATAAATGATCTAAAACTTTTTTTAAAATAATTTAAATTGTGTGGTGTTGCCGCTTCTACCTTATACCGGTGGCAACATTCGTTTTCTAATTGAAATGGCGTGTATATTATTGCATTTTTGTATTGTCCTACACATTCTAAACACTTTGTGTTATGTTTCCCAAATCTTGACCCTTTAAAGCGAACTCCCAAATGACTTAACTGGCAAAAAATTAGATTTCACTTTCCTATCCCACTTTTTAATTATCTCTATTTCCCCACACCAATTTCTAGTTTGACAGGAGGTGTTAAAATTTGACATTTCCGTTTGAAGTAGAAAACCAAGATGGAAAGTGCTATCTATTTCGTTGCAAGTTAGGTCGTTTGGAAGTTGCAAAGAGTCAAAAATGTCAATTTTCAAGCGCCATTTTCTCGAAAACAATTGAATTTAGATATAGGAAACAAAAAGTTTAGAATAGAATATCCAGGTCAATACAAAAACGCAAAATTTAAATTATTTTAAAAAGAAATTTTCAAAGTAATCTATTCATTGGTTTTCCAGATACTTGGGGCACCATGTATATAACTATATATATATATATATATATATATATATATATATATATATATATATATATATATATATATATATAGTGATTTATGTTTGGTTATAAGGAAGATTTTTACTAAAAAACTTACGGGTCCGTCGTTCTTATATGTAGATTGTTCGCTTTCGCGTTGATCAGTAATTATTATAACTACGTTATTGTAGATTCTAAGTTTTATCTTATATTTTGAAAACCAAATTGTATTGAAAATGAGAAAATTGAGAAATTGATATGATAATGGTATACTTAAATTGATATGATAAATTTAATGTTTTGAAAATCTATGGATAATCTCGTTTTTCTTATTTGTTTTTGATTACTTATAGGTATGGCTTCAGTTCCGTTTGTAATAAACCCAATTTTTATGTTTTACATTCAACAGTCTTTTATTCCAAAATATATGATGAGCGAAACATAATAATTCTACACCTAAGTACCTTAGAAATAACAAAGTTAATACAGGAATGGAAGCCGTGAGCTTTTATTGTTTCACAGCCGCCTTACATCAAAAATGTGACCACGAAATTACTAACAAGCTGTAACTTTTTTATGAAAAATGCTACCAATTTGAAATTTTATAGTGATATATGGTTGTTTATGAGTTATGAGGAACATTTTAAACAAAAAAACAAATGCGTTTCCGGTTTAACCGGAAATGTTATTAACTTTAATATTTTAATGAAACACCCTGTATAGTATTCTATTTTTGAATTCTGCACAAAACTCTAACTATAAAAGATGTATCATACCCTATGTCAGTTCTTAACAGTTTTCAAGAAAATGTTGTGTGATAGAATACTTCCGGTTTACCCGAAAACGTTCCGAAAAATCCCTTTCGAATGATATTTTCTTGTTTTATTTTTATGGGACGACCTATAAAACTAATCAGAATCTAAATTTCTAAAGAATTTTAAACAAATTTCATGTTTAATACTTGAAATTCATTCCAAATGCTTTTTGAGATAGTTCTATTTAAACTATGCGATTACATTTTTATGATTTACACCGAAAACAAAGCAAAAAATTCGGTAAATTCGCCTCTACACCGTTAACTTCCTTCGAACATAATTCCACTACGTATATATACAGTCTATATATGCATATAATTGTTCGGTAATAACTTTATTCAAATTCTAAAAGCTGTGATTTATTTCTTTTTTTAACTTGGACAGTGGACCATCCAACGTATTAAAAAAACCAAATTTCGCAAACCTTATTATTTTTGTTTGAATTATTATACCTGATGTAACCATTTCGTCGACTATTTCTTCCATTTCGGCAGGGGTTTTCGGCATCTTAGTAGTTTTAAGAGGGTTTAAATGGAAAGCCAAATCTATAAAATAGAAATTTAAAACAGTATAGTAAATATTTAACGATGTAGCACAGAGTACAGTTTTAACATATTTAAAGTATATCTCCATTTTCAAATTATTAAAATGTTAAGATTGACTACAGGAACTTTTAGATTTATCTTCTGAGCTATGATGAGAAAAGTAGGTACGCAAATATCCTGGTAAATGTAAAAATCAACTAGTCATATTTCAATAAATAATAGACAAGGTAAAATAAACAATAAATAAATCAACAGAGAAAGAGTACAATGACACTTTTATAAAAAGCCTTAGTCTGCAATTGTCTACTGTCAGCAAATGACCTGTAACAAATCCTAATTTGTGTACCGCTTGTTAAAACATTTTTGCTCTACATATGTTTTTATTTTACCTTTTTGGGATGCTTCGGTTTGCTTTACTTTGGGTCCTGTTTTCACTGCATTGATCATGTCATGATGAATCATTTCCCCAAGTTATCTTTTTAGTTGTCGTTTAGTAGGCAATATGTATATTGATTTCTTTTGCACTAATGTCCTATACAAAACAAGCTTTAGAAGTTGCCAACGAAAATGTGTTGTACTTTCTCTGCGACATTAGAGAAATGTTGTACCTTTGCCAAGAGTTAAGAGGTTCTTCTGAGCTTTTTATTCCTTCACTAACTTAGTTCTTCCATATGTGGGATGTAGGGCTACATCACTTTCAATTAACCAATTGTTCAGTAATACTTCTATTTCATCTGATTCAATACAATCCATGACATCCGAAACTGATTAATAAACTAGCAGTACCAAATAGATATTTTATACTAAACATCTGTTAACTAAAATGAAATCAATTCTAATTTTTAAATTTAATGTCTCCAGTTTATTACCTTTAAATAGACCCAACAAAAATAAGGTAGCATGATTTTTCAGTTTTAACGTTATTAAGAATATATCAATCATTTTCTGATTCCCAAACTACCACCTTTAATTTTATATCGAATTTAGTCGAGGACCTGTTTCTTTTTATTTCATTTTTTAAAAGACCTCATTGTGTCACGTGTATCACACTTAAAAGATCGGACAGCAAATTACAATTTTCCCATAAGCGACAATGAGTTAGAGAGAGAAGGAAAATGAAAATCTCACAAAATTCATTAAGGAAAAAAAAATTGTTTTAAATGTATCTGTAATACATAATTGGTTTTGGGAGGACGGGAGCTTCAAACAAATTAAATTAAAAATTCAGGTTCGTAATAAAAAAATTAAAATTCTTGGTGGGCCCAGTAAGACGAAACATTTTATTCAATCATAAAGAGAATAAAAAAAATTGTTAAATGTATTTCAAAAACGGAGATTGTTAAGAAAAATCTGTTTGCTGCATTCGTTACACAAAAAAGTGAAACCCGCAAGTCTATAAAAGAGTTTCTCATATAAGTACCCATTCAAATATGGACAACCTGTATTGTCTTAAAAAAAAGTGAGCAACAATATTGTCATCAACATTTTGTTTCAATTTTGTGTTCTACATACTTTTCTACCGCAACTGGGGATGGCAAATTACAAATCACTCACTGTATACCTTTAAAGATACCAGAACTTTCAATGCAGATTCAAAACGAGACAAAAATAGAAAACAGTTTTATAATTAATTGTGTTAAAGGAGGTGGAACTTTGTATTGCGTCACCCGGTACAGAGTATCAAATCTTGATTTCTTTTATAGGGTGTATTTTATAGTCACAGAGCACTATTATAGACCGCTAGTTTCCTAACTATTAAAACTAGCCAAAATATAGCATAGAATGCATGTTCTATTTTTTGTAAAAAAGGCTATGAACTATGAAAATTGAAACAAATATAATTTTCAAAATTTTCGGAGGAAGGAAAATGTTTCTTAGACTGTAACAGGTTTATAGATAGTAATTGAGTGTTATTCTTTTATAACATTTAAAATTATTTATTTATTTGAGATGCAGCGGGCAACCCTGTCACATTACCGAAATTAACTAAGATATAACAAGTAAAATCAAAGCCAAAGAAAAACCCTCTCAACCAATCTTTTCTGAAAGGAAACAATGCTTTCCAAAAAAAACTGGCGTTTTTGAAACGCTTCTATTATAAAATAAGTATTGTATTTTTAACATCGTAAATTGATAATTTATTATAATTGCAATAAAGAAAATGTTTCAATTATTATTAGTTACCTTAAAAGAAAGCGGGCAAAGAAGTCTTCCCACGAAAAGGGCCATATGATAACCATAAAGTTTTAAGTGGATGTATCACCAAGTGCAACTTGACAGGTTTATCTTTATAACGCACAGTCTTGAAGTGCTTGAGATAACTGTTATTTATTATTTTGTTTAGCTTTTAAAAACTCTCAAAACTTATATTAGATAGCTTTGTTTTAACGACTTCTTTGAAATACTCATTTCTAGCATTTGTTATGGGAAACCGACTATTGCTTTAGAAAAATGTCTTTTTAAAATAAATTAAGAATTTCTATACTCTATTCTATTGCTATTGTCTATTCCGCTACCTCCCCCTTTAAATTGAAACATATAATTTTACTCGAGACAATAATAATAGAATATTTACTAGGTAAAAATGACAAAACCGGACAATTATTGGTGAAGACGGTATTAACATTTAAACTAAAATTATCTAGGCCAGACTTGTTTACTTTACGTATTTTCTTTGACAACTGATTTAATCAGAGAATAAAAAAAAACTAGAACCATGAACTAATGAATGATATTTTTTAAAATAAAGAGAGCTACACGTTCAACTTGGTTGTTCCAACGGTCGGGCCAACTAAGTTGGATACTGCATCCCACATTACCCGATTTCGCAATCAATCTATCTGTAATTATCTGTTGAATTTCGCTTCCAATTTTATCAAAAAATAAAAAAATCTGTCTTGCCCTCGCATTGTCATAACACATAACACAGATATGATTTTGCTGAAAGAACTGAACACTGAAGATTAACGCAATTATTTGCGAATGGATGAGTTTTAAAGAGCTATCTAATTAGGTAATAAAGTAATTCAAGAAATGCACTATATACTTCGCGTTCTGTCGTCGTCCCCTCATCCAGAATAAATATCAACATACATTAATCAAGCTCGATAACATCAGAATAACTGACAAAATTCGGATTCTCTCCGCCAGGCGCCAATACCTTAGAGTAAGAATTAAAGTAAAGATCACAAGTAATTTATAAATCACGTTAGGGATATGCGCCAACATGGTTCCCCTATTTTTCACATTCTATCTATCCAATGTTTACGATAAAAGAAGTGGGGATGGCCCATGTGCAAGCCGTAGCCATTTGTTTACAAATGCCAGTGGCGGCGCGAGTTTTCACTTCCCGCATAAGGAAATATTATCGTGAAAAAATCATCGTTCCGGGTTTTTACACATCTTCATGTTTTTCCATAACTGTCGGTCGGTCGGTCTGTTCCGGTATAGCTAAGAAATCCACTTACTCGATTAACTTTAGTTTTATTTAATTTTCCACAAAAATTACGTCTGATACAAAAAATATTGGTATGAATTCAATATGGCGAAACAAAATGACGACCTGTTAAATTATTTGATGTACAAAAATGAGGAAATGGGCCATGCTTCATTATCGTTGACAAAAGGAAAGATTCTTACCTATTCCTTAATGAGGTAAATAGGTATTTTTACAGATATCAAAGAACTAATCGTTCCCTACTTCAATATTAAAATCAAACCAATAAATTAGGTAAGTTTAAAAGGAAATTAGTTATTTATATATTATTAAATTTTAGTTTATAGTTATGTTTGCCTTATGTCACTGTCATTTTGTAATTGTGACATTTAGAAAAATTATTTGCTCAGTTGTTAAAAATGTCATCTAAAACCTGTAACTGTCAAGTTAGACTTTGTCTAAATTTAAACCTCTTTAGTGAATACTATTAGTTAGAGTTTTAATCTATAATCAATGCTTTTACGGCGCTTTTATTGGCTTCCTACTCGTCTGATTGTATGTTTGTATGTCTGTTTCAAATCTTGTAGTGGATTTTTCACCACTTCCATTACCGACCATATTCAAATTTGACATGCATAGAAATCCAAAATGGCGGCGCCAATACGGCCGACGAATTTTGTTGCTTGTGCAGATTAAACTGAAAATTGGTGCCTAGGAAAATTTAAGAGTGTCATCATTTAAAAATTCAGAATAGCGGTGCCAAAATGACAACAGGTCGGATGGATGATTTTAACATTTGTGGGGATTATTTAAAAATGCAACAAAAATCAAAATGGTGGCGCCAATATAGCGAACGAATTTTGTCATTTGTACAGATTCGGCTGAAATACCAGTATCTAGAAGTATTTAAGAACGAAAGTTATGAAATTTTAGTCATTATTTGAAAATTAAGAATGGCGGCACCAACATAGCAGACTAATTTCAAAATGTTTGCAGATTTGATTAAAATTCGGCATTTAGGAGTATTTAAGGCTGCACATCATGAATTTTTGTCAACATTTAAAAAATTCAAGATTGTAATTCTAACATGCCGGCGGAATTTTAACATTTGTACAGATCTGAGAATACATATCATACATTTTTAGTAATTATTTAAATAATTAGAGTAGGAATGCCTAGATTGCGAGCGAATTTTAATATTTATACAAATTTGATTACAAATCGATACTAAGTGTGCAATTTATACATTTTTAGTAATAAATATTCAAAATGGGGATGACATTAATCAATCAATCCAGATATTTTTAAACTTTTAATTAGGCCACAGTTTTGTTCCCCCATTTTGAATTTGTCTCAACATTTTTACCAGTTCAGCCCTATATAATATTTGATTTTTGAGTAAAATTTCAACATATTCGATGCAGTAGGCCGCCATTTTGGATTTGTAGTAAAACTTATCAGATGATAGTTATATCACACCTAATTTTCCTGCAAAATTTGGATAAAATGGATAAACAGCTTTTTTAGTAATATTTTTTTAACATTTCAATAGACCTCCATTTTGTTCAGCTATATCGGATTTTTACCAAAATGTTACCATGTCATCCATCATAGGACCTTTATTTTTAACCAAAACTTGAATTAAATAGGACAAGCAGTTCTTAAGCTTTGTCGCGGACAGACTAACTGACGGAACTGAGAAAACATGTTCCTCTTACGAGGAAAAAAAGCAAGCGAGTTAATAGCTAAAATTTAAAAAATAAAAGTTTTTTTAATTTTCAATATTCTAAATCTTAAATTATAACCAGTTTAGAACCTGTTTACGAACACATTTTTACTTTTAATACCCAAAGAATCACCATTTAAATTCCTTTACCTGACAACACTTATATAAAAAATTGGCCCAACTCAAGTGAAAATTAAAAAAAGGCGCGAAATCATCCGAAACTTTATTATTTCCCCAGATTTCATCCAAAATCTAGTGATTTTCGAAATCTCAGTACTTTTTTTTGAGCGTGAGACGCCCTTTGACTATTTTAATATAGTATAGATATATTCTATAATAATTTTAATTCTAGGAAAAACTATTGTAATCGTCAAAAAAATCACCTCAGTGTCTTTCTTGTATCATTTTGCTTCTGAGGATTCTCACATGACTCCCGACGAAATTGGTCAATACGTCATGAGACCCAAAATAAGTGATTAAGGTATCTTCCATTAGACATGTCTCCTGGAAAAGGAAATCTTGCTGTTTACTTAGTGATTAAAAGAAAATTCCAAACTTAAACAGCCATTTTTTTACAAACTCACATTGCCGCACCATAGTTAGGTCCAATGACGCCAAAAAGAAATAGACTCCGCATTTCATTCATAAAAATGAAATAAATAGAATCAAACATCAATTTGTTGTTCTGTATGAGTGGAAAAAAGACTGATCGCATAAAGAATAGTTTGCGGTGAAAATTCCAACGCTGTCAGATATATTCGCGAGGCGTACCAGTGGCGTAGCTATTTTTGAGATAATGTTTTATTTGCTATATTTTTTTGAGCCCAAATATTAGTATGGTGGATACAACAGTTTTTTGTTCTAAGATGAACAGGAACGACTTCACATTGCAAAAGGGAGAGTTTTAGTAATAACTTGAAAACAATTAATTTAGATATGTCGTGGAAAAGTCTGCACCAAATGGGTACTTTTTTATTATCAGTGTCTCGAAAAATTTTGTTCTTGATAAAACTTAGTGCTTGTCGAAAAAATAGTTTTCACAATATTCAACTTTAAGTCAGATATACAGGGCATTCAAAAAATATGAAAAAGTGTATTTCAAAATTAAAATTTTTGTGACTGCCGCGGCCGTTTTAAAGGCCATAAAAAATCGTAGATGCGCAAAAGGTTTCAATAAAAAAAATCGAAACTTTTTGGTGATTCTGAAGCACCCTGTATAATATTTTACACTATATGTGAAACTTCATTTTTTTATAAAAATTTAAATAACAAGGTTGAAAGTGGTGCTGCACTTCTTTATTAATTTTTCACCCGGACACGTAGTTTATAAAAATAAAACAACGTTTAAAAGTTCGGTATAATTTATTTATAAACGGTTTGATATAATAATAACTATTTTTATCGACAAAACAAAAGTAACACCATATTAATTTAATATTTCATTATTTATATAATAATTAAACTCGTTGTCTATTACATATTTAATGATTCAGTGATATTTTTCAAAATCGGCAACAAAATATTTCAGAGTGAGGAAATATGTAAATGTAAAAAATTAAGAGAGGCTGTCCTAAACAAAGACGCACCTAGTGATTTTAGGTGTATGACAGTTTCAAACAAAAATCGATAGCAAAATTGCGAATGTGTCCCGAGACCAAATTTATGATAATTCCAACAAAAATTATTATTATTAAACTTAGAATATATGGTAGCTGCTGAAAATGTCTGATCCATTTTCACACAATTTAGAAGTTCTTATCTTTACGTATGCAAAAAACGATTTAAGGAATAAGAAAATTATTGAATTTATTGGGGATTTTAAATAATATCATAATGTTTTAGACTTTCGAGAAAGTACTAAAAAGTAAGATGAATACATTTATGATTATTTACCCCGTAAAGAAATCCAAATTTGTAATGTAACAATATGGTTCCAGACCCTCTATGGAAGATAACACCACATTAACCTCGATATTAACGAAGTGACTAAGCACTTATTTATTAAAATACTATTAAATATATAAAACCTAAAAATATTAAGCAAAAGTCGCCAAGGTCATATTTGCTCAGGATATACCTACAACTTTTACATTTTCATCATTGCTCTACCTACAATGTTTTAATAGATATTGGCAAATAACTAATTTTTTGCAACTTTTTTTCATATTTTGTTGTACATACAGGGGGACTAGCAACAAGTAAAAAAAGCATTCTTCTTCTTTGTCATTGAATTGGTTTTGACAGGGTTGGATCCCCCCTAGAATTGAAATCCGGGCTACGTGCCTGCAAAAGACATATTTACGTAATGGTTCTTGTATAAATATTTATTATTAGCAATAACCTTAGTCATTAACGAGCAAGCATTTCTATGACGAAATACAACCAATAACAGAGTGAGTTCTTATTACTATTGTTACTAAAGATGAAGATAAAACTAAATTTTGTTACATGGACCCACTTTGTGTTTTGATGTCTATACCAAGAGCTTATTTAATACCTTTCTTCATCAGTTTATCGCCGACTTCATATAAAATATGTAATAAAATATAATTTGTCACTTTTTAATGCAACCTGTTTTTTGAAATCGGGGTTGTTTTTCAAAACATTTTGATTTAACTCTTTTTCTAACACATTTTAGTTCTATTTACGCGAAGTTAGGTAAAAATTTGGGTCCACTACTTTTAAAAGTTTGCCAGGCTTGCGGCAAGTAATATTATACTTTACAATTACTTGTATTGGATCTATTCATATTTACAGAAAATTAGCAATAAACATGGCCCAATATTAATATGAATACAAAATTGAACTTCGTATCCCTAAAAACCACGAAAACCATATTATGAAAAACAATATCTTTTATCCCTCAATTTGCCCACTTTTTTCCCCACCATCAACCTTCCCCGCTGTACACTTCACTTATCGACAATATAAATATTTTGTGCCAAGATGTTTAATATTTTTAACATTCATTATAATATATTACATTATTATTTATATTACCGAAATCACCTGATAAAAATAAATTCCCCCTAGTTGGGATAATGTACCTCAGGATGGTTTTTATTTACTATTTTGATTACTTATTTTTAAAAACCAAATTTTTAGGCAATAAATTAGAGCATTTCAAATTCATTAAAGAAAATCTGTAGTAAATGAAATATTGAAAAGTAACGCCATTCCGCTATTGTCATTTTTTGTATATGCTTGCTATATGAGAACTCCGACACTACCCTAAATATTTGTTGAAAATTTTATCCAGAATGCAAACCATCCTGGAGTAATTAATGACATACATAAAATAATGGGTCTTACAGCTTACTCAATTAAAATTTAGTACCTATGCTTTACCAAATAGTATATTTATGTTGTTTATTAACCCCTCATAAAAGGTGGTTTGAGATATTTTAGAGGAATATTTGAGACTTTTCAGAAATATATAAATTAGCAAAACGCTGTACTCCATTTATCATCAGTATCTTCGACTTTACAGATAAGTTGAAGTTCTAAAAATTGAATTTAAGCCCAACGGAAATGTGCAATACAAAAACAATATTTCGTTTGCAAATATAAGAACGCTATTAGACGGTGTTTTTACCTTTTAATTACAGCACTGGTATGACATAACCTTACTTACTTTCGAAAACAAACTTCTGGGTTTAAATCGTCCCTTTTTCTGCAAATAATGCAAGTTCGCACCATTCTCATTAAAGAAAATCTGTAGTAGATGAAATATTGAAAAGTAACGCCATTCCGCTATTGTCATTTTTTGTATATGCTTGCTATATGAGAACTCCGACAGGAGTTAAGCAGTTTTTTAGCAGATTCTTGAAAATAGCCACACAAAATACTTGGATTTCTGAACAACAATTATCTCACCAACTAGAACAATTACAACGCCGCATATCAAATACGTCGAAATCATGAATGACTACGACCGTCTTCGGCGTATTCCGAATGATCCCGAAAGAAATCTGTAGTAAATTCGAAAAAGGTAGAAAGGCTTTATTTCTTGAAATAAGGAATAATAATTACAGAAAATTTAAATTACATTTAAAACAGATTCGGTTTGAGTTATTTATATTAAGTTATTTAATTATTAGTTTTAAAATATTGTATATGGAAATTTATACTGGAGTATTTCTGGAATTCCTTGTTTATTTAGGTAATAGTACAAAGGATGATATCCGTTATAATCTGGCCGCAGTAACGGTTTGGCAAACCAGGGTTAATGTTGGATTCCTCCAAAATGTAAACAACTGGGTCTATGTTATTTCCATGTCATTGGTTAGGTCACCTAAAGCTCCTAATTTCGCAATGTCTATGATAAAGTAAATAAAAATTAATTTATTAAATATTTAAAAAATCAATGTTCTTCTAATGTCACCGCACCTTTAGAACGCTGCTTCTTGAAGTAAGGCAAGATATAATTAGAAGATTTGAACCATATCAACAAATACACAATAAT
This sequence comes from Kuschelorhynchus macadamiae, assembly GCA_030620095.1. Taxonomy (NCBI): domain Eukaryota; kingdom Metazoa; phylum Arthropoda; class Insecta; order Coleoptera; family Curculionidae; genus Kuschelorhynchus; species Kuschelorhynchus macadamiae. Next base: position 194,368 of record JAUTXW010002522.1, read on the forward strand.
ACATTAAAACACATGCAGTCGTGACGCTAAGAATCTAGAAATTGCTATCTAATAAAATATTTTTTAGCAAATTAATTTAAAATAAAATTTAATGTTAAAATTTATTGTAGTTCCACTACCCGCTATTGGTTTTTAAGCCACGCCAGTCACGTGACCCTGTAACAATCTTTACTGTAGACTATTATATTTTTTTACTATAAGGATCCTTTGTCAATTAAAGTGGGATGGTCTAATACGTGGAGTTGTGGATCGGGTTTGTCATATCTAACAAAACTCTTGTTACTGGTGTAATCTGATCTGAGGCTTTGGGTATTTTAGTTTGTATTTTACTATTTTGCAATAAAAGTAATTTCTTTATACTGCTTAGAAAATAATACTGGAAATACATTAATATTCTTTGTATGAAAATTTTATTGCATCATGTTTAAACATATTCACCATAATATAATATAAATTGGTATAAATATTGGTATTCCTGGCTAGGCTTGGCATCTTCGTACGATCGACCTTATACTGTGATGTAATCTTGGCAGTGGCTAAATATGTAAATAATGAACTCATTTTTATTCTTTCTCTAAGACCAATACTTCTCCACATGATACAACTCGGTTTGTCGATCGGCCTGTTGTGTGGTTTGATCTTAGAGTAAGAAATAAAGGTTAGATCAAAATTCATTCATAAATCACGTTAGGGGTATGCGCCAACATAGTTCTCCTACTTTTCACATTCTATCGATCAATGTTTACGATAAAACAAGAAGTGGGGATGGTCCATGTCCAACCCACAGGTTAATAACCAATCAGATACTGCACTCCTGGAATTTTCATTCATAACGTGTTTAATCGAACGCAATTAAATGGGCGGAGAACTCAGAATGTACTCGAAATGTTTTTATTTTTTCTGAGCAGGACCTTTGTATGTTTTACGGGTACATACCAGTAAGTTTTTAAGTGGCTGTACGACAAAAATAAAAGTCACTGCTACAAATTTTTCTTCTATAACTAATGGTTTATTAAAACACACAGTATATATATATATATTTATATACAATATTAAAGAATTGAAGAAAATGGTTTAAACTAAAAAAAGAATTGGTGAGATATACGAAGAATTTATTTTTGTTTTTTGTAACGACGAAATTTACCGATTTTGAAATACAAAAGAAACTTGCTACTTTTTTATGAAATATTTTATAAATTAATCGAGCTTTTAGCTTTTAATTGGTTTTAATGCGCGAACGCCGAACGAGCTTGAGGTTTCCGCGAAGCTCTCTTATTGAATATTGAATCTGCCTTTTAGTTAAGGCACCACGCTTCTGTTTTTCATATTGGTGACGCAATCTTTTTAGGCGACGCTGTGAGAAATATCAGTTTGTTATGGATACAATCGAAATAAAAAGCGAAGCAGTTTTGTGTATAACATAAGCTTTAAACTGAAATCAAATTATTTATAACTATTAAGATAAATAAGAATATTACTGAAAAATTATAATTTCTGTTGAGAGCAATTTTCAACATATACTAACTTAAATAAAATATAATGCATTTATAACTAAATTAATCTTGCGCATTAGGCATGGGACAAACTTTAGAAATATTTCTTACAACAATACCTTTTTGAGTTTTTAATTTTACCATTCGCACTTTCCCATCATTTCCAGGGATGACTTCCAAAATTCGTGCTCGTGGCCATTTCAAAGGAGGTACGTGGTCCTCTTTTAGTAACATAAGTTCATTGGGCTTTAGGTTTTCTGAAGGCATTAACCATTTTGGTCGATTCTGTAGTTGATTTAAATATTCTATCGACCAACGTTTCCAGAAATGTTGTTGAATTCTAGTGCAGTGTTGCCAATGCGAAAGTCTATTTGTTGGAGCCGACACTAAATCTTTTTCCGGGAACGAAGTTAAGCTACTTCCAATAAGGAAGTGTCCTGGAGATATAACATTTAAATCAGACGGATCGTTTGATATTGGACACAGAGGTCTCGAATTGAGAACTGCCTCGATTTGAGTTAGGCAAGTATAAAGCGTTTCGAAAGTTAAGTGGGCATCTCCGATTACCCTGTAAAGATGATATTTAATACTTTTAACGGCCGCTTTCCAAATACCTCCCCAATGGGGCGATAATGGAGGAATAAACTTCCATTGGGTTTCTTTTTCGGATAAAAATTCCTGAATTTCATTAATATTTTTTGATTTTTTGAAGAAATCATATAGCTCTTTTATTTGATTTTTTGATTCTAAAAAGTTTGTAGCATTATCTGAGTAAATAACCGCCGGATTGCCCCGACGTGAAATAAATCTTTTTAATGTTGCAAGAAAAGCCTCCGTTGATAAATCGGAAACCAATTCTATATCTACTGCCTTTGTGGCCATACATATAAAAACTGCAAAATAACATTTTAGTATTTTGGCATTTCGTATAGTGGAACTTTTTATTTGTAGTGGACATAATATCATATATTTTATGTATTTTGTTATTTAAAAAACTATTAAAAGCATCAAGAAATTGTTTTCAGTTCAAATGCCATTTATGTAAATTAAAACCTGCCGAATGTAGTAATTTTACTAACTGTAAACAAGTTTCAAATAGATCATTTTCTGTGCAAGCGCCTATTAATGCGTCATCGACATAAGTTTGATTTAACAAAATATCTGCCGCGAGCGGAAATGTATCTTTTCCATTATCGGCTAATTCTTTTAAGCACCTTGTCGCTACGAATGGAGCAAAATTAGTACCGTACGTTACCGTTGATAATTCTATACATTGAAATGGCTCATCAGGGTTGTTTCTCCATAAAATGTTCTGTAAAAAGCATGTTGTGGATTTATCTGTATTTGGCGGTACATCTTTTTTATGTCCGCTATATCAACGAAATTATGTAATAGAAATCTGCATATAATATCAAAAAGTTCCAGTTGTATGGTATATCCTTTTAATAATATGTCATTTAATGATAAACCTGAAGATGTTTTCATAGAAGCGTCGAAGTTTTGTAGTTTCACTCTTTTCACGAATAACAGCATGGTGTGGCATGAAATATTTATTTTCGCCTTTTTCATTTTGTAATTTTAGGAGTAAAATTTTTGCGTGCTTTAGCTTAATGTACTCATCGATAAACTCTTTGTATTTTTGCTTTAATTCTAAATTTTTCAAAAGCCTTTTTTCTAAACAAATAAAACGCTTTTTTGCTTGCGAAAAATATTCACCTAATTTAAGGTATACGTCGCGATTTATAAACGGTAAATTCACCTGAAACTGACCGTTTTCTAATCGACACGTAGTATTTTTCTTTTCTACTTCTTCAATGGTCCAAAACTGCTTTATAAGTTCATCGGTATTATATACAGTATTTGTTAAAAGACTGACGCTTGGACTATTTTGCCATGCGATGTCTTCACTTACGTTTATACACGAATTTATTTATTTATCATTTGAAACCTTTCCGCCGAAGATGTAACCTAATATCGTGTTGAATAATGCTGGATAATTATTACCTAGCTTAACCATACCAGGAATTAATAAATCATAATAAACATCTGCACCCAAAAGTATATCTATTTTTGACGAAATGTAAAATTCCGGGTCAGCTAAAACAACATGCTCAGGAATTTTTAATTTTAAAGTGTTTAAATTCATTTGCGGTAGGTCGCAAGTTATTTTGTCTAAAACTGCACAAGAAACATTTACGCTTTATTTTTATTTGCGATCGAAAAAATGTTTAAATCAACCATTTTATTAGAGTGCATACTAGTTTGCGATAAGGCAGAAATTTGTAACAATTTACGATAAGTGTTTAAATTTAGTTTGTCAAGTAGTTCTTTTGTGCGCATGCTTGACTGGCTTGCGCAATCCAGTAAACACCTTGCCTCTACCGGATCGCCATTACGATCATTAATTTCTACCACTGCGGTGGCTAATAACACATGAATATTTTCATTCGAAGTATTTGACATCGATAACGATTTTTTTGTATTACCTCCGGCATTATCAGCGCCGTTTCTCTGATTATTTGAAGACGAATTATTTTGTAAATTATTTTGGCTCATTTTGAGAGCCTTTATTCCCTTGGTCTGAAAATGCCCTGTAATTTTGTGGCGTAAAACCACTGTGTGGCTGTCTATTATTATTAGCCAAATTAGTTTGATTACTATTATTTCCAAAAAATATACGACTTCCCTGCGGGATTAGGGGGCTTGAGACCGAATTCTGGAAGCCCTGATTCATCCCTACATTTTTACTGGTTGTTTGTAAACGCCAGTTTTCATTAGTCTTTCTAGAACCAACCAAAGATGAATTGAAATTAATATATAAGAGCGTATTATGTTTTTTTCCGCACTGCATGCAACATTTTCCGGTGCACGAAAATAATGAATGTTTTTGAATTAAGCAATTTTTGCATAAGCCTTGGCTTGGAATAAAATCATTTCTACTTTTTACATTTGGGTTTTTAAAGATTGAACATTTATAAACTGACTGATTTCCGGAACAATAAACACACTTAAAATTAGATTGTGACCCTGTAACTTGGGATGTGCTACTAGTAAAATGTGAGACCTTTCTTGTAGGCTTGGGGCTGGTACCTTTGGCATCCAGCTCTTCGAGAGCCTTATATTGTTTTTATCCTTTAATGTTGGTAAATTTTTTGTGTCTCGCTGTAAACAATATGATTTTTGTAAATGAAAACCTAATTTTTTTGAAAATTCATGAATTAATATTAAATCCCACTGTTGTATGGGAACATTCAGGTTTTTTAAACTTTCGATATTCTGATTAATTTTAGTTAAAAACTCTCGAACATTTTGAGCCTTTGGTTTTATAAGAGAAGGTAAATTTTCTAATAAATTTGTAATATGTGCTTCAATAATAGTGTACGTGTCTTTATATCTATCTTCTAATAATTTCAGTGCCGTTTGTAAACTAGCACCCACTAACGATAAATTCTCTGTTAAACTTAAGGCTTCTCCCTTTAGGTAAACCTTCAGATATATTAATTTTTGAATGTCATCTAAATCTGAATGGCATAAAATAAGTTTTGTAAATAAATCATAAAAACTGTTCCATTCAGCGGCGTCACCTGAAAAGATTGTTATTTTAATTTCAGGTAATTTAACTGTCTGTGGTGTTATTTTGTTTAAATTTAAATTTGACGTTAGACCCTGTACTAAATCATTAAGAAAATCTTTATTTGATTGTTGTAAATTTACCGCTAAATCGTGGTATATATTTTAATTGTCCTCGTTAGAATTTGAGGGTAAAATTGTTAGCTGCTCGATTTTAGATTCTAAAAAAGTGTGCAAAATTTATTTTTAATGTCTTTAGTATTGTTAGTAGCGTCTTCGTCTTCTTCCGCGATTTGTTGTTGAATATGTAAATAGTTTTGATATGCCTTTACTAGATTTTGTTTCCGAATTTCAAACTGATTTTTGTCATTGATGACGTCAATATTATCTGTGAGCCAGGTTCCAACCTTTGTTATCAACCCTTTCTCATATCCCCTCCTTTTCTTTAGTTTATCCATTTTTTAAATAAATGTCTATTTTTGTGAAACAAATTTAAAACTTAAATAATCACATATATGGTATAATATAATATAATATATAATAAAATGTATTTTTTTTGTGTTAATTAAATATTTTATGACTAATTATGATAAAATTTAAACGCATAACCTAATTTAATAATAAAATAAAACCATCGAATGATATTGAAAGTCTTTGGTAAAAACAAAAAATGTTCAATCTTCAAATTGTTTTGATAACTTTCCTTAATTCTAAGTTACTTCTTGTTTTGTTTTTTCTGGAACTGGAACTCTCCTTATGAAACTCCACCCATATCTCTTTTCTGGAACTGCAAACGATTTTGGATTAAGATGTGTGACACTGTCACACTATCTTCTAACATAAAGACCACTTCTCTATTCGTCTTCAACACATTTTTTTACTGGAACTTAATTGTCACTTTTTGTCGGTTTTCACAGGCACAGTTCAGTTTATGTATACGGCACGAAGGACCAATATTATGTACGTTTTACGGGTACATAACAGTAAGTTTTTAAGTGGCTGTACGACAAAAATAAAAGTCACTGCTACAAATGTTTCTTCTATAACTAATGGTTTATTAAAACATACAGTATATACATTTATATACAATATTAAAGAATTGAAGAAAATGATTTAAGAAGTGGTGAGATATACAAAGAATTTATTTTTGTTTTTTGTGACGACGAAATTTACTGATTTTGAAATACGAAAGAAACTTGCTACTTTTTTATGAAATATTTTATAAATTAATCGAGCTTTTAGCTTTTAATTGGTTTTAATGTGCGAACACCGTACGAGCTCGAGGCTTCCGCGAAGCTCTCTTATTGAATATTGAATTTGCCTTTTAGTTAAGGCACCACGCTTCTGTTTTTCATATGGGTGACGCGATCTTTTTAGGCGACGCTGTGAGAAATATCAGTTTGTTATAGCCACAATCGAAATAAAAAGCGAAGCAACGTTAAACTGAAATCAAATTATTTATAACTATTAAGATAAATAAGAATATTACTGAAAAATTATACTTTCCGTTGAAAGCAATTTTCAACAACCTTATTAAAATGTTTTGTGAGTAATTTTTAACCAAGTTTAATATATTTATATTGAAAAAATTTGTGTATACATAGTAGTTATGCACGTACAGAGTGGTTTGAGTTTCAATAGATTTATGAAGGAATAAGGGCAAGGTTAAAAATTAATACTATTGTTAGATTAGTTATATCGCTGAACTTGTGTTTTAGTATCATGTAGAAAGGGTTTTTGGCGCATGTTATATTCATTTCAGTTTTGCTATTGGCGTTCGTGTCAAAAACGTAAATATTATATACTATTATACTCTCTCACATAGTAAAAAGGAATATTATGTTTCTGATTTTCACAGTTTTTGTGGTCAGCAAATTAAATTTTTTGTTCATTTATATTTTTTTTGTAATATCCGTAAATAAGTAAGAGGATGATTCAAGTGTAAGCTACATAACTTCTGACTTTTATGCAGATCATTTATTTTATCTAAAAGATCTTGTTTGTTGCAAACCATGACCCAGTTTCTTGTTCTAAGACTAGATAAAATAATAATTTTAATGCTAACATGAAAAACATGCTTTATACTATCAATGCGAGCAACACTGAAGCCAATAAATAAAATTATGCGTGATCCTCGGTTCAATAAAAAAATTATAATTTAAAATATCTAGAGAACACGCTTTTTTAGTACTTTACTAAAAAGTACAAAATAACGTAATTTTCTTAAAATTTGCAAAAAAGTGTAATTCTAGTTTTTTTTAAATATAGATTATTTTTCACTTTTTACACACTTCACTGGTCTCATCAAAACAAAACAGATTAGCCCAAACTTTAGGTTCGATGGTATTATATTATGTATTGGACTCGTCAAAACAAATCAAATGGTCATCGGTACCAAATTATGTATTGGACTCGCCCAAACAAACCAAATGAGCACAAACACGAACGGTTTCCTAGCTGATACCACGTGTATAATTTGGTACCATCGAGTGGGCAGATCAGTTAGCTGCTACCAAATTTTGATATTGCCATTTGAATTACCCACACTTGCAAATGTTCAAATCGACACAACCATTAGAGGTAGGTAAAAAGCGATTGGTATCATCGAGCTTATCAGATAAGCTCGATGGTGCCAAGTTGTAGTAATATCTGAATTAGATATAGTTACAAAATTTCAAATCCATACAGTTAGTAGTAGTAGTAGGTTAAAATCGATCGGTAACATTTGTTACCATCGATCAGCCCGATGGCACCTAATTATTATATTATCGTCCGAATTATGTACGCTTGAAAATTTTCAAATTTTCTCAACATTTAGAAGTAGGTTAAAATCGACTTCCTAGATTTATGTATATGCATAGTTTACATACAAGTGAACCTAATAAATATTTGTTAAAAGAATAAACTAATGAATGAAATTTTTACAAGACATGCAAATTATAATGAAAAAATCGGTAAATTTCCTTTATCCGGAATTTAGGAATAGAGAGTGTGGCTCAATTTAATTCAGCGCATAGTCATTTAGCAACATATATATACGTATGTCTTATGTCTTCTCAAACACTTTTTTCGGCACCATTTTGTTCCATCATAGTAGATTCCTATTAATATTTTATCAGTGTCTACTTATGCCACACTTGATTGTTGGGCATAATTTGAAATCAATTTTATAAGTAATTTTAACATTGACACACACCCCCAATTTTGAACCAAATTTTTATTTGGCCGCCATTTTGTTCCTCCTGAAATTCGTTCTTCAGCCTTTCCAATTTGTCTCTATATCACACTTAATGCTAGCACAAAATTTAAAATTAATCTAATTAGTAATTTTTTCAGGCTGATTTTTTTAATATTTTATTAGGCCGCCATTTTGTTTTAGTATCTTAAATTCATACCAAATGTTACTAGGAACGCTAAAACGTGAAGATATCTAAAACCTGAGAGGGTAATTTTTTCACAATTACAAACATTTAATATACCTAGCAGCAATTTTATTCCGCCATCTTGAATTAGTACCACAGTTTTACTAGTTCTTTTCTATACCACAATTAATTATTGCACGCAATTCGAAATCTTAATAAATAGAAAAAATAGTTTTTTCAGGTTGAATTTTTAAATAATTTATTAAGCCGCTGTTTTGTTCCACTATCTTGGATTCGTACCAAAATATTAAAAGTTGATTCCTACATAACACTTGAATTTTGTGGAAACTTTGAGATAAATTGGATGAGCAGTTTTTTAGTAATAATTGTATAACATTTCACTCGGCCGCCATTTTATTTTGCCATATTGGATTTTTACTAGGTCATCCCTATATGACCCTTAATTTTTGACCAAAATTTGAAGTCAATCGGTTAAGTAATTTTTTAGCTATGCCGTGAACAGATATACCGATATACATGTTTTTCGGCATCTAGGGACCCTAAAACGTAAAGATCTGAAACAATCTCGGAGGCTGATTGTTTCAGGAATACAATACTTCCATTTTACGAGGGAAGTAAAAACATTATTAGACTTTTTTACATTATAAGTGGTAATATGAGGCCCACATAACAAATTGGAATATTTTTAGATCAATCAATTAATAGATTTTGAATGAAAACATAATTCCTGCAATTAAGGTTTTCATCTCGGAATCAGTTTACAGTTTCGAAAATCCCAGGATTAAAGGAGCGATCTCTAAAATAACCCTACATTTAATAATGCGACGCCCCGGAAGAAATGGGATGTGAACGTTCTCACTTACTTCGCGTATCAATCGTTCGATCGCTACTTTGTCTGTAATTTCCACAACTTCACTTTTGTTGTCAGGGGCGCCCAAACACGTACACAATTAGTTAAGAAGTTTATTTAGTTGTCTTTAAAACTATTAGTATAGCGTAGACTATAGCGTATTTAGAGCTGTTTTAGCATCTGAATTAAAGCTTTTACGAACTATTATTATATGTCGGAAACTATATGATATTAAAAAAAACCATATCTTCCTATATCCTTGGGAAATCTAAAAAAGCTATGAGACACACACACACCCCATACCACTGACTTTTCTAGATGTGTTCATATTTTGATATTATTTTTTATAATAACATCTAATAGAGTCATTCAATATTTAAATTTAATTTAATATATTTTAGTTGATTTTTCAAATATTTTATTTGTCCGCCATTTTATTTTATCATCTTGAATTTGTACCACAATTTTTCCAATTAATTTTTTTCCATAATTAATACTTGCACAAATTTGAAATCAATCTATTAAGTTGTTTTTTTAATATTTTATTAGACCGCCATTTTATTTAGCCATCTTGGATTCATACCAAAATACTATCAGTTGATTTTCTCATAATACTTGATTTTTGTGCAAAAATTGAAACAAATTGGATAAGTAGTTTATTAGCAATAATTTTTTTTTAACATTTCACTAGGTTGCCCTTCTGTTTCGCCATATTGGACTTTTATCAAAATGTTACCAGGTAACCTATAATTTTTGACCAAAATTTGAAGGCAGTCGGATTGCCAAGAACAGACAGACAGATTGACGGAATTGTTAGGAATAGTGAAGTAAGACCCAATTTAGTTCTCTATATAGTCATTGTATATATATATATATATATATATATATATATATATATATATATATATATATATATATATATATATATATATATATATATATATATATATATATATATATATATATATATATATATATATATATATATATATATATATATATATATATATATATATATATATATATATATAGAATATAATTCTCTTTTTCTTAAACCTTAAATATTATAATATAGTGTTTAGTTTTCTTGGGTATAGGTTCATGTTTTATAATGAAACTTGCTCTTTCCTTGACGTTTCGCCCGTCTTAGTAGGCTTTTTCAAAAGGTCTTATTTATTATTTAAGTTTTTTTCCATTTTGAATTACATGTTAAACCTAAAATAATTTTACAAATTGTTAACATTGATATAAACGTTACATTTAAAATATCGTAGATCTTAGAATAAAAAAGGGCAATACTTTTTAAAATTTAAACGAAAATGGGACAAAAACCATATTTATTTACATAAATACATTATTTACATTACCATATGTACCAATTTTTGTTCCTGTTTTTGAAAAAGACGGGCGAAACGTCAAGGAAAGAGCAAGTTTCATTATAAGATATAAACCTATACCCAAGAAAACTAAACACTATATTATATATATATATATATATATATATATATATATATATATATATATATATATATATATATATATATATATATATATATATATATATATATATATATATATATATATATATATATATATATATATATATATATATATATATATATATATATATAAATATCAAGTACTTTCTTGGGATTAGGTTCGTGGATTGAACAAAGAAACTTTAATTGACGTTTCGCCTGTCCATTTCAGGCTTTTTCAAAATATTTAATTCTGCACATCTAAAAATTAAATACGAAAAGTGTATATATGTAAGTTAATAAATAAAAACAATTAGGTATAACGGCACGCACTAAAATTATTAAAACATTTATTTAAAATAGTACAGTACATACCTTGAGAAAGATGTTCTTTTACCTTGCTTGGCGGTGTGGAGGTAAGTGATACACTGGTTAAAGAATTCTATTGTTTTTTTTTTATATATATCCTTTAGTTTTTTTGATTATATTTACAATGTAGAACTATTTGTGGATACGGGTTGTTTTAAAAGTATTTGTGTGAGTCTGACAGTATACAGTATGTATTTATGATTGATGGAAAATAGTTTATAACAATTGAATTAAATTAGATTGTGATATATTTGGCTGAGATTGTCAATGTCTTTCCGATCGTTTACTGAATTTTTTTCTTTTTTTATCTCGACCATTTCTTTGAATGTCAGTTTATGGTAATGTTGTTCTTTTGATAAGACCGTTGTACCCGAAAAATCAAATTCATGTTTCATGTCTCTTTCATGTTTATGTAGTGCTGTGGAAGCATTTTTTGTATATTTATGCCCATTTAGGCTATTTGATAGGTATTGTGTGGTCATGCCTATATATTTTTTGGGGCAGTTTAGGCAGGGAATGCTGTAAACTACGTTTGATTGTTTTTTAATTGGTGTCTGACTTTTTAGTGGTGTATATAAAGATTTAAGGGTATTGTTAGATTTGTGGCATACGGTTATGTCGTGTTTACCGAGAATGTATTTAATCTTTTCAGAAAGACCTTCAGTGTATGGCAAAGATATGTATGTAGTTGTTTTATTGTTGTCATGATTATTTACAATATGTTTTGTGGCATTGTATAATTTTTGGGTTCTTCGCTTTATAATTCGTTCGATGGCTTTTAATGGGAAATGATTTTTTAAGAGAGTATTTTTAACTTTATTTAGAATGTCAACTCGGTATATAGGTGATGTTAGTGTTAGTGCACGGTCAACTAATCCTATCATCACGGAGTTTTTTTGACATTTTGGGTGACTGGAATTATAATTAAGGTAGCGGGAGGACCAGGTTTTTTTGGTGTACCACTTAGTTTTAATGCCATTTGTTTTGTGGTCTCTTATTAATGTTAAATCCAAAAAGTTTATAGCACCATCATTTTCTATTTCGGAAGTAAACTGCAATTTTGGATGAAAATTGTTAAAGAGGGAGATAATTTCCGTTGTTTTATTTTTTGGTATGGCTAATAAACAATCATCCACGTACCTTTTAAAAAATAATATTGGTACATTGGCTTTTTGTAACACTGTTTCTTCTAGATATTCCATTACTATTTGGGCTGCGGTGGAAGAGATGGGTGAGCCCATTGCACATCCGTCAAGTTGTTGGTAGTAATCATCTTTGTATTGGAAATAGTTGTTCGAAAGAATGAGATCTATCCCTTCTAAGTTAATTATGTAACATTAATTCTTAATTATTGGGTAATGGACACAGTTTTACTAATGGCCTTTTAAAAGTACCTTGATTAGTACGAACAGTGGCAACACGCGAAATTCCGTCTGATCCTGGATGCAACTCTACAATTCTAGCAAGTTGCCATGACAGAGGCGGAAGATTTTCATGTTTAATAAGCACAAGAGTGCCAAGAGCAACAGGTGCATCCTTGTGATTCCATTTTCCTCTTTGAAGGAGAGTATGGAGATCCTTGTTACTCCAACGGGACCAAAAGTCAGCATGAAGCCTTTGTATGAGTTGCCACCGATTTAGTCTATTTAATTTTAAATTTTGTAAGTCAAAATCTGGGATGACATAAAGCGGTTCTAGCGTTAAAAAGTGTCCCGGAGTTAGCGCAGATAAATCATTTGGATCATTACTTATGGGACATAAAGGACGGGAATTTAAAAGAGACTCAATTTGAGTTACAACCGTTAATAATTCTTCATAACTTAGAATCTGGTTACCAATGACTCTAAATAAATGTGTCTTTACACCTTTAACACCACTTTCCATTAAGCCTGAAAAGTGCGGAGAAGCAGAAGGATTAAAATGCCACTTAATTTTTTCGGCTTCTACTGCTTCTTTCATAATAGATTTCAAATATTTATTGGCACCTATATAGTTAGTTCCACAATCACTATAAACATCAGAACATCGGCCGCGTCTAGCGATAAACCTACGAAAAGCTGCAAGAAAGCACTCGGAAGATAAATCCGAAGCTAATTCAATATGTATCGCTTTGGTGGTAAAGCATACAAATATGCATATCCAGGCCTTTTGCGTTCTCGCACCTCTCAATCGACTCAAGGTTATATTAAATGGGCCACAATAATCAGTTCCTACGTGTAAGAAAGGTTTAACTTGAGAAATACGAGCAATTGGTAAATCTCCCATGGGAGGTTGAAGGGGTTTTGGACTTAGTCTCCAACATTTTATACATTTCGAAACTATTGTCCGAATCGCTCTACGAGCGGATAAAATCCAAAAATTTTGACCTATAATAAATTGAAGTAATTGACTTCCAGGATGGAAACGCCTTTTGTGACTATCTTCAATAATTAACTCTGTTAATCGGCTCGTTCGCGGTAATAAAATCGGATGACAATCATATTTCAAATCTGCATGACGTAATCTACCCCCACTCTTAAAATTCTATATCTATCTATATCTAGAAATGGATTTAATTTTTTAATTATGTTTGTTGAAAGATTTCCAGATAAAATGAGTTCAATATCCTTTGAAAAATATATATTTTGCGTATATTTTATTAGACAATTAAAAGAATGTTTATACTCGGTTTCTGAAATTAATTTGGTATTAGTTTTAAGAGAAGTTTTAAGTTTAAAATTTTGAATTGCACGAAGTATATATGCAACAATGTTAACAATTTTAGAGAGAGATGAAAATTTTTTAAGTAACTCTTCAAAAATACGAGAGATTAAAATTTGTAATTAAAACAATCTTTTTTATTTCTTCATGACATTCTTCAAAATTTAATTTAGAATAAGGCCAGCTAGATTGTGGTAAACACAACCATTCTGGACCCACCCACCATGCAGTACAGTCTAGTAGCTCATGGGGTTGTAAACCCCTACTACCGCAATCCGCAGGATTATCTTTGGACTGAACGTGGTGCCAAGAGAAGGGACATATTTTTTTCTGAATTAATGTAACCCTGTTACTTATAAAAGTGGTCCATTTATGAGGAAATGACTTAATCCACGATAAAGCAACAGTAGAATCCGTCCAAGCAAATATATTAGAAAACGTAACCTTTTGACTGTACGTCTTCTGAATAAATGAAATTAGATTAGATAACAATACTGCGGCCCATAATTCAAGTCGGGGTATAGATATACGCTTAAGAGGGGCTATTTTAGACTTTGCGGTCACAAAAAAGGAAGAGAATTTATGTTCATTTATTTGGTTACGAAAGTATACAACAGCGCAATATCCACGTTCGCTCGCATCACAAAACCCATGAATTTCAGATATATTTGACACATTTGGAATATGTCTAGGTATTTGCAAATGCGCAAGACATGGAAGTTGATCTTTAAATTTTTTCCAAGAAATAACAATATTTTCTGGAGGAGTTTCGTCCCAACCGAGGCCTAGACCCCATAAATTCTGAATATTAAACTTAGCCAAAAACGTTAATGGAGTAAGAAAACCCAACGGATCGTAAATACGTGCTAAATCTGAGAGCATATTTCTTTTAGTACAAACATTATTACGTGGTTCTACAAAATATGTAAAATTGTCGTTAAGAGGGTTCCATTTCAAACCAAGGATTTTGATGGTTTCATTCTCACCCTTTTTGTCAAAAGATATAGAATTATTATATAGATGCTCTGTAGGCAAATCTGCCAACAATTCGGGACGGTTACTACACCATTTTCGAAGCTCGAAGCCACCACTATTTAATAATGAAATAAGTTCATTTTTTAACTGAATACCATCGCACAACGTTTCGGAACCAGTGGCCAAATCATCAACGTAGCTAGTCGATATTAAAGTTTCTGAGGCTATTGGATACTTTTCCTTTTCGTCATTTGCGAGCTGATACAACGTACGTATGGCTAAATAGGGAGATGACGACATTCCATAAGTAACAGTATTTAATTCGTATTCTTTAATTTTCTCATTGGGGGAGAATCGAAATAAAATCTTTTGAAAATGTCGATGTTTTTTGTTAATTAAAATCTGTCTATACATTTGTCGAATATCTGCGGTAAAAACAATTTTATGAAGTCTAAAATTCAATAAAATTTGCAAAATATCGTTTTGCAATTTAGGACCCGTTAACAAATAATCATTTAAAGAATTATTTTTCATATCTTTTTTACTAGCGTTAAAAACAACACGCAAACGTGTACTTGTACTTTCGGGTTTTAAAACACAATGGTGTGGAATATAATATGAATAATTTTTATTAGTGTCAAAGTTAGTTTTTACTTCAGTCATATGTCCGAAATCTAAATAATCCTGCATAAAATCGCAATACATTTTATAAAGATCGGAGTCCTTAATAAGGCGGCGTTCCAACGATAAAAACTGGTTTAACGCAACTGTTTGAGAATTGTCAAACTTTGGTTCGATATTACTTCGAAATGGTAACGATACAGAATACCTTCCGGTATCAGTGCGAATAAAATTTTCAATAAAAAATTTTTCACATTGTTTATCGTCGGGAGAAATATTATCTCGATGGGGTATTTCCTCAAGTTCTCAAAAACGCTTGACAGAGTCATTTAAATCATTAAATGTAGAAGTAAAAAATGAATTAATCTGCGATTGATTATTATTTAAAATATTTGTTTGACCCATTAAAACCCATCCGAAAACAGTGTTAATTGCGGTAGGGGTATTCGCATTTCCCCGAATACAACCGTCTAATAAAATCTGAGAAAATATTTCGGCATTTAATAATATATCAATCTTACCAGGTTGATTAAATCTAGAGTCAGCTAATTCCAATTTTTTAATATGCGACCAGTTATATGGCATATTATGAACAGTTGGTTGATCATTACAGATTTTGTCTAAAATCACAGCTTCAACAGATAATTGAGGGGACATTGTTTTCGTTGGTTTTAGAGTTAAATTCACTGCACCTGAATTCACATTTTGCGACATATTTCCAAGACCGCACACTGAAACCGACAATTTATGCACAGTAAGCTCTAATTTGTTCAAACACTTTTTTGTAATAAAATTTGCTTGTGAAGCACAGTCTAGCAAGGCTCTAAATTTTTGAAAATTTCCACGACAATCTAAAACATCAACAATTAAAGTTGCCAATAAAACCGTACTATCACAACTGGTATTGTTACTAATTTTTTCATGTCCCTTAGAAAAGGTAGCTAAGGATCGAATATCGACAAAAGAATTTTGAACAAAGACGGACTCACGTACATCGTTTCTCGGTGCCTGTGGATTATTTTGTTCGCTGCTTGAATCGCTGACAAAGTCTCGGGTATTTTTAATTTGCGTATTATTTGACGGTGATTCCCTTTTAAATATCGGACGATCAGTTATATTACTTTTTTGTTTGTTTAAATGTAAAAGAGTGTGATGACGACAATTACAAATTCGACAAGTATACGTAGAGTTACATTTAGCCGAATTATGTGTATTACTAAGACAATTAGTACAACATTGTTTTTGTTTCACGAAAGGAAACCTGTCTTGCGGAGTTTTAGCATTAAATGAACTACATTGATAAAGATTGTGATTTAAAGAACAAAGTGTGCATTTGTGGGTATTTTCCGTTGTATTCAAAAATACCAACGGTGGCTGAGAACGTTGTGGCGGCGATTTAAATTTGGGTTTAGGTATCGATGAAAAGGCAATGCTGTCATATGCAATACATTGTTTGTTTAAAAAATCAATTACGCTTGTGAACGCTGGTAGAGTAGATGAGCTATGATTCATTTCAAAACGCGATAATGTAACAGGGCCCAGACGTTTCAATAACATATTGACTAATATGAAATCCCATTGCGCAGTGGGATATTTTAAGTTTGTTAAAGCGGCAATATTTTCATTAAAGGTATCTATTAACTTTCTTAACAAATGAGGATTTTCATTATTAAGACGCGGGGAATTTTCTATCTCATTCCAATGTGCGGTAGCCAGGATACGGCTATTTGTATAGCGGTCAATTAAAGCATTATACGCTACAATATAATTAGAACTAGTCAAAGGAACACATTGTATTAAAGTTCTCGGTGGGCCCTCTAAATATGAATGAAGATGCGTAAATTTTTCGATATTAGATAAAGACGAATTGTTATGAATTAAAGCATTATAAATATCAATAAACGCTGTGAATTGCTTTATGTCACCCGTAAATTTATTAATTTTAATTTCTGGTAATTTAACTTTAGGTAAGATATTAAGATTAGGATTTTGAGATTGAGTCTGAATTAGATTATCTATTTTCTTTTCAAATAATTCAGAATATACGGACTTTATTTGGTAAAAACTATTTTCAAAATCACAACGAATTTTATCCTCAATTGGAATTTGATCTTCCTGATTAATCATAGAAGACAAAATTAATGATTGCTGTTTATCAAACTCAGAAAAGATTGTATCTAATTGTTTACATCTTTGTTTAAACTCGATATGAAATTTGTTGTCAACTAAGGCTTTTTTCGACAACTCTGTAAGTTCTCCTATACGATTAATTTCAATCTGACGAAATACTTTAGCTCTTTTTACTTTTTCTGTCATTTTAATTAAGGTACAAAATATTTAAGAGTAATTATAGTAGTAATTAAGGAAATATTAAAGTTCAATCCTGTGTTAAAATTGTTTCAGGTTTGTAACGAGAGTAAAATATATGTCAACAAAATAAACGAGGATAAAGTTCGCTTGATAAATATTGTATTTTACGAAAATGAAAAAGGATAGCAAATTTGTTATTCCTGAATGTGAATCTTTAAATTGCCCTGCGCGCCATGCGCATTTGATAGCACATTTAAGAAGATGGTAGCTTTTTTCTAGCGTACCTAAATTTTAAATATGGCGTTAGATGTTTGACGAAACATAATTAATAATATTGAAAGAAAATCATCCGTGTCGAAGAGACCAAAATGTTGCGTAATTTATTAAAAAAAAGATAATACTTCAAATGGACTGTATAAAAATGCGGATTGGGAAGAAATAAAATAAAATTATATATGTGATAAATTTTGTATGCAATTGAAATGAACGAAACTCCACTCACCTAGATCCAGTGGCTTCTTTCACTTCATAATATATAAAGCTTCATAAATAAAGGGGCCCCTTCTCTTGATTATGAAATTGGAGAAAATGGTTAAATGTGATTATGAGAACTGGTTGTGCTTAGATACACCTTTTCTACCATAATGGACGACTCTTGACACTCCCTTCTTCCTTTGCTAGGCTTATGGAGTTTTTACACATGCGCGGAAAAGTTCAAAGAAATGTAGATATAGGAATGAATTATTGTATTAATTGCTTTGTATTGATTATAATATTTACGATTCGGATTATGGTATGTTCATAATAGTTAAAAAACATGAAAATGGATGATGCTTTAATTAATAGTAAAATAAACTAAATGTTTTAATAATAATTCCAAACATAATTTAAAACTGGCATTAAAAAGAAAAATATGTAAACATAGTTACTGGTTATCAATTATTCAAACCAATGTAACCCTACTTCAATCTCGCCGCTCCCGCTTGCCCCCACCTAAATTCTAGGTTCATTCATAAACAGTAGAGTAATAATATATCCTTTGGACCACCCCCCTCTTACGTCATTTGACCTCGCGGGTACCCCGCCTACTTGACCTTGAGTTCATTTTACCTTGAAAATTTGAAGGCCAAGTTGATGCCTCGCCCACTTTACCTTGGGTTCATTTGACCTTGATATTTCGAATGACATTGAAATGACCTTGAGGATGTTTTTGAAGGTCAAATTGTCTGACTTTGAAATGACCCTGAGATTTTTTTGGTGGGGGGTGTAATACGAAATAACCTTGATAATTTTTTGAATGTCAAATTGTTTGACCTTGAGATGTGTCTAGTTGGTGGGCAGTGCATATACAAAGTTGGGTGCGGTGTGTATTCAGTATAGTGTAGAGACTTGTGTTAGAAAGTTCTGTTTTCTAATATAATCATGCGATATATCTTGTAGTACAACCTTTTTGGCGAAATAGCAGTTATGCAACGTTTTTTTAAATAAACTAGTTAGTTAGTAAAACGAATTTAAAAGGGAATCTTGTAGAGTAGGATTTGGTAATCGAGACCAAAATAGAAGATGCAGAGTGTATTATAACCAGCCTCAGCCCTCAACATCTATTATGAGAACTTGTGTTTCATGCAATATACAAGTGCAAACGAACGTAATGACCGCTCATCGAAGAAAATTACAGCATCGCACTTATTCATGTCTACCATTATCGGCTGGTGTTCAAGTTATCCAAAGTGCTTTCAGACGCAGAATTGCTACTTATAGGATAAGCAGCGAAAATGATCATATTGATTATTCGCTATTTTTTAATGAAATTAAGGCGAAAGTGTTATGCTTGGTGAGCAAGATGTTGAGGGTCCATATTGCAATAAAGGTCAATATGGTTGTAGTTGGTCAATATATTCTACCGTCACAGAACACATGCAGCGACAAATCGTTCAATACATCGAATAAAATCGTTGATTCTGCAAGTGACTTGGATGTAGTGTATCAATATTTTGTTCATGTAATGAAGACGCAGTCTTCGGATTTTCAAGAAAAAGATTCAGGTATGGTAAAGTTATTATAAGTTAAATCAGTATTAATAGTGTTCAATTACAATTTTTTTCAATATTAATGTTTTTTTTTTTATATTTTACAGGTTGGGCTTTACAGAAAATTCTGTACATAGAAGTAAACGTTAATAAGTTTAGTCCCGTTGGTGCTTCTTCATACATAAATTTGCCGAAATGTCTGGAAAGTAAAAAAAGCTGTTGTCAATGTGACAAACCAAGATGAATACTGTTTTGCCTGGGCCATAACTTCAGCCTTGCATCCCACAAACAGAAGAGTTTCAGAAGTTGGATACTCACGTTTTTCAACTGTGCTTAATACTACAGGTATAGATTTTCCAGTTAAGTTAAGATATATAGGAAAGTTTGAGCAAATGAATAATATTTCCGTCAATGTGTATGCTGTTGAACCAACGTTCAAAAATAATAAATATATATACGAAGTTGTAGGTTCATTGAGATATTCTGACCAAAAACTGCAAGTACATGTAAATTTGTTACTAATTCAACAAGATTGTGCTTTTAAAGATGATGGTGAACATAACTGTAATTCGGACGGCTTAAAAAGTCATTACTACTGGATCAAAGACTTGTCTCGATTAGTTTCAAACCAAATTTCTAACAGAACTAGTAAAATCTATTTTTGCGATGGTTGTTTAATTTATTTCGGTTCACCAACATCTTTGATACTACATCAAAAAAATTATTCTAACCACATATACACATTGACACCATCAATTGCTCAAAAAGTAGATAATTTTGTAAAGACTGTAGCGGAAAATATAGTAAAATTGGAGAATATCGAAAAGCAAATGAAAGTTCCTATTGTTGTATATGCAGATTTTAAATCTGTTTTAAAACCTATGGATAGTACAGAACCAAACCCCCAAAATTCGTACACGACAAAAAGCATTAAACATTTCGCTTGCTTAATAAAATGCTCCTTTGTTGATTCTATCTCTAAGTTTGGGCAGTACAGAGGGGATGATGCTGCACAAGTTTTTGTTTCCCGTCTCGAAAGCGATCTAAGGCATTTTTATAATACTTGTTTGAAAGATATTGTACCAATGAATCGATTAACAGCTGATGAGTTAAAAGATTTCAAAGACGCTAAAGTATGTGAAGTATGTGGTATATGTAAACGGTCTTTCGATAAGAATGATGTGAAAGTAAAGGATCATTGCCACATAATAGGACAAAAAAGATTTGGTGCTAATATTCCATCTGTAATTTGAATTATAAAACTCCAATTTTATCTCCATTCTATTTCATAATTTAAGTGGTTACGACTGTCACATGTTCATCAAAGAATTGTGTCGTCATGGGGATAATATTGAGGTAATAGCACAAAGCAAAGAAAAGTACATATCATTCACAAAAAGCACTTATGTGCATGATTATGTTCATAAAACCGATGGTGTGACAAAAAGAAAAAACTTAAAATTAAAATTTATTGATAGTTTTAGATTTTTGTCAGCATCTTTGGAAAATTTGGGTCCTGGTTTAGAGATTGCTCAGTTTAAAGAGACACGAAAAAATTTCCACCGTGTCGAACAATTTAATTTATTGCGAAAGAAGGCAATTTTTCCGTACAGTTTTATGGATTGTATGGAGAAAATGAATTGCCCCACGTATCCAACAAAAGATCAATTTTACGATAACTTAAAGGAAGAGCGTATTAGCGATGAAGACTATAAGAGAGCGATCGAAGTGTGGCGATTGTTTGAATGTGGGAATTTGGGGAAATATTCAGATTTGTATTTGAAGCCCGATATTCTCTTATTATGTGATGTTTTCGAGCAATTCCGAGTTACTTGCTTAAATATTTATAAATTAGATGCGCCTTCCAAGTTTGTCTTTTGATTGTATATTGCGCACGACCAAGGTAGATTTAGAATTGTTGACAGACATTGATATGGTTAACTATCAAAAAGGGCATTCGCGATGGAATAAGTCAGTGTTCGGAAAGGAAGCATATTGCCAATAATACATTTTTGCCAAACTATGATCCTACTAAACCATCTTCTTTCATCACTTATTTAGATGCAACTAATTTGTATGGTCATAGTATGTCACAACCATTACCATATAATGGATTTACGTGGCTATCTAAACGTGAAATTACAGATTTATACGACGATAGCGCACAAGGTTATGTTTTGAAACAGATGTGTATTATCCTGAAGGGTTACATGATGCATATGCAGACCTTCCTTTTTTAGTTGAAAATATTAAACCACCTACGGGGACGGCAAAAATGCCAAAATTAAAAACTCGTATTGATTTTAACACAGAGTTACGAAATAAAGCCAAAAAATAAATTCTTAAAAGATCTTATTAAATTATATAATAATGCAGTTTTTGGTAAAACAATGGAAAATGTAGAAAATCGAAAAGATATCAAACTAGTTACTCAGTGGGAGAATTCAAGGAGGAAAGTGTGTGCTAGAGCATTAAAAGTTGTTCAGTATTTACTGAAAACTTTGTAGCTATTCATATGGGTAAAGTTAAAATATATGATATATCGGATTTTCTATATTGGACATATCAAAAACTGTAATATATCATTTCTTTTACAATTTTATTAGGAAAAAAATTTGGTAGTGATGCTTCTTTACTGTACACCGATAGAGATTCTTTAATATTAAAAATATTTACCTATAACTTTTACAAGGTAATTACAGAAAACCCAGAAAAATTTGACACATCCGATTATTCTGAAGGAAACATTTTAAATATTAGGAAAAGTGAATCGGTCTTGGGGAAAACGAAAGATGAGTTCCCCGGTGATCCGATAGTAAGCTTTTACGGGACCGGGGTAAGACTATTATGTCGGCTCACTTAAAAATTAAATTAAAAAGGCCAAAGGCATAAAGAAATCAGTAATTGAAAAAGAGCTTAATATCGAAGATTACCGTAAAGTTGTAGAACGAGGAACTTTAATTTTTAGAAAAATGAAGACTTTTCGTAGTGAATTACGTGATGTTTATACTGAAATAATAAATAAAGTGGCATTATCTATGAACGATGATAAAAGCTATATAACTTAACTTAACTAATAAACAGATCCGGATATTAGATTAGAATGTCTAGTGAAAATGTGTGATGAATTGCAAGCTGATGATGTTGATATGCAATTCTATCAGACTGATCCAGATGTTAGATTAGAATGTTTGGTTAAAATGTGTGAGGAATTGATATCTGATGATGATGCTGATATGTAGTAATGTTTTTATGTGTATTTTAGCTTTAAAACAATAGTATGTTTTGTTAAAAACCAGTAGACTTGAAAATTGTTGTATTTTTTTATTTGTAGTAATTGTAAATTGTTGTAATTTTTAATTTAGAGTTGTAAATAAAATCTTGTTAGAAATTAAAAATTGGTGTTTAATTTTTATATTTAAATAAAAGCAGATTAAAAAAGAAGGTAACTAAACTATAAAAGATTTGAAAAATAAAATAAAGAGCTTCTAGTTGGACTAAGTCCTTAACGGGGCTGCCGGTCGTGAACTGAGCTCTTTGCCGCACCCCATTCACTTTTATAAGGGAAAAAAAGAAATTTCAAACCATAAACCCATGAAACAAACAAAAAAATTGAATTATAGAAAGAAATTATTGACCCTCTTTCTCGAGTCGTATTTGAGACTGATTGCACTGGATGCAAACGTCAATATGTACAAACATGTACAATTTAAGCTTGCATCCAGCACATTTCAATACTCTATTTAAAAATCTCATGGGCACTTGATCATGCCTATGGAATCGAGTACATTTTGGGGTATTCGCTCCCATCCGAGCGTAACACTCTTCGTAAACGAGTGCCCCAATATCGACATAGTTAATGTACCTGCATTAGGTACCATCGATTCACTGTTCGAAAACCGAAAAGTGGCTCAAATAGCATCCGGCTCAAAAGCATCAGAGCCAAGATTTTCGTCCGCAACTATATCAGCGAAATATGAAGATATCGGCCATGTAGTACGAGTATTTATACAGTAGGATGGTTAGTAATTGGCGTGGAGTGGATGACAAGAATGGATGCGCGTTAATTTAATAAGATACAAAGAGTATATATATAAAAGCAGACGTTTAAGATTTCTGTTATACTCAAACAGTGAACGAAAGGAACATGTCTTCTAACTCTTCGGTATTTAGTATGGAGTCAGTTCGGGTAAATAACCGACCAGATTCGACTGTTTCATCTGATTCCAACGAGGAATCCTTTGAAATTTGGGAACCTTCGTCGGACGAAGAGAGTGAGGAAGAGGAGTCTGCGGAAGCAAATCTGCCTGACTCGTCAAGTTGGTGGAGTCCTCCATCACCACGCGGAGAACTTGACGGGCCAGCAGATAGTAGTTGGTGGGTAGTTCCGGATGTCCCGGATAATACTCCGGAATGGAATGCATTCTCTACTTCGTAATTGTATAGAGAGTGTAAAATTATGTCTTGGGCCAGTAAGATGTATACACCCACCTCCCCTGCCCATGCAAAAATCCGTCCTTTTTAGAACGACAAAATACTTTAATCGTAGTTATCTCTTTAAAAGAAAGTGTATCCATCGTAGTTTGAACTGCAATAAGCCCTAAGCTTTATTACAATGAAAATATACTGCTTTGATTGTTATCTTTATGATTTATTCAATATTTTGGGGGAGATAATTTTTTCAAAAGTTATATTTAAAATTTAAAAGAAATAAATATTTTTTTGTAATAGAATTTTAATAAAATATTTTTTAAAGGGCTTCCGGTTGGGATTATTTTTTAGTGAATTAAGCTATAAAATAATTCCTTAGCCGGGCTCCCAGTCGTGAACTGAGCTCTTTGTCGCACCCCATTCGCTTTTTTAGGGGAAAAGGAAATTTGAAACCATAAACCTACATTATTTAAAAAATTACTCTTCAAATTACAAACCATTCAAATGATATGCTAGCAAGAGGTGAATCTTGCCCATATCATCTTGAATATCTGCAATATTAGATTAAAAAAATTAGAAATTTAATGAACCCATCAAGGTAGTGATCACCATGATTATACCCTGATGACAAATATTAATTAATTGAAAAAGCAATTCGGTTATTGGATCAGAGGGATCACTTAAGTTAACAAGTTTTTCTCTACATACATCGTGGTATTTTTGAAAATTTTCTCTAATGATACATATGTCACACATGTTGTATGTTGTAAGTATCTATTTGAGAATGGAATGGTTTAGCAAGATACACGAAGCTTTATATATTGAAATTATCCGTACGCATGACTTGGAGTAGGGTGTGTTGCGTAGAAGGGGGTGTCGAGAATGGAAAAGGCTGCGTGTGGTGTATAAAACGATTTGAACTCAATGTGGTAAAGCAGTTCTTCGCTAGCATCGAAATATATTCTAAACAAATAATTTCAAGTTAATTATAAAAATAAAAAATGGCACCACTACCAGCAATAAGCTCCACTCAAGAGGTTGTTGACGTATTTACGAGTGGGGCGAACTTCAACATTTCGACAGTATCGGTGGATGACTTCGATATAGACGAAACGTTCGACCAATTACTTCAGAAAATGGATCTTCCCTTTGAAGCAAGTGCAACAACAACAACAGCTGAAGAAGAATCAAAAGTCGTGTATTAAGCAATATCACGATTCCAGCTAAAAGTAGGAAGCGCAGATGTTCCAAGCTAGAAGAAATGTTGAAGACTGGTGATAATAAGAAAACGAATGTGGCACCATCGTTTTTACCACCTATTGTCTCGTCATCCTCATCGTGGTCATCAGCACCTGCCCCATCCTCGTCGTTAACTGTAGAAATTGATGATACTGAAGCGACCCAGCGGG
Source organism: Kuschelorhynchus macadamiae (assembly GCA_030620095.1). Classification (NCBI taxonomy): domain Eukaryota; kingdom Metazoa; phylum Arthropoda; class Insecta; order Coleoptera; family Curculionidae; genus Kuschelorhynchus; species Kuschelorhynchus macadamiae. Next base: position 219,987 of record JAUTXW010002522.1, read on the forward strand.
AAGCAGTCGCAGAGTCAGGACTTCCGTCTCCAATGCCGTTGTGGTTGGAGGAATTTGCTGATGAAAATGTGCCAAACAATTAAGCTATTGAGCCAAACACTTAAGATAAAAAACAAGCTTAAGCGTTGAGCTCCAGCGTTATGAAACGAAAATAGCGTTGTTGGACACGGAGCTGCTGGTTAAGCGTAAGCGTGCTGAAGCCTGCTGGAGAAAGCTGAGTTACTTTAGCAATTTAGTGTAAATATATATGTTTAGAGTTTTAGGTAATTTTAAGTGTAAATATGTATTGTTTTTATTTAGTCCCGGCGATTTGTTTTAAGTGGCATCACAGTAGGCCTAGTCCACTACGCTCAAAGTATTTTGTCGTCCTGAAAAAGACGGATTTTTGCATTGAAGTAGGGGAGGTGGTGGCGGGTGTATACGCCTTATTGGTCTAAAAACCGGACCAGTTCGTTGAAAACGTCTTGTTTGCCGGAAAGGACATACTCGGCGATGTTCTCTAAGAGGTCGTCAAAAGCATGCCGTTGCTCTGCTCGATGACGTCGAGCCTCCAGGACTGATCTAGGAGCTGGTCTGGGTCTAGCGTATGGTCTAAGCCTGGGGGCTTGACGTGCAGCTATGGGGACTGGACGTGCAACTGGCACGTCATCATCATCATTGATTGTTAAGTCTGCGGCGGCCCCAAGTCGTTACCCGCTTAACTACACGCTTGGCATAAGCCATCCAGATTAATAAAATGTGTGCGTTGTACACACCTTTCACATAAAACTTCCTCTCTGATACTATAGGGAGTAATAATAGCCACTTGTTTGGTTTACTGCATTGTGGTGAATGATGGTCAGACCTATATTTATATCATAACTAAAAAGTGGGGGTGTGCAGTTGAAGTTGGGCGCAATTTACAATGTTTCATGATAAAATAGGAAATCTGGGAACATCGCAAATATTCTGTCTTCTTATAAGTATTCTTAGCAATATCTGACAACACCGAATCTGGAAACATTGGTAGTAAACACCTTTTGCTATAATTTATTTATTACTAAAATAGAATGCCAAAAGAACTGATACAGTTTGCTTTATTATTTAATTTGTTTCAAAAATATTTAAGACTCAAGTATCTCTTATGTCTAAAATTGTCAATTATATATGGAAGTCTTATCAAAAAAAAAATAAGTCCCGTGCTAAAAGATTTTTGGACCGCGAATTAGTATTTTTTTCTCACAAAAGTAACATTTAGAGGCTTTAAAAATGGCACTCAGACCCCTAAAAATACCCAAAATTTTCAAATTGCAATAAAATATCATGAAGAGGACGCAGTCTTGGGTCCAACGTTTCAAACATGGCATAAAGCTGCTAAGCTATCCTACCTCGCCGATTCTCAAATTTAATTTTTTTATGCAACGTTTGCATAAACTATCAAAGTTTATAGTGCGAGTTCTTTTCGAACAACGCATGCATAAAACTTTACCATTTACGCTGAATAGCTTGATAGTTGCTGTTGGTTTCCTTGAAGTCATCTTGGAAGAGTATGGGATATAGCGACGCTCCCAATAAGGCGGTGTTTTATTTATACAATATTTTGACAATGGAGTTCTGAACAAAAGTAACATTTAAGGACCATAAAAATGGCTCTCAGATCCCTACTTAGACTTAAAAGATTCGATTTTTGATAATTTTTTAACGTATTTCTTGGCGATTAGAAAAAAAAATATAAGAAGATAGTTGTTTGGTATTTTCTATACTATCATGTGTAATTTTTCCCGTGATATTCATTGAAGTTTAAAAAAAAAGTTATAAATAGTTAGGTTTTTACTAACTTTAACCGTCTATAACTCTAAAACTATATGAGATAGAGAAAATTTGTTTACAGTAAGTCCGGTCGATTTAGGTTCATTAATAAAATACAATTTAAAGTTCCTCAAAAAAGTAAGAGGTTGAGAATTTTTGGGAAAAAAATCAATGTTCTTTATATAAGGGGTAAAGTAAGCGTTCTGTAATTTTTCTAAAACGATTTAGTTGCCCAGGGTTAGATGGGACAAGGAGGGGGGCCAATGCGCGAGTTTTTTTTTAAGTCGATTGACGTTACGACGAGTCTTACGTTATTATTATTTTTTTTAATTTTTGACTTGCAGATGAAAATAAAATTTTACCTTACAATTTTTTTTGAACACGCATTTTTTTAAAGTCGATTGTACGATTTCATTTGGAGAACAAGCAATCATTACCTCCTTGGGCATATTTTCTAACTCTTTAGAAGTTATTTTTAATAAACTACCGGAACGATGATATGCTCTCAACGATGAAACCATCTTTTTATAACCATCTCGATCTATATAGGGAGTTAACGACATACTGATTTTTTTACGACTGAGTGGGAAACTTTAGGCGTAGATGTCCACACAAGACTGTTCCAAATGTCTGCTGTCGATCGTATGTATAGCAAATTTATTTTGCTGCTTGCCGAGCCATTCGCAGGTATCGAATCAATACAATTGGTGGTGGTGAATCACCGAAACTGTCGTAATATGTAACTTCTGAATTATTTTTTCGATATGCTACCCAACTCCGCTTATACTATCCAAATTAATAATAGCAGATTAATAACGTCTGGGACCATGTCGAGGAAGTGAATCTCTCATATATACACCTTTAAAATATGGCACTTGTAACTCTAATGCATACCTTTCTAAATCAATATTCGATAGTGGCCTTCGAGGAAGCCGTTTTATTAGTTTTTTGAGTGGTTCATAAAAAGTCCTAAACCTGTCCTATATGGTTTCAAATACATTCCACCTCCTTTCGAATTTAGACGTAACTCGCCACCAGTTTTTTGGGTGATTGCATTTTTCGCTGTTTTTACTGCGTACACTACTCCAGCCACACCACCTGCTAAGGACCCTAACGCCGAAAGTCCGGCAAATGTTGGTACTAAAGGTAATAAACCACCAACCTTTGGAATGGGCATGATTCTAGGTGTCCGTATCTTCTGTTTGCCACCGCGGGCTTTTAATAATTTCCGTGCCACTGCCATACCTATTCTAGATGCATTAAATATGTCTTTTTCGGCAAATTTCTTGCCACCAGCTTTAGCAAATTCAGCTCGAATAGGTTGTCGCAACGCCGATTTTGATATTATTTTGTGTTTGGGTATACGTTTCTCTTTCACAGATCTACTGTCGCGACGTCAATTTCCTTTGGAACATTTCATCTTAGTTAACAGCTTCGGTACACCCATACCAAAACGTTGCTTAACCTTCATAATATTTGTTATCAACCAAGCAGATATTTTTTCACTTGCACTGGCGTCCTTTGATTTTACTCTTTTTCAAGCACGTTGTTCAAGCTCGTGATCGGTTTGATGACGTAAACTTAAATTATTTTTGTTTTCTGAATTCGCTATATCGTGTTTCTTACACGCTGCATCCAATGGATTAATTCCTTAATCACCTCTCGCTAACCGCTTTGCAAGTTTAGTGCCGGGCCCACAATATTGGTACCCGGGAAGATGTAACTGAAACGGAAGTTTATTAAATAATGAATTCACTATGGCACACCCAGTCTTAACCGAATGTTGAGAACGTCCACTTCGTTTAACGGACAGCATTAGAATGAATTGTAAAGTCGATTGCGAAAATGCATATCGTAAAGCTGAAACATAAACTAGAAATAGATAATCTTGATGCAAACGTTGGATTTGGACATGTAGGGAAGAATGTGAGACCATGGTACGGTCCTTTGTTACCATTATCCATTCGTGGATTGCTAATAGGACCTTCCAAAAAAAACCAATGTTATGATTGCTTTGCTTACACACCCTTTAGGATTGTGTTTTAAAAATGTTTACGTATATTCAAAGTCGCTGTATCAACCCAAATACGAATATCTTTAAAAAAAATTCACACCAATCAAGGGTCACTTTTAGCGACACAACAGATATCGCGGAACCATCCGATGTCAAGCCGAATTCCATATTCATATTTGATGATGTAATGTGTGAGAAACAGGATATTATACGATCTTATTTGAGTATGGAACGACATAATAACGTGGATAGTTTCTACCTAGCGCAAACCTATTCCCGAGTTCCCAAGCAATTAGTACGTGATAACGCCAATTTAAACAAGATTCAATTCAAACAAGATGAAATGAACTTACGTCATATTTTTTCTGATCATGTATTACCAGATGTAACTTTCACACAATTTCAAGAGATGTGTGCTAACTGTTGGAATGACAAATATGGATTTCTAGTTATTGATAAAGACAGTTATTTAAATTCGGGAAGATATCGCAAGCGTTTCGATAACTATATATACGCAGAGTAAGATCAGTGCATACTCATTTCACAGTTGCCTGATACTCTAGTAACATCTCCTTCAAGATGAATGATGATATTGATCTGAAACGTCAATTGATCGAGTTTACAGATGCCGCTCGAGAAAAGTTAAAACAAATTAGAGCTCCTCAAACACAAGCAAAATTTGAATTGGAAAATTTTATGAGCCGATTGCTAAACCTTTGACTTCTATATCCGATGCTGTTACACAAAAATATATCAAGAAATAACTTTCCAAAGCTGCCAGCACATCCATAGAACCTTTAGTTTCGCCAAGCAAGCACATTTCAGAGAACCCTTCGTTGGAAACATCAACACCATCCGCAACGCGTTATAAGTATATTCCTAAAACATCGTTGGAAGCCCTAAAAAACGAGCCGTTTGATGGAATCTACGCAACACCATCTCCCTCAAACAAATCTACGGTATTAACTAATACCCTAATGAAGCTTCATACATCTCCAGATATTATATTTAATACATACTCATTGACATACATACATACTGAAATGAATTAAAGACAAAAACCATCCTGATTTGACACAGATCCAAAAGTAAGATATAAAAAGTATATGGTTAATTTGGAAATATGTTTTTCTCCTGGTAAAGTGACATTATGGCGCCAAGCTAAGAATATTGCAACATTTGAACGAAATGCGGAAATTTACGACTTAATATTCTTAAAAAATCCGCCGGTATTAGAACATATAAAAAAGATGACTCCAGAAGCCTTAGAAACCTATACAACTATGTTATAGTTGACAAATGCAGCGTACAAAGGCTATGACGAGATGCGGGGATTACAAGAAACCAGGTGGAAAAAATTGAACAGATTATAAAACCGTTAATAACAGGAAATCGATTGGGAAGTGGGATCGCAAGAAAAAAACATATGCGAAAGTAGCAATACCATTAAAAAAGTGTATTTTATCGAAAAATATTAACTACGTCTATTGGAATAAACCGAAAGAATGAGTGGAACGGTTACGACGATTGCTATGGTCATACCGGACACGATAATGAAAATACTGTCAATTATCGAAGAACTCCGTGAGGAAGGTATAGTTTATAAAGTAATCACCTAATTTGATCAGTATCTCGAGAGACGTGAGTTGAAACTTTGAATCCTAGCAGTGAAAGAATAAAAATTGTCAATGAATTTCATAGGACCGCGAGAAAAAGTTTTCCTAGGAGACGCACTGTTATTAAAGGATACGATGACTTGTGACAAATAGATTTCGCCGAAATGCAACAATATAAAACGAAAACGATGGCTATCGTTATATCCTAGTGTGCATAAATTGCACCCTCATGGTCAACGGAACAGTTTAAAATCGCAAAAGTTAACATTACCAATCCACCAACATACCTCTTGGAATCAGGAGAAGGTCAGGATATTTTTATGAAGCTGAACTGCAAAAAACAAATAGTCCTAATGTTTAATTAATGGAAAAAGTACTTGGCCGCCGCAAGAAGAATAATTAATCAAATATTTGTAAGATGGTTACGATTTTTAGATCAATTTAATTCATGGATTGATGAATCAGATATTGTTTAAAATATTTTATTTGGCAAAACTCTCTAACCTATCAAAAAATGGTTAAGGTTACTATTAAAATAGAGACATCATGAACTTCAAACTTGTTCTATTTAAATAGGTACTTATATAATTATAAATTAAAATTTTTGTTATCTTCATAGATGACTACTTCTCGACAAACTGGAGCTATATTGATTTGTCTTCACTTTAAATTCCGAAATTAACATAACTTTCTGATTTCGCCCTTTTCAACTCTCTCAAGCACATCTCTTTTTGTTGTTTCAATATTAGCAATTTTTTCTTCAAGCTGTTTCATCTGGCTACGAACCTCGTTAAGAAAATCTGTATTCATTATATCTGCCATTTGTACACGTAATCGGTGAATTTCTTAAAGCGCATTATCCAGGGTAACAGCTTCGCTACCCTTGGTTGGGGTGGCGACATTTGTTAAAGATTTTCCTTGAATGTCATATTGACCATCTGGAGTAAGCTTAGATCCAATTCCTGGTTCCCCCGCAATAAATGCACTTTTTCATCAACCTTTTGACGTCCAAATTTATCAAATGTGTTGTTATCACGACCCATGTTTATCTAAAACTATTTTTTTTTTTCGCCAAAAGTGCAGCGATATAAGGTATAAAATAAAGCGTTTGGGGTCTGTTACGTTAGTTAAATAATTCCTCTAATTAACTGATCAAGGTTCTTCTCAAGGTTAGATAATATTACTTCACTTGTTTCTATTATCGTATTTAAATATTTTCCTTGAATGTATCCAAGATTTACTAGTTTCTCTAATTAACTGATCAAATTTCTTCTCAGGTTTAGATAATATTACTTCACTTGTTTCTAGTCTCGGGTTACAATATCACAACCTTTCGAAGGGTCTGCGACGTTAGTTAAAGATTCGACTTAAATATCATATTGATGATCAACAGTAAATTTAAAACCAATTCCTGCAGGACTGCGTAATGTTAGTATTTTTTTGACAACCAAATTTATCAATTGTGATGTTAACTCGTCCCATTTTTAACTAGAACTAAAGTAAAATTCAAAAATATTGGTTATATCTGAAAACTTAAAAATAAGGAAAATAAAAGAAATACAGTAATACTAATAATTTATTTGCAAAAAAAATACAATTCAAACTTCATTATGTACATTGTCTTTTTCACAGTCTTCATTTACTTTTCTAATCTACATCCATTTTATCTAATATGTCAACACCACTCCGGTCATCATTGGTACTGTTTTCAGGAACCGCATATTTGTACATCACTCTGGTCACCACTGATATTGATATGAGGAACCTTAACATGTTTTTGTAGATTTTCCTCTTGTTTTTCAGCAGTTACTTCGTCAACACCCAAATCTTCGTATAATCGATATTTCTCCACAGTATCATTTGGAATACGTGGAAGTTTCATTAGAAAATCATTTAGACCTTCCTCAAGTATTTCTGAATAAAGGTATCCATCCGTCCATATACATACTTTTCACAAATATGTGCTCCTACAGATAAATTGGTTGAATCATCCAAATATTTAATATACTTTTCTCGGTCATCGACTCCAAACTGACTTAAAAGTGAAAGAATATCTTCAGAAGTATGAGTCCTAGCTCAAAATACTTTCGTGGAAATCATACCTTTCAGTAACATCACCCATATCTAATTAGAATTAGAAATACGTGTGTGAGGAATCTATGATTTCGAATTTTATTTCTAACAACTCCCTTATTACATTTTTTATTTAATAAGCTTTTGAAATTATAATATATTTATATATTATAATACAACAATGGTACCTTTAATGTTAAATATTACTATTCCAAAACACCAAAATTTGATTATATTACCGTTGGCAAACACATCGCGACCTCTGTCCTAAATATGTCAAAGTGAATTTATCATCCGATTTATTCATATTTTCGGCTATGTCCGACGGAAGAGCTTCAACAAGGCGTTTTGGTAAAAATGATTGAAAAGTTTGATTATGAGTTCTATCATACAATGTTACCAGAACAGTTTCTCCAAAACGTGTTATCATTAAGTTCATTTTCTTATTTTTTTTTTGTATATATATGCCCATCTCCAGATAATAAATTTCTTTCTTTTTTCTTGATGTAAGTGCGCTGATAAAATGTTATAGTCATGGTAATATGTTTTTTGACAGGTAATTGGAGATTCAATGTTTATCGATTTAGCGACATAATGTAGTCGCTATCGTTCAACCAAACACGGCAAAACTGGTCACAAAAAATGGATCGTCTATAGTTAAAAACAGACTACAGACCCAAAAGATTTCTGTATTTGTTACAGTTAAAAAGTTGATTTTGTTTGTAGTAAAATAGATATACATATATCAAGGTTACAAGATAATTCTGAATTTTATTTTGGGGGATACCTACTTAAGAAATTAATGGATCAATTTGATTGTGTAAATTCAAAATTGCCATTACTTATTAATGTATAATATCAGTTATGACCCAATTTTAACTTTCTCAAAATATCAACGATTCATGTGTTTTTAAAAAAACTCGGCCGTCCGCAATCTGAAATAAATGCTTTTAAAAAATGATGGAAAATGCCACATTTTAAAATGGATATTTTTAATATGCTTATAATTTTGGTGATAAGAATAAAAAAATCTTTCAGAAGAAGCGTGTTCCAAAAAAGATAATTTAGTGTTATAAATTCATTATCAAATTTAAATTTTTTTTAAAAAGTTAATATCTATCTCGACGAAATTTAAAAGAACGAGGTATTAATTACACTGTTTAACCGAAACAGTTTTACATGTTTCGGTTAAACGACCTGAATTTTTTATTTGTGATATAAACTCCTTAGTTCATTTTTGCAAAAAAAAATGGTGGTGGAAACAAAAGGGAAATTTTGGGGTACTGAGAAATAATACAAATATAAATGGGTTGATTTATGTACACATACTGTATAAAATATAACTTTTTAAACACAAAAATTTGGTCTATACCAGTGGCGGCTCTTCCATAGGGTGATTTGGTCAATGACCCCCCAAAAATATTTCAGAAAAAAAATTATTCGTTTGACCGTCACTCCTAATAGTTGTAATAAAACGAGAACCTCAAGAAAAGTTAAATATGCTATACTATTAGCCGCGCGCTACGATGCGAATGGTCTCGTTGCGTTCCTTAGGCATAATAATATACTAAGCTAGGCTGGGCAGTTCGAATTGCCCTGATTGCCTTAAAGCTTGATGAAAGTACCCGAAGTTTTCACAGCTACCGAGCGGCAGCCCAACGTGATAGCAAATGGAATATGAAATCGCGATTTGGGTCATTAGCCAGTCTCTTCTCATAATTCGATCGATTGGTCGCGGTATCACGTCGGCATTCAATTGTTCAGAGGTCGCGCGGGTGATATTCTGACTCGATATTGTTTCGGACGTTTTTAATCGATGAAAATTGATTTATACACCGTTTTTTGTAATATATATTTTTTTATTTTTATGATCCATGTGAAATATACAGGAAATAAAATGTTGGTAGTGACTACTGCAAAAAAATAAACAACTAAAAAGTGCTTACGAACTTAATTTTGCAAAAATAACCAATTTCAAGGTGGTCTATGTTTGAGTTGTGAATGTAGTTGAAATAAAATGTCGGTAGTGCAAAAAATTAAACAACTAAAGAGTGCTAACTAACTTAATTTTGAGAAAATAGCCGAATTCAAAGTAAGTGGTCGCAATTTGCCAGAACTTAGTATACGACAAACTAGTAAAGAGCATAAAGTATAAAGAGGTTTATGCAAAATTTCGCAAAAGTATGTACGATATGTAACTCATTTTACTGTTATGTTTGTTGTTTTCTAAGGACTCGAGGACTTATTATGGTGCAAAACCGGTGTTAAAGACTTAAAACACTTAAAAATAAAAAAACATGCGTTTTTTGCAGATCACATGAAATGTTCGGTGAACTACGCTACGGTCGGAAGTGAATATCAACACTTCCCGCACTCAGCTAGACACAGCTTATTGAAAATCCCTTAGAGATTTTAATGAAAATGTATTCAAAAATCGTTATATTTTAAACAAAATTATAGATTGTGTAAAATTTTGTGTGGTATTCGAGCTGGCACTACGTGGCCATGATCAAACGGCTTTGTCTGAAAATACAGGGGTTTTTCGATAGCTTATAAATTTTGTTGAGGAGCTGGGCCAAGATAGACTATCCGCTTTAGCAATGTTAAGTATCGAGAAATCGTTTATAAAAGGAATGTGCGTGCAATTTTAACGAACGTGTCATTCAGCATTTTTCCAATTCTAAAGAGAATTTAAAGCTCAATATAAAGATAAGATATTTATTTTTATTTTAAGTATGCCTATTTTTAAATTTTGTTAATGACCTCCCAATATAATTCACCACGAGCCGCCAATGGTCTATACTTTATTTTATGTGTGGCTTATTGGCCTTGAGTCATAAATTATTGCTGATTTATAGATTTGCTTTTCTCCAATTTTAATATAAAGCTAAAATAATGTGTCAATTAGCTCAGACAAGAACAGGGTTTTTATTAAACTCTGTTCTTGTCTGAGCTAATTAACTACAATACAAGAATGGTAATTAAGTGATATGATATCTTACACTGCTGGCAAATATTCTATCATAAAAATAACAAAAAATATGTATTAACCGGGGTTCACAAATCGTTTGTTTTGGAGATACAGTGTGTTAAAAATATATATATTTTTAAACATATCAATTTGAAATATTTCACACATATATAACCCAATGCAAGGAAATTTTTTGCGCGGCTGAACAGCAATATCTTGAAAACATCATTTTTATTGGGAACAGTAAGAGGTGTCCCAATTTAAATACATTTAATCATTGAATAATACATATATACTGCATTTTCAAACATTTATATTGGGCACCATTTTGTCCCACCATATTGGTATCCTACTAATAGAAAACCACTTTCTACCTAGTAGTTTTTACATTGACAAACACCGCCATTTTGTTCCATATATCACAGTTAATTAAAATTAAAAGCACCACTTTATTCTGCCTGGTAGTTTCTGCATTGACACACATCGGCATTTTGTTCGATCATCGTGAATTCGTAGGTACCAGTTTATCCCTCTATCACAGTTAATTTTTCTGCAAAATTTAAGTCAGTTGAATAAAAACATTTTTCACTAGTTGGTTTTTTAAACTGGCTACCATTTTATTTCGTCAACTTGAATTTTATTAGAGCGCTATTTTGTTTTATTATTTTCGATCCATATCAAAATGTTATCAGTTCATACTTATGTAACACTTGAATTTTGTGCAAAATTTGAAGTAACTATGTTTTTTAGTAATAATTTTTTTTATTTCTAAATGGTTTTCATTACCGATCCTCTTAGTGTTAGAGTGGTGTATTATTTGAGGTGAGGACCTAGTAACAAAAAACAATTATTTTTTTAAATTGCCGACGTTTCGCAACTTTATTGTTGGATCCTCGGGACATTTATATAGATTATATATCCTGCATGAAAACCAAAATATCAGTCTTATCTACTCCGTTGGTTCGCAGATATTTCCTAACCTCAAATAATACACCACTCTAACATAAGAACAAGATGATCGTTAACGAAAACCATTTAGAAACTTAATACCTGGGAAATATCTGCGGACCAACGGAGCAGGTAAAGACTGATAATATGGTTTCCTGCAGGATATAAAATCTATGTATGTGTTCTGAGGTCGCAACAATAAAGTTGCGAAACGTCGACAATTTAAAAAAATACTTTTGTTTTTTTTTACTAGATCCTAACCGCAAATAATACATCACTCTAACATAAAAACAAGAGGATCCTTAACGAAAACCATTTAGAAACCTAATATCTGGAAAATATCTGCGGACCAACGGAGTAGGTAAATAATGTTAATGTAGGTTTCATGCAGCCTATGGAATCTATATGTGATCTGAGGATGCAACAAAAAAGGTCCTGAGAAACGCCGACCGTTTAAAAAAAAGCTTTCTTTTTTACTGTAGCCTAACTCCAAATAATACACCACTCTAGCAAATATTTTTTAACATTGTTCCGCCATATTGGATTTTTACGAAAACATTATAAGGTCACCCCATATATCCCTTAGCATTTGGTCAAAATTTGTTGTCTATTTTTATCTTTAGACGGATCATTTTTTTTGGTAGTTTTGCAATACTTGCAAATTGAAATCCAATTAGCTGTCGAAAATCGTATTATCAGTCATTACGACATTTATTACATTATTATTACGATCATCATCAAAGAAAGGTAGTAATCTTATTTATAGATGGGCATATATAAACGAGGATAATAATTTTCGAACAAAACAAAGACAAAAAATTATTAAAGGCAGTTATATTTTATTGTTGGCATAACGAGTTCACTTTGGCAACGCCGTCTTTTCGAAAATCAGGGTACGGCTCGTTCGCTTGTTTCTTCTTCTGCCACGTACTCATTTATCGAGCGAATACGGCCGTACGTCGAGGAACGTATGCGTTCGCTTAGTGTGGACGTCAAGTATATGAACCTATATATGAACCTATACCACAATTAATTAGGAAATCCAAAATGAAATAAAAACCATTAAGCAGTTTTTTCAGGCTGAATTTTTAAATATTTTATTAAGGCGCCATATTGTTCCGCCATCTTGAATTCGTACCAAAATGTTACCAGTTGATTCCAACATAATATTTGATGTTGGTGCAATATTTGAGATAAATTGGAGAAATGGATTTTTAATAATAATTTTTGTAACATTTTACTGGGCTGCCATTTTGTTTCGCCATATTGGATTTTTACCGAAATATTACCAGGTCATCGCCATATGACCATTAATTTTTGACCAAAATTTGAACTAAATCGCGGACAGACATACCGACGGAATTGAAAAAACATGTTTTTCGGCATCTACGGACCCTGAAACGTGAACATCTGAAAAATCTCGGAGAGTAATTTTTTCACGATTACAATACTTCCCCTTTGCTAGGGAAGTAAACATGAACGACATATTATTACACAACACGATTTTTAGATCAGTGTTCGAAAAAATGAACAAATAAGTTTATTTTAAACTATTTAAAACAATAATTATTTTATATATAAGTGTTTTTTCTTAACTAACCGAAAAATTTTAATTTTCAAAAAATTAGTGTTCACCTGCCATTTTGTAAACTAAAGTTAACTTATAACGTATCTTGGTAAAGCTATTTTCATTCTGAACGCAATATCCTGTAAAAATATATGAAATCTTATTTAAAATAAAAAACTAGAGGTTATTTCCGGTAAAACCAGAAGTAAAGAAATCTGTCTCATATCGAATAATATAAGTGTGCGAAATTTCGAATTGATATATTTAAAACTACAAAAATAGGTCTCTGTTACATATCTTCTGTGTTTACACTCTATATACATACAGCATTTCTCCAATTTATCTCAAATTTTGCACAAATATCAAATATTATGGTACGAATCCAAGATGGCGGGACAAAATGGCGCCTTAATAAAATATTTAAAAATTCAGCCTGAAAAAACTGCTTAATGATTTGATTTCAAATTGTGTGCCCTAACAAATTATGGTATAGGGATCAACTAGTAAAACTGTGTTACTGATTCAAGATGCCGGAACAAAATGGCGGCCAAATAAACTGTTTGTAATCACGAAAAAAATCTCAGATTTTACATGTTTTATCAATTCCGTTGGTTGGTCTGTAGGTCTGTCTATCAGTTCGCGGCTTAGCTTAAAAACTGCTTACCCGATTGACTTCAAATTTTGACCAAGACCTAAGGGACATATGGGGATAACCTGATAATATTTTAAATGTTCGGCGTTTCGCAGCACCTTTATTGTTGCATCCTCAGGACACATACACATTCTATAGCCTGCATGAAACCTACATTAACAGTATTTACCTACTCCGTTGGTCCGCAGATATTTCCCAAATATTACATTTTTAAATGCTTTTCGTTAACGATCTTTTTGTTTTTATTTAGTTAGTTGTTAAAGTGGGTTATTTTTGAGGTTACGATCCAGTAAAAAAGAACAAAAGTCTTTTTTTTAAATTGCCGACCGATGTTACCTCAGGACACATAGATTTTATATCCTGCATGAAAGTTAAAGGTATTAAGTTTTTAAATAGTTTTCGTTAACGATCCTCTAGTTGATATGTTAGAGTGATGTGTTATTTAAGGTTAGGAAATATCTGGGGGCCATCGGAGTAGGTAAACTGATAATTTGGTATTCATGCAGGATATATAATCTATATAAATGTCTCGAGCATCCAACAATAATGTTGCGAAACGTCGACAATTTAAAAAAAGACTTGTTTTTTGTTACTGGATCCTAACCCCAAATAATACATCACTCTAACCTCAAGAGGATCAGTAACGAAAATCATTTAGAAAATTAAAAAAAATTATTACTAAAAAAACTATTTTGGATAATTACTTCAAATTTTGCACAAAAATCAAGTTTTACATAGGTATAAGCTGGTATCATTTTGATATGGATCCCAAGTAATAAAACAAAACAGCGGCCTAATAAAATATTTTAAAAAATCAGCCGGAAAATATAATTTAATAAATTGATTTCAATTTGTGTGCTGCAAGAACTAAGTAAATTGGTAAAATTGTGGTACGAATTTAAGATGGCGAAACAAAATGGCGGGCAAAAAAAATTTTTAAAAGATCAACATAAAATATCTTGTTCAACTGACTCAATGACGTAACAAAATAGCGGTATGACGATGTAAAAACATTAATTTACATTAATTCTATAACAAGCGAACAAGCGCTTGCAGCCTGCAGCAGCACTTTATGCCGCTCCCATCTCTATTTGCCTTACGGATATTCACCATTGCGTTGCCATAGCAACTGCCGTAAACAAATCTAAGCGCGAAAACCGTCGTGCGGGGGGAGTCTGATGCGGAATTTCTAAAGCTGCTCAACGGGTCGCTTTTATCAAAAGGTGTTTAGCGCGCTACGTTTTTAAATCATTATTATTTTTTCAGTATATAACGTACTAGCTTTAATAGAAAAAAATAGTATAATTAAATAAATATGTGAATTTATATGAAATATACTGCATTTTTATAATAAAAATATAAATTATAAAATTCTTAATATTTTAAAAATATTTTTATTTTTAAGTAAATTCATTGGAAAATGTGGGTGAAGCGGCGCTTCACCCGCGTCCCCTGGCGAGCCGTTACTGTTATGTACAGAACTAAACTGGGTCACACTTCACTGCTGTTCCTAACAAATGGAAAAAAATCATAGCGAGGGAAATCCGGGTAAAGGGAATTTACCGATTTTTTCAGTTATTTTTGCACTAAAATTACCTTTTTACTTCCCTTGTAAATGATTGTAATCGTGAAAAAATCACACTACGAGTTTTTTTTCAAATTTCTGTGTTTCAGGGTCTCTACTAAATGCCGAAAACATATTTTCTGAATTATGTCAATCTGTCTGTCAGTTCGTGGCATAGCACTGTTAATCCCACTGACTCCTACTGGTCAAACATTAAGAGTGACCTGGTAACATTTTGATAAAAATCCAATACGGCCACACACATTGGTTACTCTTTCGCTACAAACAACAAAATCAACTTTGTAACTGAAAGAAATAATAAGGTTAACGTTCCAAGAAAATGTGTGGCTTTGTTGTCTATTTTTATCTTTAGACGGATCATTTTTTGTGGTAGTTTTGCAATGCTTGCAAATTGAAATCAAATTAGCTGTCGAAAATCGTATTATCAGTCATTACGTCATTGATCAGAGCACTCACATGGACGTGGATAAGGAACGTCTGCGGACACGCTCGTTCGCTTGTTTCTTCTTCTGCCACGTACTCATTTATCGAACGAATACGGCCGTACGACGAGGAACGTATGCGTTCGCTTAGTGTGGGCTTCAATTATATGAACGACGAACTTATGCGTTTGCTTGCGGACAGGTTCGCTCGTTTGATGGTACATTAAAGAGAAAACTCGTTCTCAAACTAGATTTTTATGTTCCGCGAATTTCGATGTTGCCGATTGTTGCCGTGCCTTTGACCGGCCCGTATATTTAGATTTTAAATTATTTCCTCATCAGTAGTTGAAAGACGGTGTGCCGCAGAACAAAAAATATCGATAAATTAAACATAGCTTTTTCAGTAACGCAGTAAATAATGGCTGGGAATACTTGTAAATATTTTAATTGTATAAAAAGTCGAATAGACCATGGGGTTAGAATGTTTAGATTCCCATTTAAAAATCCCAAATTGTGTAGAAAATGGATACTCAATTGTGGTAGGTTTATGGAGGTAGTAGTAATTGTGGCATTTAATTTTTCTTACATTTTACATTGTGTAGTTAGTAGGCAGCATGCGTAAGGTAATTTGTAAAATAAATAAGACGCATAGGTACCTACCTAATAAAAAAAATAACTGTTTTGATCCTAGTAGGTATATACACACATGTCCAAATTTAGTATAAAAAAACTTTTATTGTAGCATATAAAAATAATATAATATGCAGTAACAGGGGCGTGCGGTGAAATTTTAACAAAGGGAAGCAATTTTTAGAAACTTACCTATTTGTAATGTAATTCGATTCTTCGATCATTTTTTGCAAATTCGTCAATGACGTCATCATAAGAACATCGATGCTCTGACTCTGAAAAATTGCATTCTACTGATGAACTTGTGGCAGGTATTGTCAATACTAATTCACACAATTTCGACACTTCGGTGTAGGCATCTTCCAGCTCCTTGTCTTTTAAAAATTGCATTAGTTCCTTAGTGTTATTTTTTGCGCTAATGTCATCAGTTTCGTAAATCACTTTTAGTTCAGATCGGCTGGCCATAATGAAGAAGAAGAGATTTAAACGCATCTTCTGGAAAAGTTTTTCCTTTAAATGCAACAAAATTGCAGAGCTCGAGGAATTTAAAATCATTTAAACCGTTAAATCTATAGTTTATTTGTTGCTGAATTTGATCGATTATTTCATAAAAGAGGCGCCTGTATTTAGTTTGAACATCTCCTACCTTGTCTGTTCGAAGACGCTTGGCTTGGGGCTCTACATTTAACGCCATCGTTTTCTCCCAAAGTAGGTCAAAGTCATCTCTTTTTTGGCTTAACATGGACTTAAAATCATCCACTTTTTTTAGGCAAAAAAGCAATATCATTTGTTTTAGTTTGTAAAATATTACAAACATTGTCCGAGAATGGAAATATTTCTGAAAATATGTTCAACAAATAATTAAAATTAAAATCTCGTTTCAAACAGTCCAAAACCCCCCTCGAACTATTTATTGCTTCTGAGTTTCACGTTTCATTATTTTCTATTATATTCTCAAATAGTTCAATCAGTGATTCACAATTTTCAGATACTGTTAACACAAGTCTTCCATTATAGTTCCACCTAGTAGGAGCTACTTTGGGCAATCGTTTGTGGACAATGGAGTCCAAAGCTTGTGTACGTTTTGTTGACTTGGAAAAAAAAATCAGCCATGCCACTTAAAGTAACGAAAAATACTTTACACTCTTTAATGTGATTGATGGACTGGGATAAAACTAAATTTAATTTATGAGCAAAACAATGGACAAACACCTCACTTGGGGAAGTTTCTCGAACTTTAGCTTGCAGACCCCCTAATTGTCCTGCCATCACTGCAGCTCCATCATAGCTTTGAGCAACTGATTTTTTCTCTCCATTAATTTCTCTAGTAACGTTATAAACCACGGTATATAATGCATCTGCTGTACGATTTTCGGACACATTCTTTAAACCTAAAAATCGCTCTTGAATACTTCCGTCTGTTTTAACGTAGCGTATTACTATAGATAATTGGCTAAAATTAGTGATATGAGTTGTTTCCCGCTTAATTCTTTTTAGAATAATGGTTGCAACAGCGGAAATTAAATCATTCTGAATTCGATTCGACGTTCCGCGAAAAACGCTAGACTGCTCTAAATGATTTTTTAAGCAATCATCATTTTTAACCATTAAACTATGTTAATCTTCATTTGAAGAAACCCTTGTTTCGTCATGACCTCTAAATCCCAATTCGTGCTGTCCAACATCGATAAGTCTTCTTAATATTTGCCTATTTTTATCGATTAGTTCATTGTGTTGGCGGTGACTAATTTCCAACTGTTTATTAAGGGCGTGTTCAATTCTGGTTTTGCCGAAGACTTTTTCTTTTATGACGGCCTGTAAATGCGCTTTGGACATGTGTCTTTTACAGCTTTATGGAAATTGTTTAAATCGAAAAAACCTGTTTTATTCCAGAGACCTTTTTCATTTTCAAAAAGTAAACATGGCCAACAAAATAATTTACTTATATTTTCACACCCTGTTAGCCATTTAAATTGTTCGTGTTGTTTTTTCGGATAAAAATGTCTAATACAGTTTTTCATTTTTGTGGTTAAATTTTTCATAGGCGGTTTTGCCCTTCATTTGGAAATTATTTAAAGCTTACCAGCGAAGTTTTAATGTTGAAAATCCCTTTATTATTAAGACACACACCACACATTCACACCACACACTCTTCTTACTAAATTCTCCAACATTTTCAACGTTATTACCGACAGCCGAGGTTGACGGTATTTGCATATCCAGGTCCGTATTATTGTCTTCCATATCGCACCGTGCACGACGCGACGTACGTATCACACACCACACGGATAGCCGTTCAAACAGCGAACCTACTCCAACGATAGCTTCCGCCACCACTTAAAGCACGCGACTGAAACGCAAAAATTGCAAACAACCGGTGGAAAGTTTAATAACCTCTGGCTCGATTCACAGGAAATCAAGCATACAGGACTTGGCTGCAGAGAAGCTAGCGGCCCGCATAGGTTCTATTCGATATTCTATTGTGGCTGGGTAGGAGTCAAGGCCGCATTTATTATGGGCTTGATAATTAAGATAATATTTAAAAATTTTTAATATAAACTAAATTAATGGTTTTCTATTTCAAAAATTACATTTTAGAAGATGTTTTATAATTTTTTTCAAGGGAAGAACTGCTTCCCTTGCTTCCATGGACTGCACGCCCCTGTGCAATAATTTTGGTCATGTGTGTAGTTGCTCAAATAAATTATGCCTATACAGTTATAGTGTATCTAACGTAAATTGAGACAACATAAAAACTAAATATCCATCAACAGTCGGCGATTTCTTTGTGAAGCATGGGCGGCATGACAGAAATTTAAACTTACTTTTGTAAACCGATTAATTGAATAAAAATAAAATTTTCCGCTGTCTTAATTTACTTTAGATACAATTTACTTATAAATATTCGTACAGTAGAATCCATCGATACCTGGGTATATGGACTTCCATGAAAACACAATTTATTTGGGTTAAATAGGTATCACCCTTTAGTCTCGTAAAAATCGGCTTATTTATTTTTTATACAGTTTTACTTATATATATAGCAAATTTTGAAAAATTGTACAGTTTCAGGTAAATGTGTTCATTAAATTATTATACAGACCGTCAGAGCTAATTTTCATTAGATTCCTTTATTAACCGCACGGGCAGGTCCTACCTACAAAATGTGGCTAACAATTTTTGATATATTCGAAAATGTAATAAATAATATTATGCAGATTGAATCTATTCAGTATAAATACGAATATATCAGTTCATATATGCAAGTGATCCGAATTAATAAAAAAGGAATCGAATCCAAATCCTTTTGAAATCGTGTAGCGAATCCGAATCATGAATCCCCCGCATTAACAAACTATTCGAATCACGCCTTGGAATCCTAAAAAATGTTTCAAATCCTTTCCAACTCTGGTATCTGGGTGTTTTTATGGAAGTCTATGTATATCGGTGGTTTAGTTAGTTACTTATTTCATGTACTTAATCGTAGTTAATTGTTGGCATATGGGGATAATTAAAAATCACAAAAAAACTTCACATTAAATGAAAGTATCGAATAGAATCTTGATCAAATCTATGCTACTATATTATAGGTGGCTAAAATTTCAAAAAACACTAAAATGTTTTATGTTACTACCTATTAATAAAAATAGCGAGTATACCGGTTGTCCATAGATAAAAGGATCGCTCTTTAACTTCTTTCTTTTTCAAGAAAAACAAATGAAATTGGGTACATTGGTATATTGGATAAATACGATTTTTCTGACATTTTTAATTGCTATCTGTCACTTTCGGTTTGACCGAACTTTACCCTCACTTTCTTATTTCAATATTTTTATTTAATACGACAAAAAAACACGTTCTGAGTGCAATGAGATTTCATTTGTCACTTGTATTAAATTATTTAAACGATTATTACCTGCTGTTATAAGCTTCTGTGCTTGCTTGCAACAACGAACCGTAGAAATTGGCAATTATGTAATATGTTAGGAAGTTAATTATATATTTTTTGTTAGGAAAATCAAACAAAAATATATATCACTTTTTAGAAAGTGACCTTAGGAGTGAAAAAAAATTTTGTTTGAAAAAGGACGCAGTTCCTCAACCTTATAATGCGGACAATACAGAAGGCCTGAAAGTACTCAATCCCCAAAAAACATACGGCAGACGATCATCAGAAATTTGCCCAAAACAACTATTTACCATCAAATTGCAGATAGATCTTCTTTGTCAGAATTAAGTAATTTATCCGAAAATCCAAAAATGATGCCACGGAAAGTTCAAATGAAAAAGAAAATTACACTCCAAATAAAAAAAATTAAAAATTAGACTCTTATTATTAAACGCTTAAAAACTAACATGCAAAAATTTAGGGCGTCAACTACTTTAAATATTTTACCTTTTCTGTCTATCCTAAGTTCTGTGGCAAAAACTTTTGTGTTAATGCAATTTCGTGGAAAAAGACGAGTTTCGTACAAAAGTGAAAAGGAATTTGCGACTTCATTTTATTATAAATCACCTAGTGGCTATATTTTTTGTGGCGACAAGGGCTTAGTCTGCCCAGTCCCAAGACCATTTAGGGCTGGCTTAAGCATAATGATTTTAGGCCGGGGATAGACGAAGGCGTTTTAAAGTTTCTAAAAGCAAAATGCGAAGCAATGCCCGAAAATAAACGAAAATGTATTGTGGCATTTGATGAAATGTCTATAAAAAAGTCCACCGAATTTAATATAAAATTAGATCTTATTGAGGGATTCGAAGATTTGGTACCCTTGGGAAGAAGTGCCAAGCATGCGACTCATGCATTGGTTTTTTCTATCAAAAGCATTTATGGCAAATGAAAATTTCAATTATCCTATTTTTTTACAAATAGTTCCATCAAAAAAAACAAAACTAAAACAGTTACTGGTATTTAATATTAAAAGCCTTATTTCAATTGGTTTTCCTCCCAAGGTAGTAGTGTGCGACCAAGGTTCAAATAATAGAGGAGCTCTAAGTCTTTTAGGTGTGTTAAAAAACAAACCATTTTTTGAAGTTGAAAAACTAAAAATATTTGCTATATATGGCGTTCCACATTTATTTAAAAGCATTCGCAGTAACTGGTTAACTGGTACTTTTAAATTATCTAACAAAATATTTTCATTTAATGTTTTAAGGCAAACCTTTGAAATAGATCGAAAAACAAACACCGTCAGAGCCCTTCCCAAAATAAAGGAAAAACATCTAAACCCTAACAACTTTGAAAACATGTCTTGTTCCCTGGCACTTCAGTTGTTCTCTAGTTCTATGGCAGCGGCAATCAGGTTGTGTATTGCTACTGGACAATTAAGTCAAGCAGCTTCTGACACAGCGGATTTTATCTCAGGCTTAAACAACTTATTTGATTCGTTGAATAGTAGACGTTTATTTGTTAAAAATCCTTTTAATTGTGGTATCAGCGATAAAAATTCGCTGGGGTTAGAAACTTTACAAAAAGGAAAATACATTTTCGTATCTCCTATTAAGGTAACTAATAGTCCAACTACTAAGCATCCGACCGCCCTGTTATAGATAAAAATTATGGAGCCAATGTAAATATATTTTTGACCGTACTAAATAAGGCTACTGAACATATGGTTGAAAAGTCGATGTGCATATTTAAAAAACGGTTTGATAAATATAAAGAACAAGAATTTTTGGCTACAAATAAAAAACTACATAATTGCACAAAACTGCTCTTGGTTGGGCAGCCCTAACGATATTCAAAATGGTAAATACGAATCTCTTTAAATTCTGTAAATAGACCAATAATAATAAAAAACAAACCAACCAAAAACTTAAAAATCTAAAAAACCAATAACTATAGCAATAAAAGATTTTCGGCACCATTTCTGTAACAAATTTTGATAGTTTTTCACTACACAGCTAGAAAATATCGGGTGGTTAATAATTGTTATGGTCGTAGTGGGCTGAGGTTTTCTTTTTCTCTTATGAACGTATGTCGTAGGTGCGTTCGTATGGTTTGAGGCTACTGTCAGTAAATTGTCATTTTATTTTTTTAACTTCTTAATTTTGGAGTGTTAGAACGACCAATAAAGAGTTCAATAATCTTTTCCTAAACCGAATTTCTTTGAGAAGTAGAAACTTTTATCAAGAATGATTTTTGATCGAAAAATAGCTTTTCGTCCATTTGTTCTTTCAAAAGCTCCTCGTGTCCCTCTAAATCCGTGGAGTCTTTTGTTTATTTTAGTTTTTTTTTGCTTCGAAGATAAATACCTACCTACTAAACTAGAGAGTACAATTAAAACTAAAACAATAATTAATCATTTGCTCTTAAACATTTGCGTCTTGATTTAGGTTTTGACAATTTAAAACATGACTATACCTTGATGAAAGCAACTCCAATATTACGTCATCATGACACCAAGTCACAGAAAATATAGTTAAATTTTTCATTGGATTTTCTTTGACCAAACGTATTTTTATAGGATTTGCTGGTGGCCTCATTGTGAATGTAACATTGCAACTGCTTTAATTTAACTTCTATATAAGCCAATGTAATATTACCACATTTATGAAAGACCATCACTTAATTTTTTTCTGTTTTGTTTGTGAAAGTATGGGATTTGTTATTTTCTTGGTCGAATTTACTTAAAACTTGGTATTAATAGTCGTCAATACAATTAATGAATCATGTATTTCGTCGTTTTCTAAAATTCAACCCTTATGGGAGTGAAATGGGGAGCAGGCGGTTAGTTTATAATTAAAGTATTAAGTACCGTAACTTTGGTTTATTGTTAAATATCGTGCACATTCCTTTTCAATAATATCTAGCCTAACCTCGGAAAAAGGCTTCCTTCCAGTGTTGGGCATATTACCAACCTCGAGCTTCAATCTTGATTGGTAAACCTAGCCCTACCTGGAATGAAGCTGTATTTCCCTCGGTATGTAATCTACTATAATTTAAGTCCTCAAGAATTACAGAATATAATTAAGAAATATTTTTGTCGTCTCCTCCTCCTTTGTGACATGTCATCAGTCCCGTTTTTGCATTAACTACAAATGAGCCTATGCTTTATGTAACTTGCAACTTGTGTTTTTCTCTAGTTTTAACCGTTTTCCAACTGTAAATGGAAAAGTGGACAGCTGATTTTTAATTGTTTATAGCTTGAACTTAAGCCAAATTCGCGTTAAAAATGCCTCTAGATTTTTACGTAAAGCCAAAATAGATATTCAATAATATCGAGAATACGTTTATGAGCCAACCTATATAATACAATATATATTTTTAAAATATAAACTTAAATAGAAGACAATCTTGAAGTACAACCCCTATATTTAACTTTTTTTTATATAAATCGTTGGAATCGGGATAAAAAACTCTTTCATTCTAGCCGATAATATACAGTGTGTTTCGTTAAAAAAACAAAGTTGATGTTGATTCCAGAAAAACGAAACTCCCTGTATATCTAAAAAATACATCATAAAAAAAATTGTTGTTTGTTATTTCGACTTTGTATTCTAACAATATTTATGTGGCTTGGAATCAGCTGTTTACGAAAATGTGATGGTTTAGTAAGGCCTGTTTTTTAACAAATACTGTAAGGTATGTTTTACTATTGATTTCATAAGTATAAAATAAGGTTTAAGCTTGATAAAAAGTATAAATTTTAAACATTGTAATAAATCCTTTGTTTGTAGGGCTTTCATGTATTTGTAAGTTAGAATAAAAAATTTAAAACTCCCTCTGACCACTGTGGTTAGTATCTGTACTTCGAATTTTAATTTTTTTTTGTTTTTAGATTAATTGATTACACTTTAAGGTGCCTAGGCAAATGAATGTGTTTAATGTTCAACGAGACCTCACAAACAAGAGCTCTTCCACCATAGGGTACCGAGTTTATTTAGATCATTTTATACCAAATTATTTTGAAATAGAACATGAACTATTAAGTAAGTAGTTAATTAAAGTACATATACCTGTATGCTTTACTACTTACACTTACGTGTGTACTTTTTTGCTCTGACTCATGCATTTTACACAAAATTATGTAAATATATAACAATTATGTGATTTGTAAAATGAAACTTATTATTCATTGTTGTTAAATAAATGGAAAAGTTGCAATCAATGTCGAATAAGTTTTCTTCAATTTTTACATGGGTATATTTAAAATCTGGAAAATTATGCTGTTATAAACTCCCTATTAAATTGATTCTACCTGGTAAAATTGCTTAACAGAACGTACTGATTATGTAATGTAGCAATAAATTGTTAATTTCATAGGCTTACAAGCAAAAAGCATTAAGTCAGCTGTGTTCACATTTGACTTAGTGCTCTTTGCTTGTAAGCTCATGAACAATATATGAAAATCTGTCTTGCAATACGTTTTTTTTTTAAGTTCATACAATAATTGACTGATAAATGTGACTCATTGCATGCACAATAAACCAACTATTTTTGTATTGCCCGTGTTTCATTTCTGGTCCAGGCATTGACTTTTTCGTAAAGCATATTACTATTTGAATATATTTTTTTAGTTTGATGGTTCGTTTTATACTGCCAATTTAGCAATGGAAATATCTGGATACTACGATAAGAACACAGGAAAACTAGTAAGTTATAATAGCTTTTTAATTATATCACAGAGGCCACTGCTTTTGGAATGTTTCTTCCTTATTCGAACCAGATTTAGAAGTAATTATGAATTAGTGTCAATTTTACATATTTGTCAATATTATTAATATTAATACAATGAAGACCTGTCAAAGTATATAAGTAAATTGTTTTTAAATATTACATTGTTAATTTTATTTCCTCAGTTCCCAAATAAATAACATTTCCTAAATGTTTTTTTTCGTAGTTTCTCGTGTTTGTTTTGAAGGTACGTAGCTTACACTTTCTTAACAATAGAATGCTATATGTCATATCTTTTATTTAGATATACATAATACCTACACATTTTTTAAGAATGCTTTGCACTAATAAGGCTACTAATAGAAAATTTGTTAGGTATATCTTTTTATTTTTTTTCTCTGGGGGACTGGCCTTACATGATAAGTGTTTTGGCCACGGAATCTTAATATCAGTACGAGAGACGCTATTATCATTACAAGTATCGTTATTATTATTATATTTTTCTCCAAACTTAAAATTATTATTTACACCTAAACACTTAAAAGACGGGGACACACGCTTCACGCCCAGGGGCCCGTCAAGGCGACTTTTTATTCACAAACAAGAAGGCCCCTAAAAAAGGGAATTCACATTTAAGGTAAGTGTTAGGATATTATAATGTTATTTTGTTCTTACTACTAAATTAATGACCTTTAAATATCAAGCTTAATTTCACTTAGAAAATCAAAAATTGCACTGAAAACTTCTAATTTATTGCAACTTAAAATCTCTGGCAGCTACATTGGTAATGCGATTTTATATGTTAAGAGTTTTCTAATTAGTTTGGTGGACTCTTCTTTGGTTAACTTGCAGCCGAATAGTATATGATTCATGTCACCATATTCTCCACATGCACATAAGGGGTTATCATAAACTCCAATTTTATGGAGATGACTAGGAAATCTTCCATGATTAAATTTAATACGGCTTATAGTAGCTATATTTTTTCTTGAAGACCTAGAATTATAATACCAATGTATTTTAGGGATTTGTGGATGAATTTTGAAATAGAAAGTATTACTTTGATGTCCATATATGCTCCATTTTTCGCTCCATGTATTATGCATCTTTTTCCTAATAATGGGGAAATAATCGGATATTATTAAAGTGGGTTCATGATAACTATTTAATTGTTTTTTGTCGATGTTGTCCACAACTTCATTTCCTGTAATCCCGAGTGTGCTTTAGTCCACAAAAATTTTATTTCAATATTATGTGCTGCGTTTAATATTTTCATGATGTTGGTAATAAAAGTATTCGGATATTGATTTTTATTTAAATGAAAGTATTTTAGGTTATTAAGAACAGACTGCGAATCGGAGCATATAAGTATATTTTGATGTCGAGTCTTAATTGCCCATTTTAAGGCATGGCAAATTGCTGCTGCTTCAGCCGAGAAAATACTTAAATTTTTATTTAGGGTAAAGGACTGTTAGTAGGTTTTTTGTGGACAAAAAAATGCTGCACTAAGTTGGTTCTCCCTCTTGGATCCATCTGTGTATATGACAAGAAAATTGCGGTACATATTTCCTAGGTATTCTTTGAATATCTGTTTTATTGATATAATATTTTCAGGATAATGAGGAATATTAATTTCAGGCTGCGTAAATAATATATTATAATCAAGATGATAAATTCTTGTGGGATATGAATCAATATTGTTTTGAAAATCAAGGTTATGATATTCCATGTAAGCTTTAGCTAAAGGTGGTGAATTCATTTTTCCCAATAGGCTTCAGAAAGATTATATAGGAATACTTTATAAATTTTTGTTAAAAGAGGGTGTTTTTTTATATGGAGTTTTAGAACAAATTTATGGGCTAAGTAATCTCTTCTCAGGTGCAGTGGTTCGAGTACCTCGACTAGTATTGCCTCGGTGGGGGAAGATTTCATAAGTCCCAAATATATTCTTATAGACTTATATTGAAGTTTGTCTATTTTTTTGAGGTGACAGTTACTTGCTGAACCATAAAACAGACAACTGTAGTCGATAATCGACCTTATGTAAGCTTTATAAAAAAGTAATGCGTTTAATTGGTGTGCTCCCCAGGAAAAGGAACATATTTGTTTTAGGAGGTTTATGCTTTTCTCGTTTTTTTTTTTATTATGTTATTTATTTGATGATTCCAAAGTAATTTTGAGTCCAGTATTACCCCCAGATACTTATAATATCTTGCAACTGGAAATGTGGTTTCGTTTAATTTAATGTTGTTTGGAACAGATATGCGTTTACGACAGAAAAAAACTACTGTTGTTTTGTTTGTTGAAATGGTGAAACCGCTCTTATTAACCCAGTTGTTCAAAACATAAGCAATGTGATTAAGCCGTGTTATGCTTTTTTCCTTGTTATTCTCTATACTGTAAAGTGCTATATCATCCGCATATTGGATACATGTTACGTTATTAGCCCAGAACTCGTGTAAGTCCATGGTATATAAATTAAATAGAAGGGGTGATAAAACTGATCCTTGAGGTATGCCTAGGCTAGTTCGTCTAGGGTCGAGAGTTACATTGTTTTTAAGTCTAATGGATATAGATCTTTGTGTAAATTTGTTAATTATTAAATTTATTACTGTTTCTGGAATTTTAAGGATTTTCACTTTTGTGCTAAAATTTTTAGGTTTACAGCTTCGTAAGCGTTTTTAATATCTACAAAAATAGCACTGACGCATTTATTTTCCGTGAGACCTATTTGTATATCACATAGTAGATGACTAATAGCTTCCCTTGTGCCGAATCCTGGTTTGAAACCATACTGGTTATTGGGTAATACATTATTATGTAAAAACCAAAACTCTAGCCTAAATTTTATTAATCTTTCGTAAGTTTTAGTAATACAGGACATTAGGGTTATGGGTATGTATGATTCTGTTAATGATTGATCTTTTTTATGTTTTAGAAAGACTACCACAGTACTGTGTTTAAGTTGGTCTGGTACATGTGAGTACCGCCACATTTCGTTTAATATGTTTAGCAGAAAATTTTTAGCGTAAACACCCATATTCTGTAACATAGGGTAGCATATGTGATCTGGGCCAGGTGAAGTGTTTTCTATATTTTTAATAGCTCTCTTAAGCTCTACAGATGTGAAGTTATTATTTAAAAAATTACTATTATTATTATTATTAGTATTTCTAGACTGAATTATTGTATTAGCATCTACAGAAGGTGGGCATAACTTTATTTGAATTTCTTCCGCTAATTTATTATTAATATATGGTATGTTTGTTTTATTTCTTTTAAAAGTTTTAACCTTTTTCCATATATTTCCGATCGGTGTGTCTTTGTTAAGGGATGAGCAATAATTTTGCCAGTATATCCTAGCTTTTTCTTTAAATTTTCTTTTGGCCAGAGCCATTACTTTTTTATATTCAATAAAGTTTGGTTTTGTGGGAAAGTTTTTATATTTTTGTAGTGTAGATTTTCTGGTTTGTATCATCTGCGAGCACTCATTATCCCACTATACTGGTTTATCTCTATTTTTTGGCAAAAATGGTTTATTTTCTTTCATTGCGAGGGACGAAGATTCGTTTATACTTTCAATTAGGTAAACCAGCTTTTCATCGACATTACTTAGAGTTGGAGCATTTAATAAACGATTTTCTAAATTTTGTTTATAAAGTTCCAGTTTGCAGAGCTAATGCGCCATTTTCTTGTGGGGTATACATTTTTATCGAGGTTATAACCAATGTGAAAATCCATTATAATTGCAAAGTGATTAGAACCTAGTGTGTCCGGATGGATGTTCCATTGTATTGAGTGAGCTACATTTGGTGAGGCTAGACTTATATCGACACATGAATTAAGTTGTTTATTTGTAGTTAGTAGAGTTGATTGTCCCTTATTCAATATTACAAGGTTTGAGTCTTCGATTGCTTCAAGTAAGTTTTTGCCCGCCGTATTTTGCAAGTTAGAGCCCCAAGCGCTATGATGAGCATTCAAGTCTCCACAAATAAGTGCATTTCTATCTAAATTTAATAAGTTTATCCATGTTTGAGTATTTACTTTTAGGTTAGGTGGTCTATATAATGACAGAATAAAATAGTATTTATTTTCTATATAAAGTTTTATACCACATAGTTCAATGGGTATATTTTTATTACTAAAATCAACAGCTTCATAATTTAAATGTTTTGCGATAATTATTGCTACGCCACCTTTACCGTTAGGTCGATCAGTTCGAACAATATTATAGCCCTGAAATGAGAAATTTATTTCGGGTTTTAACCAAGTTTCAGAAATTAGTGCAATGTCTATCATATTAGAAAGCAAAAAATTTGTTAAACTGTGTTTATTTGAAACGAGAGATCTTGCATTCCACTGGAGAATACAGATATTTTGTTGTACCCCTGAGGCCATTTTATGTATTGTAAAGAGGTATATCACTAATGAGGGTAGAGATTCAATCTTTGATATCGTTGTCGTTAATGGTTAGATCTACTAAATTATTATTTTTTAAAATATTTTCAATTAAGTTTTTTGTATATTTGGAAATTTGTTGTGTTAATTGTTCTTTGTATTTATGTATGTCATCCCTGTGAGGATTGGGCAAAATAGAAGAGGTGGCTGAATTTCTTCTCCTTTACGTTTTCTGCCGTCTACGCTACTGTCACGTATGTTTTGAACTGGTTGTGAGCTAGAAAAACGTTGCATTTTCGGTTTTGTTATAAATGTTTTGGTATTTGTAGGGTTGGGGAGTGGCGGGTATTCTTCGTAACTATCTAATATCTGGTATTTATTTTGTGTTGTAATATTAGCGTAAGAAGGGTTGTTATGCATTTTTTTTGCTTCTAGAAATTTGAGGTTATACTTTGCCATGAGAGTTTTTATGCTTTTTTGATTTTCATATTCGGGGCATTTTTTAGATAACGCCTCATGGTCAGTGGAGTGGCAATATAAACATTTAGTTAAACATATACTTTCATCGGTATGCGTAACACCACATTTGGGGCATCTTTGTTTACCTTTGCAATTTCTTGCAACATGTCCGTATCTTAAACACTGTTCACATTGTATAACTTTATATACATAGGGTTCTATCTCAAACTCGACCGAATTAATATGAATGCGTTGTGGTAATGTAGTACCCTTAAATGATACGTTTATCATTTGCCTTGGAACTATTTAGCCTCACCGGCGCCGGCCCCGTTGTGTGTATCCTGAGAAATTTGGCGAGTGTACCGATAAACTGAAAGTATGTTGGGGTATTCTAACTTGATTTCGTTTAATATGTATTCTTCTGAGAGGAAAGTATCAACACCTCTGATTACTCCCTTTTTTAAAACATAATATTTGGGTATATAGGCTATAAAGTTATTATCAATAATACACGATTTGTGATTAATTAGTTTATTGGCGGCTTCGAAACTGTGAAATTCAATGTTAATTTTATTTCGACCTACTGGTCTTATATTGGTTTTATTATTGTAAATAAATGGGTCTATTTTTAAATAATGTCCGACTCGGATGGCGTGTAATTTGCCAATATTTTTTGTTTGGGACTGAACGTACACATAGTACGGACCTTTGTCAATGGCGTATATTTAGATCGATATAATGAGGTATTGTGTAATTATTTTCCTCTAAAGAGTTATTTTGAATTTTATCTTGATTTTGTAAGTTTTTATTTAATTCATGATCGGTTACCGCTTTTTGTAAATTTATAATAATTCTATTTGATGTCTGAAAAAATGGATTGATCTCACCAGATTGTAAAGTTTGTATATTATTTATGTCCTCAGACCCCCCCTTCACCGTATGTGCCACTTTCCATTATTATAGATCACAGAGTCTATTAATAATATTTAATTTATCAGTCTTAACACTTCACTAATCCTAAGAATGTGGTAGCGACCGAACAACAGAGAGAAAAAAAAAACAGTTTTTGCGATATCTCGACCGTACGTGTTTACTATCTCGACGGAACTGATCTTTTTATTTAAATATATTTAATTGTTACCTAAATGGTTACATTTTTGAACCTGAAAGAATTAAAGTTAGTTGGTTTCAAAGAGATGTCTGGAAAATGTTTCTTTTATAAAAAATATATCCTTATTCTACCTAGTTAACCTCTAAACATTTAAACAGTATGGCAAGGGAAATTCTGCACTTTGTAATTGTTTTTTTTCTAAAAAGCAACAAAAGGTAAACTGGCTCATATGACGTATGTCTGTTTTCTAAATAATTACTTTGGGTGATATTACATTTATACAGGGTGGAAGAAAGAATGATTTGCACTAGCTGACTTTCTACGAGCCAGACTCCTATATAGGCACATTTTTTCCTTTGACAGGGGATCTGAGTTTGTCGAGCTTTCATCAGTAGCATTGATTTTGTATACGAGAAAAGAAAAAAAATTGAGAATACTGCATTTGTCTTAAGTTTTTTGGTACCATCTTCTCTTGTCTTTTCTCACGTATCTGGCACAAAATGAATCTACAAAAAAAAAGAATTTAACAAAATACATTCTGCAAAAAGCTATGGTTTTGATAAAATCAAGTTAAACTGAATTGCCACGTTTCATACCCTACATAATTGTGATGTGTCCATAGGAATCCATTTATCTCTTTTCGTTTCTTATAACCCATTCCTTTCTTCAACTAGGATTCTTAGGAAACACCTTCCTATGGAAGCCTTTTTGGCAGAATTTGAACATCCTACTGCAGCACAGCCCGGCATATTGTACTTTTATAATGATCTAAAAAGAAATATACTTATGCAAAAATAGTAGGTAATATTGTGAAACTTAACCATATGGACTGGAATGTACTGCAAGAGCACACTACAGTGACTTTATTAAATTAAATTAAACTAGATAGCGCCACTATTAAGCCAAGCAAACAGAGACTTTATACGAGGACAGTGGCGACAGTAGTGGTTAACGTTTTCATTGGCTGCAGCCAATATCCGCCATTAGTAGGCAAAAATTTTATTGTTTACCATTGATCTTATGGGAATTTCGTCTAGTTTATGTGCAAATCTATAATATATCGTTACTTGATTTTTGCCTTAATCTAAAGTTTATTTGGACTTTGTATTCTAACAATATATGTGTGGCTTGGAATCAGCTGTTTAGGCAAATGTGATGATTTAGTAAGGCCTGTTTTTAACACATACTGTAAGGTATATTTTATTATTGATTTCATAAGTATAAAATAAGATTTAAGCTTGATAAAGAGTGTAAATTTTAAACATTAAAATAAATCTAAAAACTTAAAAAAATCAATTATATAAGTCTATAGGCTATATCCTCCAACAGGAAACCAATACAACAAATTTAATATTGATTATATCCTAATGGATTATTTGGTTTTTAAACATCATTTAAAATTAATTTTTATTTGTTTTTAGGGCTTTTATATCTTCGTAAGTTAAAGTAAAAAACTTAAAACTCCGTCTCTCACCACTGTGTTTAGTATCTGTACCTGGAATTTTAATTTTTTTTGTTTTTACATTAATTGATTACATTTTAAGGTACATTTGGCTCTTTAGCTAATGCTTAGGCAAATGAATATGTTTAATGTTTAACTAGACCTCACAAACAAGGGCTCTTCCACCATACTGTACTTAGTTAAGATATGTAAAGATCATTTTATACCAAATTATTTTGAAATAGAACATGTACTATTAAGTAAGTACTTAATTAAAGTACATATACCTGTATGCTTTAATACTTACATTTACGTGTGTACTTTTTAGCTCTGGCTCATGCATTTTACACAAAATTATGTAAATATATAACAATTATGTGATTTGTAAAATGAAAATTATTATTCATTGACCGATAAATGTGAGTTATTGCATGCACAATAAACAAGCCATTTTTGTGTTGCTCGTATTTCATTTCTTTTCCAGGCTTTGACTTTTTCGTAAGGCTAATTACAATTTGAATATATTTTTTAGTCTGATGACTCATTTTATACTGCCAATTTAGCAACAGAAATTTCTGGATACTACGATCAGAACATAGGAAAAACCAGTTATAATAGCTTTTTAATTATATCACAAAGGCCTCTGCTTTTGAAAAGTTTCTTCCTTATTCGAACCAGATTTGGAAACAAATGAATAATTTATAGTAATTATGAATTGGTGTCAACTTTACGTATTTGCCAATATCATTAATATTAATCAAATGAAGATTGTCAAAATATATAAGTAAGTTGTTTTTAAATATTACATTGTTAATTTTATTTTCTCAGTTCCCAAATAAATAACATTTCCTAAATGTTTTTTTTTCCATAGGTGCTTGTTTTTGTTTTAAAGGTATGTGGCTTACACTTTCTTAACAATAGAATGCTACTTGTCATATCTTTTATTTACATATACATAATACCTACATAATTTTTTAAGAATGCTTTTGCACTAATAAGGTTACTATTAGAAAATTTGTTATATCTTTTTATTTAAATATACTTAATTGTTACCTAAATGGTTAAATTTTTGAACCTAAGAATTAAAGTTAGTTGATTTCAAAGAGTTGACTGTAAAATGTTTCTTTTATAAAAAAAAATATCCTTATACTATCTAGTTAACCCCTAACTGAAACGGTCACATTTAAAAAGTATGGCAGGGGAAATTCTGAACCTTATTTTTTTTCCTAAAAAGCAACGAAATGTGAACACACTGGTTCATAAGATGTATGTTTTTTTTTTCTAAATAATTACTTTGGGTGATATTACGATTATACAGTGTGAAAGAATATATGTCTTTTACGTGGAAATGTTTCAATTTTAAAAGTATATTTGAAAAAAAACAAATTGGAGAAAAATACTTTTTTTTTTATTATCGAGTATACAAAATATAAAAATAAATGTGAATTGTGGGCAGAAAATCCACTAAAATAAAAAGTCCTGAGTTCATAGATAACTGCACTGCACTGCACACAAAAAGCTTTCTCAGTATAACAATTGTCTTTTAAACTTTTAGTTTTTCTTTCACTTAATCTTTACTTATTTTTATAACGATTTGCACTAGATGACTTTCTACAAGGCAGACTCCTATATAGGTCAATTTTTTCTTTTGACGAGGGATCTGAGTTCGTTGAACTTTCATCAGTAGCATTGACTTTGTATACGAGAAAAGAAAAAAATTGATGGTACTGCATTTGTCTTAAGTTTTCTGGTACCATCTTCCCTTGTCTTTTCCTACATATCTGGCACAAAATGAATCTGCACAAAAAAAGAATTTAAAAAAATACATTCTGCTAAAAGCTATGGTTTTGATAAAACTAAGTTAAACCAAATTGCCACATTTCATGCCTCACATAATCGTGATGTGTCCATAGGAATCAATTTATCCCTTTTCATTTTTTATAACCCATTCCTTTCTACAACTAGGATTCTTAGGAAACACCTTCATATGGAAGCCATTTTTGGCAGAATTTGAACATCTTACTGCAGCACAGCCCGGCATATTGTAGTTTTATAATGATCTAAAAAAAATATATGTCCGAAATACTACAGTGACTTTATACGAGGACAGTGGCGACAATAAAGCATAAGCTCTGCCCATCTGCCGTTAATGGGCTACATTTTTTTTGTTTATATGTGCATAAACGGCGAATCTGCATATTTGTTTTGCGTTTTTAAATAGTTTGTGTCTAAATATTTGCACTTTTAAAATACCAGTGTTGTGTATTTATGTATGAAGTTTGAGTCTCAGTTAGTTATTGTACAGTTAGGTAAGCAAGTTTTTAAAAAAATACTGTTTTTATAAGCGATGTTTGTGGAAGCTTTCCTTTTGAATACAATTATTTAGAAGTAAATTATGAAATTAGAGTTACCAGATTTCCCTCGGCAAAAAAGGGGAAACGAATGTCTGAGCGAGTTGTTTAGCTAGCCTAACAAAGAAAAAAAACCAAAAAAGGTTACTTTTTGTAAGAAAAGAGGTGATAACCTCAACAGCAACTAATACCAAAAAAGTATTGTCTTTTGTATAGTGAATATCCCTAATAAACTGTTATCTCTGACGTAGAAATATAAGATTGTTAAAATTATAATTGGTACATACAAAAAAGGGCCAATTCGGTTACATTGCAAAGACATGTCTGGTGGCGAGAGGGCATTTGGTAACCCTATATACAATAGACTTATATTGATTTATAAAGTATAGTGATTTAAACTGTAAATACTATATAAATATTCTTTGCAATTCTTAGTTACTTCAGGAAGAGCAATATCTTCTCGGGTTATGTTATGTAGCTTGAAATTTTGGGATAATTATTGTTACAGTTAGATTGTCATATATGTTTGTCAGTACATAGGGCAGTAAAATTCAGTAAAATAAATCTTCTCTTGACACTTTCATTTTTTTAGTATTATATCTTTTGTGATATCTAAGTCATTTTAATCTAATTTATAATTAAAAACACTCTTTTATACTATATTCAGGCTTACATTTACCATTGATACCTAAATAACAGAAATAATGCTAGTTTCAGAAATTTCTTGTAACAAATAGCCGGAAGCAAAAGTATAAAATTAGAACCTTATGTGAATTTACTTTATTTTTGGTAGAGCCAATGTAATATACTTGCATATTGTACTGGATTATCACATAATTACTGTTTTATATATAAAATTCACTTTAAGATCTTACAATTAATAGGAATTAACATTTTTAATATGCTGTGACTCGAAGACTAGGTCAACAATCATATAAGACAAACAAATGAAGGTAAAATCTAAGTGACATATGGTTCTGATAAGATAAGATAATCTAATAGAACATTCAAAAATCTACCTGTATATAGTTTTCTTGCGTTAATATTAGATTCCATTTGTTTATATCAGTTAGTTCAGAAGAATTTTGTTGTTTACATGTCAAATAGCTTATCACATTTTGTTTGGAAATTTCACAAGCACGTAAATTTAAACACAAATGTTTTTTTTATAACTTGGTTCACTATTTTGAATTAATTAGTAAGGTAAATTTGTTCATTATTATATATTTCGAAATCTACAAGATTTGCTTTGTTATTGTTTATCAGTTGTCAGATTTTTACATGGGGTTATGAGAGGTCAGTTCAAAACCACATGCTTTCAATCGATAGAATAATGCAGTCAAAATAAGTATAGAAATGGAAGTATTCTCTCTCTTTCTCTTTCTTATTATAAGTCCTATTGATTTGACGTATCGGCGAGCTAATATTACTAATTTAGATGGTTATTCTTTGGTTGGACAAAATACAGGGTAGCTTGGATTAGTTGAGGAGTAATAATATATTTTCATTTCTTTCCAATACCATGGATATAAGGCTATTTTTGTTATAAACCGAACTGGAATTTGACAAGTTAATATTTAATTTAGGGGATTTATTGCACCAACATTATTTTGTTGATACTGAGAAAAGTTGTTTTTTTCTAATAGTGTTTTGGAATGTAGAAAAGGATATGTCGATTTACCGTGTTTGGTAATATTGTGTGATGGAAACCATTTCGTGTACGTGAGAAGGGTTAAGAAAAAGATCTTTCTTTTTAGCACCAAGTCTCATAAACGACGGAAGTGTCGCATGTTCTGAATTTTTTTTTGATTGTTAACTAAACTCCATCCCAAATGGGAGATTAGAAGGATCCGATTTGACGAAGTGAAGTTGAATATTATGGTTTAGTAAATTTTGGGTTTCAACTTTACGGCCTATATGGCGATTTTGTCTTAATTACTTCCACGTGCCACTAACATCGGTCATCTTAATATTGGTGCTCATCAAGCAATTTTTTTTTGGTACCCTCGTAGCTACAATGAGGTAAGAATTTTGTATTATATTCTCGTATATATTGTGTGCTGTTTTGTCTGTCTGGAATTATATTCCAAACTTTGTTGTAGAGATTTTTCTACATGGGGCAATTCTTGTTAGAGGGTTTTTGTATAAAGTTGAATATTTGAAGTTCATTGGGATTATTTTGGAGCTTTAAAGACAAACCATTAGCAAGGTTTGGTATGGTTTCCTAACTGCTAGTTATTTATGGAATGGGAAGTTTTCTTTTGATGGAATAGACATGATGTCTTGGATACGGTCTACGTAGCGGAGCTGTAGGACATAGTGATCACTGAGGAACACTTGGATGTTACCTGCCTTACCACCTTT
Source organism: Kuschelorhynchus macadamiae (assembly GCA_030620095.1). Lineage (NCBI taxonomy): Eukaryota > Metazoa > Arthropoda > Insecta > Coleoptera > Curculionidae > Kuschelorhynchus > Kuschelorhynchus macadamiae. Next base: position 256,991 of record JAUTXW010002522.1, read on the forward strand.
TACAGCTTACACTAGGGAATAGAGTATTCAGCTAGTAGTATAATATTTGGAAACTTAACATATAGTACTATTTCTGTTAATCAAACTGTTTATCCATATTAATTTAATTACTGGTGTCACCTTATCTAGCATATAGCATACTGTGCAGAATTTCTGTAAGGTGAAACGCAGCCGGCTTCGTAGCGCTACATAATTACTGCTGATTTATTAGTAATATTTAAGACATTCAAATCTATGTAATAGACCTTTTATAGATATTTATTGTGCTGCCACTCAGCGTGTGGCTAATTAAAATTTATTTTTTTGATACTTAACCCTAATCATTATCATTTGTAGCATAACTATTTGTTTTAACTAGAATTAAACTTCAATCATTTAAGGGGGGGAAAGAAACTTATTGGGATTTCAGTTAGTGTAACCTTATAATAAAACTCTTGTTAGGGAAAACTTAATTCCTTCACTTCTTGTTGGGATGCTATTAAGCTCCCTAGTGGATGGAATTGAGTTAACAATCTTTTTTTTTGTTCAGTACATTTTCTTTTTTGGTGATAAGTCACTGATTTTTTTTGTAATTAAACAATAAAAGTCATTTGTTTCCAACGTGTTGATTTTCAATTGATCAAGATAAGTCTTTACCTAATGATAGTGGTCAGATCTAATGCAACTTTTTTTTTCCAAGTTTTATTTAACTTAAATTAAAACTTGGTGGCGCTCAACTTAAATATTACATCTAAAGTAAGAGATTGTGATATAGAAGTATTGGTAGAGTAACGAGAAAGAAGAATCCGAACCTACCCGACTAAAGCTAGCAATAGTGATCATTAAGAGATATTATTGGGTCGATATTAGGTGAGTGTATTGCGTCTGGTGACTAACATATCTTACTTATTTACCGCCTTCCATCATATTGGTAAACCATAACATTTCAATTGGGCATCCTTTAAAGGTAGAAATGTTAGATTATCTAGATAAATTAATGTTTATTCTTTGCAAATAAGGCATTTTTTATTATTGGATCTTTCTTAAAAAATCCTACATGCCTTCGTTAAAAGTTTTTAAATAACATACTTTATTAAATACAAATGCTCAAATCAAAAAAAGCTTATCTTTGAACTTAACTATTCTATTATAGTAACAATAAAGTCAAGAACATAAAAACTGATAAGTTAGGAAGGCATAATTTAATTTTTTCGTAAACCGGAATGTCCTAGCAGTGCGTTCCGGTCTACTCCGAGCATTTTAAATCATTATGTTTTAGAGAATCTTAAGCGTATGGTTAAGTTTCACAATATTACCTACTATTTTTTCATGAGTATATATTTTGTAGATCATTATAAAAATACAATAAGCCGGGCTGTGCTACAGTAGGATATTCAAATTCTGCCAAAAAAGGCTTCCATATGAAGGTGTTTGCTAAGAATCCTAGTTGTAGAAAGGAATGGGTTATAAAAAATGAAAAGGGATAAATTGATTCCTATGGACACATCACGATTATGTGAGGTATGAAATGTGGCAATTTAGTTTAAATTAATTTTCTCAAAACCATAGCTTTTTGCAGAATGTATTTTGTTAAATTTTTTTTGTGCCAGATATGTGAGAAAAGACAAGGGAAGATTGTACCCGAGAACTTACTTAAAATGGAGTATTCTCAATTTTTTTCTTTTCCCGTATACAATACAAAGTCAATGCTACTGATGAAAGTTCGACAAACTCAGATCCCCTGTCAAAGGAAAAAAAAGTCAGGTAGTGCAAATCGTTATAAAAATAAGTTAAGATTAAGTGAAAGAAAAATTAAAAGTTTAAAAGACAATTGTGATACCGAGTGCCGTGCAATGCAGTTATTTATGAACTCAAGAGTTTTTATTTTTGTGGGTTTTTTGCCAACAATTCACGTTTATAGTTATATTTTGTATTGTCGATAATAAAAAAAAGTATTTTTCTCCAATTTGTTTTTTTTTCAAATACACTTTTAAGAACATTTCTGTATAAACCTATTCTTTCACCCGGTATAAACATAATATCACGCAAAGTAATTATTTAGAAAACAAACATACGTCTTATAAGCCAGTATGTTTACCTATTGTTGCTTTTTAGGAAAAAAAAATGCAAAATTCAGAATTTCCCCTGCCATAATGTTTAAATGTAACCAAGTTATGGGCTTCTGCTTTTTGAATGTTTGTTCCTTATTCGAACCAGATTTGGAAACAAATGAATAATTTATAGTAATTTTGAATTGGTGTCAACTTTACGATTTGCCAATATTATTAATATTAATAAAATGAAGACTTTTCAAAGTCAAAGTATATAAGTAAATTGTTTTTAAATATTACATTGTTAATTTTATTTCCTCAGTTCCCAAATAAATAACATTTCCTAAATGTTTTTTCCATAGGTCTTCGTGTTTGTTTTGAAGGTACATTGCTTAAACTTTCTTAACAATAGAATGTTACTTGTCATATTTTTTATTTAGATATACATAATACCGACACAATTTTTTAAGAATGCTTTGCACTAATAAGGCTACTAATATACCTTTTGTTATATCTTTTTATTTAAATATACTTAATAGTTCAATAACAAAAAACGCTTGTTTAAAATTTCACTTCACTTAAATTTATTTTACAAAAATAAAAAACATGACAATTATTTCGCCAACACTGTGGCTTCATCAGATGTTTGATCTTAAATTTTCGTTTTTTTATTTTTGTAAAATAAACTTAGTGGAAATTTTAAACAAGCGTTTTTTGTTATTGAGTTAAAATGGATTTCCATCAATAACGGCTAGTTCAGTTCAATACTTAATAGTTACCTAAATGGTTAAATTTTGAACCTAAGAATTAAAGTTAGTTAGTTTCAAAGCGCTGTCTGGAAAATGTTTCTTTTATAAAAAAAATATCCTTATACTACCTAGTTAACCCCTAATTTAGTCACATTTAAAAATTATAACAAGGAAATTCTGAACTTTGTATTTTTTTTCCTAAAAAGCAACGTAAACAAACTGGCTCATAAGACGTATGTTTTTTTTTTCAAAATAATTACTTTGTATGATATTACATAATAATAATAATAATAATAATAATAAAGACTTTTATTAAGAAAATAAATATACAAAATATGAAAAATATATATTGAAAAGCAAATCATGAAGAGAGTGGCGAAGTCTAGCCTAAATAGGTTACTCCTACTCAACCAACAACTCGCCATGATTGGCCTTTCACAGTTTTTGAAGCCGGTAGTTTAACAACACAATAGATGGATGACCCTAATAATAAACATATAATCCTACAAACGAAATAGTGATATTATACGAAATAGTTATATTATATCTCAACAGTTGGCCCCTACGCGATCCGATAGCCCAGGCGGCAACGCACATTATTTACAAGTCTTTAGTCATTGCGTATTTAGCACATAAGAACGAGATTTAAATTTAAATTTGTTCATGTTAAATAATTTAAACTCGCTTGGTATAGAATTGTATAGTTTAACAGTGTTATAACTGAAACTTCTTTGAAACATTGCGGTTCTATGACGAGGCATTGTAAAAATATTTTTATAGCGAATATTTCGATTATGGATATTGCTTCTTGGAATGAATTTTTTATTTAAAATGTTTGATGTATTTGGTGACGTAAAGAGTTTATGTACGAAATTACCAAGATGGTGAGTACATCTGTTACGCATATTAAGCCAATTACATTCCTTAATTTTATGGGATATGCGATTAGACTTTCTTACTCCATAAATTAGCCTACAGCAGGAATTTTGCATTTTTTGTATCCTATTCCTCTCAAATTCCACAAGACATGGCATATAGATAAAATCGCAATAGGAGTACTGAGAAAGAACGAGACTATCACAAAGGATTTTTTTTTAAATTACGGTTGAGAAAATGACGATTATTGAAAATAAATTTTAAAGAACCAAAGGCTTTTTTGTAATATTTTTTACGTGTTGTTTAAATCGAAGGTCTCTCTCGCGTAAGATAGAGTAACGCCTCCCAACAAAATCTTAGCGCTATTTTTTAAAATTTGTCTATTTACTTTATTTGAGATACACAGAAGTTTAGATTTTTCAGAGTTTAGATTGAGGTTATGTGTTTCAGACAGGGATCTTATAATTTCTAAATCGGAATTAATATGGTCTACTGCTTCTGCCGAATATGAAACTTCAAAGCTACAATAAAGTTGAGTATCATCAGCGTACGCAATCGCCTGACAAAATTTAGGTGAGGTTATAATGTCTGACGTATATAGAATAAACAGTAACGGAGATAATATGGAGCCTTGTGGTACTCCAGAAAGAATATTCATCGTATTTGAATAAACATTATCCACAACCACTTTCTGAGAGCGATTGCGCAGAAATGACGATATAAGGTTGACTGATTCATCCGAAAATCCATAGTAATGAAATTTAGAACAAAGGAGTTTATGATCGAGCTTGTCAAATGCTTTTGAAAAGTCCAAAAGCACTAGTTTACTTGCGTGACCCTTGTCATAGGCTCCGATCACATCATCCGTCACCGAAGCCAAGGCGGTCGCAGGGCTAAAATTTTTTCCGAATCCGCACTGATTATCCGGAATAATATTATTTTCTGTAAGAAACAAAAACATTTGATCATGTAAAACCTTTTCCAGTATTTTAGAGAGTACTGGAAGTATGCTAATAATTCTAAGGTCAGAAAAAGTTTTAGGGTTATTACATTTCGCCAGTGGCTTTCCAATGGCAACTTTCCATGCATCTGGAAAATATTTATATTCAATGCAAGAGTTAATAATGTGTAGAATGTAAATATCAATGAAAGGACTGCATAATTTAATCATATTAATTGAAATATTATCAGTTCCGCAGCAATTTGTTTTTATGGATTGAATACTCGAATTTATATAATCAAGAGTAGATAGACTAAAATTAAATTGACAATTGTTATTATAAAAATTATTTTTGTAGAAGTCGATTTTATCCTTACCTTTATCAGATATATCTTGCAAAAGAGACCCAAAATAATTATTGATATCTTCAGGATTTGATAAATGGTGTGGCAGATTATAATTTTTAGAAGTACGGATATAAGTTTTCCAAGTTTTATATGAGTTATTTTCAGCACAAATAGTTTCAAGATAATGTTTTTTAGCTCGCCTAACTAATGACACTGTTTGATTAGGGAACATTTTTATATGTATTTTTATTTCCTTCAGTAGGGTGTTTTTTATAGCGCTGCAAGGCTTTAGACCTATGTTTTTTCATTTGCTTTATTTCTTCCGTTAGCCACGTTGCTTTAGGTTTAGTGATTCTAGCTTCTTTAAAGGGAGCATGTTTTTCAAATAGGTTTAGTAACATTTCATTAAATAATCTAATTTTATCATCTATATTGCGTTCTCTGAGAATAACATTCCAGTTTAAATTATATAAGTCTAAGCAGAAATTATTGTAATTAAAGTTTTTAAAACAGCTGTATCTTATTACTTTGGTTGGGGGTTTATGTAACTTAAAATTCAGATTAATGTATACAAGATTGTGATCTGATATATCATCTGTCGGAATAGTACCTCAGCATTCAATTAACTTAGGATTGTTGACAAAAATTGGGTCAATTAATGTGCTACTGGACTTCGTTATTCTAGTGGGTTCACTTAGAATCTGAGAAAGACCGTAGGACTCAAAACAATCTGAAATTGGGGTATTTAAATTAAGAAAATTGATATTTAGGTCTCCAGTGCATATTAGTAGTGAGAGTATGCGGTTTCTGAAAAGTGGTGGGGGAGGCTGACCTTGAGAGCCCAGGTGTGCTGTGTAGTTTGGCCTTGAGGCGATGTGACGTCATTTGACCTTGAGATTAAGCTCCGCCTCCTGACCAATGAGATTAAGCCCCGCCCCATGATCATGATATGAAGTCCCGCCCCATGACTTTGGAGAGTTAAGCTCCGCCCCATGACCAATGAGATTAAGCCCCGCCCCATGACCATGAGATTAAGCCCCGCCCCACGACCTTGGAGAGTTTTGCATACCACGTTTTCATATTTTTCCTTGAAGTGACATCATATGACCTTGACCGCACGTGTTTACATCAGATATATTGTTTGGCCTTGAGGGTGTGACGTTTTCATGTTTGTCCTTGAAGTGACGTCATATGACCTTGAGCGCACGTGTTTACATCATCTCTATTGTTTGGCCTTGGGAGTGTGTGACGACAGATGGCCTCGAGTGTTAACTATTAAAACCAAATGATATTTAAATAAACAACATTTAGAAATATTTATTTAATTTGGTATTAATTACAATTTTTAAATTTGTGTAGGCGTGTTGATTAATATGGTGTATTGGATTTAAGCTTACGCCGGATGGTCAATATGACATGCAGGGATTGGGTGTTTGGGTTAATGTGGAAAAAAGGTTAAATTATGCCCAAAAACCAGAAAACATCATTTTCGTATAAAATTCACGAATCGGGGGTGTGTGACAACAGATAGCCTCGAGTGTTAACTATTAAAACCAAATGATATTTAAATAAACAACATTTAGAAATATTTATTTAATTTGGTATTAATTACAATTTTTAAATTTATGTGTTTAAAATTAAATGTACCAAGCAATAGCAGATCAGTATTTAAATTTGAGTGTTTAGAATAAACAAAGGGGGTATGTGACGTCATTTGCAGTAGATAGGTATCTTTTTTAAAAGGCGTGTTGATTAATATGGTGTATTGGATTTAAGCTTACGCCCGACGGTCAATATGACATGCAGGGATTAGGTGTTTGGGTTAATGTGGAAAAAAGGTTAAATTATGCCCAAAAACCAGAAAACATTATTTTCGTATAAAATTCACGAATCCTATTGCAGTAGATAGGCTAAAATATGATATGCAGGGCTTGGGTGTTTGGGTTAATTGCCCCGCCCACATAACCTTAAGTCTGTTTGACCTTGAAACATTTTGAAGGTCAAATTGTATGACCTTGGGTTTATTTGCTTTTGAAAATTTTTCCTGACCTTGCGAGCCCAGGTGTGCTGTATAGTCTGACCTTGAGGCGATGTGACGTCATATGACATTGAGCTCGCATCATACTTTTTCGATATTTGTCCATGACCTTGAGAGCCCAGGTGTGTTTCACATTATTTTACAAATCAGAAATGTGTAACGAAAAACCTTGGGTCTATTTGACCTTGAAACATTTTGAAGGTCAAATTGTATGACCTTGGATTTATTTGCCCTTGAAAATTTTTCCTGACCGCATTTGGTTTCGAACCTTAAATTATGTATGAATAAATAGTTTTAGAAAGTTGTAAATATTTAGTTAGGTAAAAAATAAAATATTAAGCTGAAAACTCCTTATAGAGATAATTTTTGAGTGTACGTATGACTCGTTCAACTATCGCAGCTTTTTTTGTGCTGTACATCGAATAATGATTAATGTTATATTCCTTAACAAGATTTTGGAATATGTTATTAAAAAATTCTTTTCCCTGATCGCTTGGGGGTATGTGGCGTCATTTGCAGTAGATAGGTATCTTTTTTAAATTCTGTTATTTTCAACAATTTTTAAATTAGTGTGTTGTTAACTTTTGCGATTTTAAACTGTTCCGTGAACCATGAGGGCGTATATCCTTTATCAAAGACACTTTTGTGTTTGCTTATTCGAACTATGTCACCCAAACGAAATTTAAACTTTTTGGGTACTATTTTTATCCAATTGTATGCATCAATGCGTGTGGTTGATTTAACGTTTATAGGTTTCATACCAATAGTACGATGCTCTATATTATTACAGGTTTTCGTTATGGCTGATAAAAGATATTTAGTTAGGTAAAAAATAAAATATTACTAATATTGCCTTTTTTTAATTTCTGTTATTTTCAGCAGTTTTCAGATATAAATTCAAACATTTTTAAATTTTACGTTAGTTCTAAGTAAGCATAATGAATACAGATCTAATTAATAAGGTTCGTGCCGATATAAAAAAGCTTGAAGAAAAAATTGTTAATATTGAAACAATAAAAATGGATGTACTCGGGAGAATTGAAAAACATGAAATCAGAATGAATGATTTGGACAAAAAAGTGGTCAAGCAAATAATGGAATAATGCTTGAGAAAAAAAATCAATATAGCTCTAGCTTGATGAGGAATACTCATATATGAAGATAATCAAGATTGCTGATTAGTATGAAGATAATCAGGAATGATGATTGTTGTGAATAAACCTATTTTATAATTATAATAAACACATATTTAAATAAAACAAAGTGGAAGTTTATTGGGTATTTATTTTAATAGTAACCTTAACCAATATACATATTTCGATAGGTTTTAATATTAAAAAATTCTTTTCCCTCGTCGCTTGGTGGTATGTGACGTCATTCAAACTATATCACCCAAACGAAATTTAAACTTTTTGGGTACTATTTTTTTCCAATTGTATGCATTAATGCGTGTGGTTGATTTAACGTTTATAGGTTTCATACCAATAGTGCTCTGTATTATTATAGGTTTTCGTTATGGCTGGTAAAAAGTTGTATCCATTTGTAGGAACCTCTAGATGATGTACGTATGACTCGTTCACCTGGAATATGTTATTAAAAAATTCTTGATATTTGTCCTTGAAGTGACATCATATGACCTTGAGCGCACATCCAATTTTTTGTTGTTTAACGCACGTGGGCTATATTGTTTGACCTTGAGAATATGTGACGACAACAAATTCTTTTAATATAGTAGGTAACACCTGACCTTGATATTAAGCTCCGCCTCATGACTAATGAGATTAAGCCCCGCCCCACGACCTTGGAGAAATGCACATACCACGTTACTTGGGGCAGAGCTTGCGAGTAATATCAGGCACTAATACTAACAGATCAATATTTAAATTTGTGTGTCTAGAATAAACAAAATTTAGGAATATTTACTTATTTGGTATTATTTTCGTCTTTTAATTTAATTCAAACTTTTTTGCCAAAACGTGTTGTCGAAACCATTTCTGAAAATGTTATCGAAATTATAAATAAGTCGAGTGGGATGTATACTTTAACGTATTTGGGGCAGAGCTTGCGAGTAATCTTAGGCACTAATACTAGCAGATCAATATTTAAATTTACTAGCAGATCAATATTTAAATTTCGGTGTTTAGAATAAACAAAAATTGGGAATATTTACTTATTTGGTATTATTTTCGTCTTTTAATTTGGGTGCTTAATAGAATAAAAAAAATTAGAAATATTTACTTAATTTGGTATCATTTTCCTCTATTAATTTGGGTGCTTAATTGAATGTTTGGGTTAATTAACAATTTGGTAATTATTTTACAAATCAGAATACACAGACATTTTAATAATTAGTGTTTGAAAGATGTGTGACAGCAATAGTACCATCACACCAAGTGAAGACCTTGATTCTCACATGATATGTTTGTCGCGTAAGTTAAGAAATGCGGCACAAGAGATATTACATTTTGCAACGTATGATGGGTCGGCGGTTGAATCAACAGTCAGTCAATATAGAAAGTACATGAAAGATGTAATTAAATTCATGTCAGGCGCTCATTTGTGTCAAAGATACTTGTATGGTTCCATCAACTTAGACGAGTTTTGCGTGGAAATGATCGACGAAGGTCTCCAAGGCTATATTGTCGAAATACCAAATTTACCCAAGGAATTGTTATCAAAGTATGGTTTGGCCTCAGCGGAAAACATCAATGAAGTTGTGGAAAATGGTGCAGATAGTTTGGATTGTGTAGACAATACCGCAAATGCTACTGAAGAATGGGACAAAATGGATGTTGACGATATAGAGAGTGAAAAACAAATAGGAATGTAAACAATTATATGTACCATGCAAACATAATTTTGTAAATAAATAATCATTTTATTAATGTATTTGTGTTATTTGTCTATTTTTTAAATTTATCAATATAAGTTAAACAAAGTGACATATCAGTTAATATAAAAAAATGTAATAACTTACTACACCACGAAAAAAGCGGAAATCCAGAAGTACATTTAAAACACGTAATTGACAGGTGCAACCTTTTGCTGCATATAATACGGCCTTTAATATAAAAAAAAGGGCAATAACTTACTACGTCACGGAAAAAGTCGAATACACCCTTTTCGATATATCCTTTTCGATTTAAGATAAAAGACAATACCTATTTTTTTTCTTACATGTGAAAGGTATTTTAACATAGATAATGTAAAAATATGAAAATGACATTTCCTCCAAAAACTATTAAGCATTAGTTTTGCTAAAACCCTCAAACCAGAATTTTTTTTTGCTATGCAGGTAAACTCTATTAGAATACCCTCACAGTTTAAAAAATCCCCACTGTATTGTTCTTTTATGGGTTTTTAGTCATTCCCCCACTGATATTTCCAAATTTCAGAAATGTTCAGAATGTTGTCGCAGAAAGATACAAGTACACTGCTGACTGCATGTAATACGGCCTTTAATATAAAAAAAGGGTAATAACTTACTACGCCACGGAAAAAGTCGAATACACCCTTTTTGATACATCCTTTTCGATTTAAGATAAAAGACAATACCTATTTTTTTCTTACATGTAAAAGGTATTTTAACATAGATAAAGTAAAATATATGAAAAATGACATTTCCTCCAAAAACAATTAAGCATTAGTTTTACTAAAACCCTCAAACCAGAATTTTTTTGCTATGCAGGTAAACTCTATTAGAATACCCTCACAGTTTAAAAAGTCTCCACTGTATTGTTCTTTTATGGGTTTTTTTAGTGGAACAGTTGAAAGAAAGCCCGCTAGCCTCTTGTTTAATTTTAATACATTTATTAGTCATTTCCCCACTGATATTTCCAAATTTCAGAAATGTTCAGAATGTTGTCGCAGAAAGATACAAGTACACTGCTGAAACATCGATAGATACCCCAAAAAAAAAAGAAAATTAAAATAGTCTAGTCTTCAAATAAAAAAATATTCATTCTTGAAGACCAGAATTTTTCTAGAAATTGCAGTTTTTTTTTAGCAATTGCATTTTTGTCCTTGTCAGCTGGGACTATTTTATAGATATTTTCGTAGCAAAATAAGCGTATTCGTTAAAAAATTTAACACTTCAGAAATAAATTTGAATGTGTTATTCGAAACTAAATTTAACACAGCACAAGATCGGTACAATAATTTCATCACACGCCCATGGTAGCTTGGAACTAATCAGTGTTTTTATATCCTTCAATTGTCGACACAACAATCTAAGCCAAATTTTACATTTTTTTGGTTCTAGCCCTTTGAAGTTTAGGAACTTTTGTGAAAGTTACTTTCTCAAGGATTGTGTATCGCTTTGCTGTTGACCCGGGTGGGCATTTTATTATGGGACCTATACCTTTTCTCAGAAACTATGAAACTACGATTCAAATAGGAATGTAAACATTTATATGTACCATGCAAACATAATTTTGTAAATAAATAATCATTTTAATAATGTATTTGTGTCATTTGTCTATTTTTTTAAATTTATTAATATAAGTATAGAGTATTTTGAGAATCGATTAGTTCTAATTAAATATGGACCTTGAAATAAATGTAGTCTTATTTAAAAAAAAGTCTGTGAGAAAATACCACAATAACACTCAAATCCTATTCTCATTCATTATGTATGTCCTTGTAAACGCATCCTTGAAAAATCTGTATGTACGCGTCCCCAAACTTTGATAATGTAAAACATATGAAAATGACGTAGATTTAATCTTAACGTGAGAATTTATATGTAACTTTTCTCAGAAACTATGAAACTACGATTCAAATAGGAATGTAAACATTTATATGTACCATGCAAACATAATTTTGTAAATAAATAATCATTTTAATAATGTATTTGTGTTATTTGTCTATTTTTTTAAATTTATCAATATAAGTATAGAGTATTTTGAGAATCAATTAGTTCTAATTAAATATGGACCTTGAAATAAATGTAGTTTTATTTAAAAAAAAGTCTGTGAGAAAATAACACTCAAATCCTATTCACATTCATTATGTATGTCCTTGTAAACGCATCCTTGAAAAATCTGTATGTACACGTCCCCAAACTTTGATAATGTAAAACATATGAAAATGACGTAGATTTAATCTTAACGTGAGAATTTATATGTAATTATGTTTGCCGCACTAAAAAGTTTTAAAATTTAAAATTCGAAAACCTTATATATTGCCATAGGTATACAAGAGAAAATGTGTAGATATTTGACAATATTACAAAATATCGGTAATTAATATTATTATTCATGTTAAAAAGACTACATCCAAATGATCTACGATGTCTAGAAGTTTTAAATTTATATAGGGTGTCTCAGATCATTGGTCATTTTTTTAAATTTTCAATTCGCAATATCCAAGTTTTTTTTTTTTTTTTTTTAAATGGATCACCCCGTATTTGGTACTTTTTCTTAAAGACTGTTAAAATACCTATCTATTGATGTATATATGTCCTATACCTAAATATAATGCGAATATCCCCAAATATCTCTAAGCTTTATACATAGAGTAAAAACTAAAACATTAAAGATGGACCTTGAAATAAATTTAGCTTTGTTAATAATTTAAACAATATAGTATCAATCATCAATCCATGAATTAATTTGATTTAAAAATCATGTATTTGAATAGCATATTTTCATAAAAAAACTCAATATATCTTCTTAAATTCACACTTTATTAATATTACATTTTATCTATATAACATAGTACATGCTGACATCATTCAATATCAGCGTATATCCATCCTCTTGCTGCACATATATTGGTAATGGATATTCCTTACCCGCCTCAGCCGGAGGGTTATCATCGGTGGTGTTCTAGAATAATATAATAGAAATTAATGATGCAATCAAATTTAATTAAAGCAGAATCATCTAATTATCTTATTAACAGGTGCATAGCGTCACACAATGGGGTATATTATACCAAAAGTTTTCATAAACTCAAAAACAGAATGATGTAATTGTTGTTGTAAAAATACGTTTTATTTGGTTGAACTTAAACGTTTTTTTCTTAAATCAAACCAACTCATAAAAAGAAAGGTTTGTAGTAAATCTTATCGGCAATACCATAATAAATAATTAAATTTTGTTTTCTATCTGAATACAATAATATATGTTTTAAATAAAGCATGTGAATAATTAAAAATTTGATCTCAAACATCATCCATCATTTTTAACAGTCTTAAACAAGCATTAAAAATAACATCTGTTGAATTGTACATAAAATATGTTTAAATAACTCATGTGAATATTTAAAATTTCAATCTCTAATTATTATTAATTTACTTCTGCAGATACACCATAAAAACTGTTGAAACCAAGAAAATAAAAAAACATTTGTAAAATAATATACATTTTAGGCTTCATTATGTACTTATACATTTTTTTTTTAATATTTTTATAAAATAGTCAATAAAATATGACAACCATCAATACGACCAAAACCAGTGATAAACATTATTAGTGATATAGTAATTAAGGAGGCAGCAAAACCAAAATTTTTGAACCAACCAGGAGATCCAATCAAGCCTAGCTTGGCATATTCCCAATGTAATTACCGCCGATGCTACTACCGAATGGTGCAAAATGGGTGGTGACGATGTATAGAATGTCAACAATTAATTGTACCATACATACATAATTTTACAAATAAATACTGATTTTATTAATGTGTTTGTGTTATTTGTCTAGTTTTAAATTTATCAATATATGTATAGAGTATTTTAAAGAAAAAAAAATTAAACATTGATTTTTTTCGATTTTCTCGAAAACTATCGATTTTTCAGACTTGTTCCTAACAACCAAAATGGTAGTACTCAAAAATAGGAAACTTCTTTTTCGTATCGTATATTAAACACCCAGAAAAAAAAAATTTGTCTGCTCATCAACTCAAAACCACCATATTTTTTCGACTTCCTCGAAAACTATCGATTTTTTTCACATTTTTTCCTAATATACCAAAGTGATAGTGTTTGGATAGGGACATCTTTTTTCTTTGAAACTTTTTTTTTTCGTATTGTATATTAAACACCCAGAAAAAAAAAATTTTTGTCTGCTCATCAACTCAAAACCACCATATTTTTTCGATTTTTCTCGAAAACTATCGATTTTTCACATTTTTTCCTAATAACCAAAGTGATAGTATTTGGATAGAGACAACTTTTTTATTTGAAACTTTTTTTTTTTGAAAATGATATAGATTTAATCTTAACGTGAGAATTTATATGTAATTATGTTTGCCGCACATTATTAGTGATATAGTAATTAAGGAGGCAGCAAAACCAAAATTTTTGAACCAACCAGGAGATCCAATCAAGCCTAGCTTGGCATATTCCCAATATAAAATCCCATATATAGAGGTGAGTTCGATAGATGTCATTTTTATATGTGTTTAAAGTTATTAATAATAATTAGAGATCGAATTTTTAATTATTCACATAATTTATTTAAAACATATATTATTGAATTCAGACAGAAAACAAAATTTAATTATTTATTATGGTATTGCCGATAAGATATGCTATTTCGGTATATATAGTGTATAAGTATATAAAGTACATAATGAAGCTTAAAATGTATATTATTTTGCAAATGTTTTTTTTATTTTCTTGGTTTTAACAGTTTTTATGGTGTATCTGCAGAAGTAAATTAATAATAATTAGAGATTGAATTTTTAAATATTCACATGAGTTATTCAAACATACAACATTTTGGGTTATTTTAGAGTTAGTCATTTTCTCTTGTATACCTATGGCAATATATAAGGTTTTCGAATTTTAAATTTTAAAACTTTTTAGTGCGGCAAACATAATTACATATAAATTCTCACGTTAAGATTAAATCTATATCATTTTCAAAAAAAAAAAAGTTTCAAATAAAAAAGTTGTCTCTGTCCAAATACTATCACTTTGGTTATTAGGAAAAAATGTGAAAAATCGATAGTTTTCGAGAAAATCGAAAAAATATGGTGGTTTTGAGTTGATGAGCAGACAAAATTTTTTTTTCTGGGTGTTTAATATACGATACGAAAAAAAGAAAGTTTCAAAGAAAAAAGTTGTCCCTATCCAAACACTATCACTTTGGTATATTAGGAAAAAATGTGAAAAAATCGATAGTTTTCGAGGAAGTCGAAAAAATATGGTGGTTTTGAGTTGATGAGCAGACAAATTTTTTTTTTCTGGGTGTTTAATATACGATACGAAAAAAAAGTTTCAAATAAAAAAAAGTTTCCTATTTTCGAGTACTATCACTTTGGTTATTAGGAACAAGTCTGAAAAATCGATAGTTTTCGAGAAAATCGAAAAAAAATCAATGTTTAATTTTTTTTTTCTTTAAAATACTCTATACATATATTGATAAATTTAAAACTAGACAAATAACACAAACACATTAATAAAATCAGTATTTATTTGTAAAATTATGTATGTATGGTACAATTAATTGTTGACATTCTATACATCGTCACCACCCATTTTCCACCATTCTGTAGTAGCATCGGCGGTAATTACATTGGGAATATGCCAAGCTAGGCTTGATTGGATCTCCTGGTTGGTTTTAAAAATTTTGGTTTTGCTGCCTCCTTAATTACTATATCACTAATGTTTATCACTGGTTTTGGTCGTATTAATGGTTGTCATATTTTATTGACTATTTTATGAAAATATTAAAAAAAAAGTGTATAAGTACATAATGAAGCCTAAAATGTATATTATTTTACAAATGTTTTTTTATTTTCTTGGTTTCAACAGTTTTTATGGTGTATCTGCAGAAGTAAATTAATAATAATTAGAGATTGAAATTTTAAATATTCACATGAGTTATTTAAACATATTTTATGTACAATTCAACAGATGTTATTTTTAATGCTTGTTTAAGACTGTTAAAAATGATTTTTTGAGATCAAATTTTTAATTATTCACATGCTTTATTTAAAACATATATTATTGTATTCAGACAGAAAACAAAATTTAATTATTTATTATGGTATTGCCGATAAGATTTACTACAAACCTTTCTTTTTATCAATTGGTTTGATTTAAGAAAAAAACGTTTAACTTCAACCAAATAAAACGTATTTTTACAACAACAATTACATCATTCTGTTTTTGAGTTTATGAAAACTTTTGGTATAATATACCCCATTGTGTGACGCTATGCACCTGTTAATAAGATAATTAGATGATTCTGCTTTAATTAAATTTGATTGCATCATTAATTTCTATTATATTGTTCTAGAACACCACCGATGATAACCGTCCGGCTGAGGCGGGTAAGGAATATACATTACCAATATATGTGCAGCAAGAGGATGGATATACGATGATATTGAATGATGTCAGCATGTACTGTATTATATAGATAAAATGTAATATTAATAGTGTGGATTTATGAAGATATATTGAGTTTTTTTATGAAAATATGCTATTTAAATACATGATTTTTAAATCAAATTAATTCATGGATTGATGATTGATAATATATTGTTTAAATTATTAACAAAGCTAAATTTATTTCAAGGTCCATCTTTAATGTTTTAGTTTTTAATCTATGTATAAAGCTTAGAGATATTTGGGGATATTCGCATTATATTTAGGTATAGGAAATATATACATCAATAGATAGGATATTTTAACAGTCTTTAAGAAAAAGTACCAAATACGTGGTGATCCATTTAAAAAAAAAAAAACTTGGATATTGCGAATTGAAAATTTAATAAAATGACCAATGATCTGAGACACCCTATATAAATTTAAAATATGCTATTTAAATACATGATTTTTAAATCAAATTAATTCATGGATTGATGATTGATAATATATTGTTTAAATTATTAACAAAGCTAAATTTATTTCAAGGTCCATCTTTAATGTTTTAGTTTTTACTCTATGTATAAAGCTTAGAGATATTTGGGGATATTCGCATTATATTGAGGTATAGGAAATATATACATCAATAGATAGGAATTTTAACAGTCTTTAAGAAAAAGTACCAAATACGGGGTGATCCATTTAAAAAAAAAAAAACTTGGATATTGCGAATTGAAAATTTAATAAAATGACCAATGATCTGAGACACCCTATATAAATTTAAAACTTCTAGACATCGTAGATCATTTGGATGTAGTCTTTTTAACATGAATAATAATATTAATTACCGATATTTTGTAATATTGTCAAATATCTACACATTTTCTCTTGTATACCTATGGCAATATATAAGGTTTTCGAATTTTAAATTTTAAAACTTTTTAGTGCGGCAAACATAATTACATATAAATTCTCACGTTAAGATTAAATCTACGTCATTTTCATATGTTTTACATTATCAAAGTTTGGGGACGTGTACATACAGATTTTTCAAGTATGCGTTTACAAGGACATACATAATGAATGTGAATAGGATTTAAGTGTTATTGTGGTATTTTCTCACAGACTTTTTTTTAAATAAGACTACATTTATTTCAAGGTCCATATTTAATTAGAACTAATTGATTCTCAAAATACTCTATACTTATATTGATAAATTTAAAAAAATAGACAAATAACACAAATACATTATTAAAATGATTATTTATTTACAAAATTATGTTTGCATGGTACATATAAATGTTTACATTCCTATTTGAATCGTAGTTTCATAGTTTCTGGGAAAAGTTACATATAAATTCTCACGTTAAGATTAAATCTACGTCATTTTCATATGTTTTACATTATCAAAGTTTGGGGACGTGTACATACAGATTTTTCAAGGATGCATTTACAAGGACATACATAATGAATGAGAATAGGATTTGAGTGTTATTGTGGTATTTTCTCACAGACTTTTTTTTAAATAAGACTACATTTATTTCAAGGTCCATATTTAATTAGAACTAATTGATTCTCAAAATACTCTATACTTATATTGATAAATTTAAAAAAATAGACAAGTAACACAAATACATTATTAAAATGATTCAAAGGGCTAGAACCAAAAAAATGTAAAATTTGGCTTAGATTGTTGTGTCGACAATTGAAGGATATAAAAACACTGATTAGTTCCAAGCTACCATGGGCGTGTGATGAAATTATTGTACCGATCTTGTGCTGTGTTAAATTTAGTTTCGAATAACACATTCAAATTTATTTCTGAAGTGTTAAATTTTTTAACGAATACGCTTATTTTGCTACGAAAATATCTATAAAATAGTCCCAGCTGACAAGGACAAAAATGCAATTGCTAAAAAAAAAACTGCAATTTCTAGAAAAATTCTGGTCTTCAAGAATGAATATTTTTTTATTTGAAGACTAGACTATTTTATTTTTCTTTTTTTTTTTTTGGGGGTATCTATCGATGTTTCAGCAGTGTACTTGTATCTTTCTGCGACAACATTCTGAACATTTCTGAAATTTGGAAATATCAGTGGGGAAATGACTAATAAATTTATTAAAATTAAACAAGAGGCTAGCGGGCTTTATTTCAACTGTTCCACTAAAAAACCCATAAAAGAACAATACAGTGGGGATTTTTTAATCTGTGAGGGTATTCTAATAGAGTTTACCTGCATAGCAAAAAAAAATTCTGGTTTGGGGGTTTTAACAAAACTAATGCTTAATAGTTTTTGGAGGAAATGTCATTTTTCATATATTTTACATTATCTATGTTAAAATACCTTTCACATGTAAGAAAAAAAATAGGTATTGTCTTTTATCTTAAATCGAAAAGGATGTATCGAAAAGGGTGTATTCGACTTTTTCCGTGGCGTAGTAAGTTATTGCCCTTTTTTTTATATTAAAGGCCGTATTATATGCAGCAAAAGGTTGCACCTGTCAATTACGTGTATTAAATGTACTTCTGGATTTCCGCTTTTTTCGTGGTGTAGTAAGTTATTACATTTTTTTATATTAACTGATATGTCACTTTGTTTAACTTATATTGATAAATTTAAAAAATAGACAAATAACACAAATACATTAATAAAATGATTATTTATTTACAAAATTATGTTTGCATGGTACATATAATTGTTTACATTCCTATTTGTTTTTCACTCTCTATATCGTCAACATCCATTTTGTCCCATTCTTCAGTAGCATTTGCGGTATTGTCTACACAATCCAAACTATCTGCACCATTTTCCACAACTTCATTGATGTTTTCCGCTGAGGCCAAACCATACTTTGATAACAATTCCTTGGGTAAATTTGGTATTTCGACAATATAGCTTTGGAGACCTTCGTCGATCATTTCCACGCAAAACTCGTCTAAGTTGATGGAACCATACAAGTATCTTTGACACAAATGAGCGCCTGACATGAAATTAATTACATCTTTCATGTACTTTCTATATTGACTGACTGTTGATTCAACCGCCGACCCATCATACGTTGCAAAATGTAATATCTCTTGTGCCGCATTTCTTAACTTACGCGACAAACACATCATGTGAGAATCAAGGTCTTCACTTGGTGTGATGGTACTATTGCTGTCACACATCTTTCAAATACTAATTATTAAAATGTCTGTGTATTCTGATTTGTAAAATAATTACCAAATTGTTAATTAACCCAAACAATCAATTAAGCACCCAAATTAATAGAGGAAAATAATACCAAATTAAGTAAATATTTCTAATTTTTTTTATTCTATTAAGCACCCAAATTAAAAGACAAAAATAATACCAAATAAGTAAATATTCCCAATTTTTGTTTATTCTAAACACCGAAATTTAAATATTGATCTGCTAGTAAATTTAAATATTGATCTGCTAGTATTAGTGCCTAAGATTACTCGCAAGCTCTGCCCCAAATACGTTAAAGTATACATCCCACTCGACTTATTTATAATTTCGATAACATTTTCAGAAATGGTTTCGACAACACGTTTTGGCAAAAAAGTTTGAATTAAATTAAAAGACGAAAATAATACCAAATAAGTAAATATTCCTAAATTTTGTTTATTCTAGACACACAAATTTAAATATTGATCTGCTAGTATTAGTGCCTGATATTACTCGCAAGCTCTGCCCCAAGTAACGTGGTATGTGCATTTCTCCAAGGTCGTGGGGCGGGGCTTAATCTCATTGGTCATGAGGCGGAGCTTAATATCAAGGTCAGGTGTTACCTACTATATTAAAAGAATTTGTTGTCGTCACATATCCTCAAGGTCAAACAATATAGCCCACGTGCGTTAAACAACAAAAAATTGGATGTGCGCTCAAGGTCATATGACGTCACTTCAAGGACAAATATCAAGAATTTTTTAATAACATTCCAGATGAACGAGTCATACGTACATCATCTAGAGGTTCCTACAAATGGATACAACTTTTTACCAGCCATAACGAAAACCTATAATAATACAGAGCACTATTGGTATGAAACCTATAAACGTTAAATCAACCACACGCATTAATGCATGCAATTGGAAAAAAATAGTACCCAAAAAGTTTAAATTTCGTTTGGGTGATATAGTTTGAATGACGTCACATACCACCAAGCGACGAGGGAAAAGAATTTTTTTATATTCAAACCTATCGAAATATGTATATTGGTTAAGGTAACTATTAAAATAAATACCCAATAAACTTCAACTTTCTTTTATTTAAATATGTGTTTATTATAATTATAAAATAGGTTTATTCACAACAATCATCATTCTTGATTATCTTCATACTAATCAGCAATCTTGATTATCTTCATATATGAGTATTCCTCATCAAGCTAGAGCTATATTGATTTTTTTTCTCAAGCATTATTCCATTATGTGCTTGACCACTTTTTTGTCCAAATCATTCATTCTGATTTCGTGTTTTTCAATTCTCCCGAGTACATCCATTTTTATTGTTTCAATATTAACAATTTTTTCTTCAAGCTGCTTTATATCGGCACGAACCTTATTAAGTAGATCGGTATTCATTATGCTTACTTAGAACTAACGTAAAATTTAAAAATGTTTGAATTTATATCTGAAAACTGCTGAAAATAACAGAAATTAAAAAAAAGGCAATATTAGAAATATTTTATTTTTTACCTAACTAAATATCTTTTACTAGCCATAACGAAAACCTATAATAATATAGAGCATCGTACTATTGGTATGAAACCCATAAACGTTAAATCAACCACACGCATTGATGCATACAATTGGATAAAAATAGTACCCAAAAAGTTTAAATTTCGTTTGGGTGACATAGTTCGAATAAGCAAACACAAAAGTGCCTTTGATAAAGGATATACGCACTCATAGTTCACGGAACAGTTTAAAATCGCAAAAGTTAACAACACACAAATTTAAAAATTGTTGAAAATAACAGAATTTAAAAAAGATACCTATCTACTGCAAATGACGCCACATACTCCCTAAGCGATCAGGGAAAAGAATTTTTTAATAACATATTCCAAAATCTTGTTAAGGAATATAACATTAATCATTATTCGATGTACAGCACAAAAAAAGCTGCGATAGTTGAACGAGTCATACGTACACTCAAAAATTATCTCTATAAGTAGTTTTCAGCTTAATATTTTATGTTTTACCTAACTAAATATTTACAACTTTTTAAAACTATTTATTCATACATAATTTAAAGTTCGAAACCAAATGCGGTCAGGAAAAATTTTCAAGGGCAAATAAACCCAAGGTCATACAATTTGACCTTCAAAATGTTTCAAGGTCAAATAGACCCAAGGTTTTTCGTTAGACATTTCTGATTTGTAAAATAATGTGAAACACACCTGGGCTCTCAAGGTCATGGACAAATATCGAAAAAGTATGATGCGCGCTCAATGTCATATGACGTCACATCGCCTCAAGGTCAAACTACACAGCACACCTGGGCTCTCAAGGTCAGGAAAAATTTTCAAAAGCAAATAAACCCAAGGTCTTACAATTTGACCTTCAAAATGTTTCAAGGTCAAACAGACTTAAGGTTATGTGGGCGGGGCAATTAACCCAAACACCCAAGCCCTGCATATCATATTTTAGCGTATCTACTGCAATAGGATTCGTGAATTTTATACGAAAATGATGTTTTCTGGTTTTTGGGCATAATTTAACTTTTTTCCACATTAACCCAAACACCCAATCCCTGCATGTTATATTGACCGTCCGGCGTAAGCTTAAATCCAATACACCATATTAATCAACACGCCTTTTAAAAAAGATACCTATCTACTGCAAATGACGTCACATACCCACTTTGTTTATTCTAAACACTCAAATTTAAATACTGATCTGCTATTGCTTGGTACATTTAATTTTAAACACAAATTTAAAAATTGTAATTAATACCAAATTAAATAAATATTTCTAAATGTTGTTTATTTAAATATCATTTGGTTTTAATAGTTAACACTCGAGGCCATCTGTCGTCACACACTCCCAAGGCCAAACAATAGAGATGATGTAAACACGTGCGCTCAAGGTCATATGACGTCACTTCAAGGACAAACATGAAAACGTCACACCCTCAAGGCCAAACAATATATCTGATGTAAACACGTGCGCTCAGGGTCATATGATGTCACTTCAAGGAAAAATATGAGAACGTGGTATGCAAAACTCTCCAAGGTCGTGGGGCGGGGCTTAATCTCATGGTCATGGGGCGGGGCTTAATATCATTGGTCATGGGGCGGAGCTTAACTCTCCAAAGCCATGGGGGCGGGACTTAATAATAGTGATCATGGGGCGGGGCTTAATCTCATTGGTCAGGAGGCGGAGCTTAATCTCAAGGTCGAATGACGTCACATCGTCTCAAGGCCAAACTACACAGCACACCTGGGCTCTCAAGGTCAGCCCCCCCCACCACTTTTCAGAAACCGCATACTCTCACTACTCATATTACTTGATCGAATAAAGGACAGATATATGAAAGTATACTGTTGAAATCTGAAATGAGGCTATTAATATTGAGGTGAGGCGGGCGATAAAAAGCACCAATAGCAACCGTTATGTAGCGAAAATTAATTTTAATAAAAAGATGTTCCAATTGGGGATTTACCTGAATATTAAATGAATTTTTTTTAGATGAAATTGATTCTTTAACATATGCCGCTATTCCACCCCCACGTCCTAACATATCGACCCTATAAATACTATATCCAGGGATAGCAACAGCATAATCCATAATATATTCTGTGAGCCAAGTTTCAGTGACCATAACGACGTCATAATCATTATATTTTACTAAATCAGAAAATGTGTAAAATCCTGTAAGTAGGTCATTTATACAGGGTGAAAGAATATGTCTTATGTGGAAATGTTTTAATCTTGAAAGAGTATTTAAAAAAAATACAGATTGGAGAAAAATACTCTTTTATTATGGGGAATACAAAATATAAAAATAAATGTGAATTCTTGTCAAAAAACCCCACTAAAATAAAAACTCTTAAGTTCATAAATAACTTCACTGCACACAAAAAGCTTTCTCAGTATCACAATTGTCTTTTAAACTTTTAATTTTTCTTTCACTTTATACGAGAAAAGAAAAAAATTGAGGGTACTGCATTTGTTTTAAGTTTTCTGGTACCATCCTCCCTTGTGTTTTTTCACATATCTGTCATAAAATGAATCTACAAAATAAAAGAATTTAAAAAAATACATTCTGCAAAAAGCTGTGGTTTTGATAAAATTAGGTTAAACTAAATTGCCACATTTCATACCTCACATAATCCTGATGTCTCTATAGGAATGCATTTATCCCTTATTCCCATTCCATTCCTTTCTAAGGATTCTTAGGGAACACCTTCATATGGAAGCCTTTTTTGGCAGAATTTGAACATCCTACTGCAGCACGGCTCGGCATATTGTACTTTTATAACGATCTAAAAAATATATACTTATGAAAAAATAGTAAATTGTGAAACTTATAATAGAATGGTTAAGTTCAAATATAAGCTTTTTTGATTTGAGCGTTTGTATTTAATAAAGTTATTTTAAAACTTTTAATGAAGCCATGTAGGATTGTTTAAGATCCAATAATAAAAATGCCTTATTTGCAAAAAAAACCAAGAAGATATTGCTCTTCCTGAAGTAACTAAGAATTGCAAAGAATATTTATATAGTAATTGCAGATTACATAACTATATTTTATAAATCAATTTAAGTCTATTGTAAGTAGTATAGCAGGGGCGGTCTTGAGACACCTCGATGGCATCTTGACCAACGATGGGTTCCAGGAGCTCTTCGCCTCACCTGCCTGCAAGAAGTGTTTACCTGTCAACTTTTGTGCACCTGTCTTAAGCGTGACACCTGGTTTGCACAGGTAGCTGTTATTTACCAAAAAAAAATTCCAAGAAGCGAGCTTCGCCGAGCCTTGCGTCATCACAAGAGCCGAGCCGAGCCTCGCCGAATTCCGTAATACCGAGAATAGGTTGTTTTGCTGAGATGGCTCCATTCGGCCCAAAGTTCATTGGGCCCAAAGCCAATCACAGGCGTTCGCGACGTTCGGGTGATTTGACCACGTGAAGGAAATCTCTTTCGAGATATTGTTCTAGAGCAGCCTAATAAGTCGGGTGGAGAGGGGAAATGTTATATTGCCATTGCCAATAATAAATTAAAACGAATTGATGATGAGGTTTTTTAAAATTAACTAAACTAATGTAGGTATTCCATAGAATTATATATAGATACATATATTTTTGTTAGACTGTTTAATTTATCTGAAACAAAAGAACATACATAGGCACCTATTTAGTTATTTTTATTTTGATAATTTTTTAAATGAACACGAATAAAATTATTATTAATCCGACTAAATATTATATTAATACGCTATTATGTTGCTTTTTGGCAATAAATTTAATTCGAAACATATACCAAAGCTGTCAAAAATATCTAAAATTAGTAAAATTGTTCTGTACCCTAGTAAGTCAGGCAAATTAGGAAAGTAAAATACTCATGTTGTTTCCAGTAGTCATTATTGTATAATGTATCTTTATAAATACCAAAATAAAGAAATTTTCTTTCTTGGTGTATATATTTATTTAGAAACATTTATTTGCAAACCATCATAAAATACCGTAGAAACCATGGTCCTTATACGTAGCGCATTTATGTCTCTATTTATAATAACTAAAAAACAAATGGTAATGGTAATAAATTAAAAGTCATTATCTCTCGAAAAACCAAAAAATAAGGAAATATTGATTTTTGTTTAATTCTGCATAAAGATGTTAAACTGTTATGTTTATATTTTGTTTCTTTTTGTAATAAAAATTTATCAGTTAAATTTAGCGAAATTTAATATTCTAAAAAGTTTTTTTTTAATAGACCTGATATGATTTTCCAATAGTGAGTTTGGCACCATTCATTAGTTTCAAATTCAATTCATTGTTAAAAAAGAAAATAAAAAATATAACAACAATCTATAATAAAGGTGTAATATTGAATTGCGTTGCCGCTTTTAATCTGAGGTTTCTTACGTTTTCAATTGGATTAAATTCTGTATAGAATCAAATCAGGAACGGTGTTAATAAATAAGGTGCATATGATGCTAATTCCCTCACCAGTTTATTAGTTTAGTGTAAATAAAAACCATCTTGATAGTTTATAGCTCTTTAGGGTGAGTACTGAGTAATCCCATACTACAAGGCAGCATAGTCCGATTTTATACACATTCACCATATTGTGCTAATAACGCCGCGCCGGTCGACCAACTTTCCAAATAAACTTTCAAACTAACAGGTGTGGATTTAAAGTCGAAAATTATATAACCTGTCAGTAGTGTCAGTCACCTGCTATTTTGCGTTAGCAAATAAATTGATGGTGCTGCCTATATTAATGTAAGATTTTCTGTAGACACTGAAAACCGCATAACTTTTCTTCACTCGTATAGTTTCATATAGCTATCTATGTCTTCAATAATTTTAAAATCAGAAAGCGAGAATTCCTTCATAGGTGAGATATAAAGTGATTCATCTACTGGATGTTTTACAATTATTTTTGGCACAATTCGTTTTAGATTTCAGTTTTATTTTTAGCAAGGTTTCTTTCTTGATAAGCCTTCTTCATTTTATAAATTTGAAAATTCTATTAGCAAAACCATTTTCAAATATAACTAAATCAAATACTTGCGTATTTCTATTTGGAGGAACAGACAATTGTTTATGTGTAATTTCTGATACTATGACAATCTTCGTTGGTAACAAATTGTCTGAAATCTATACCAACGTGGGAAAAAATAAACGTATTATACACCCGGGCAGCAAATCGGGAAAGTACGAATTTGTGTTATATATATATATATATATATATATATATATATATATATATATATATATATATATATATATATATATATATATATATATATATATATATATATATATATAAATATTTAGACCTATTTATTTGTAAATTATCAGAAGTATATTAATTCTGCATATAGATGTAAAGTTTTGTGCAATATATTTTGTATAATGTTTTTTTTTCCAAGAATAGGTCTAATATGATATGGCTTTCCAATAATGAATTATGCCACCATTGTTTCAGTTTTAAAATAAATAATATACTATTCTTACTAACAGAGATCTATATAAAAGTATATCGAATTGCGTTGTTTTAGACTGACATCTGTTACTTTTTAAATGGAATTTTGTAAATAAGGAGCTGGGATTATTTAGAATAAAAAAAAATGTTTTATGGATAATGTGTACTTGCTGAGATAATACTTCCCCTTATACTTCTGTATTAGTAACCCTCACCCCACATATATCGCTAATGAAATTGGGGTAAGCAGGAAACAAGACAAGATGCTCCGATTTTTTATACTTTCACCATTTTATGCTAAAAACTCGTAGTTCAAAAAGCAGATATTTTGTATAGGCAACTTTGTCAAAATCCAACGTAGCAATAAGTATTGCTGTGTAAACTATGAACTTGCATTACCTGTTGAAATTGAACATGATATATAGTTATATAATGTAGTTTTGTTTATGCCGGGTTATATATACATGACAAAATCAGGGACTAAAAAAAATCAATGTTTAATAAACTTGTTCGAGAGTATACTTTCTATAATACTTGTTTAAATATCGATATAGGATAAAAAAAAATGTTTCAGATTCTCGAAATACTGCGGAACCCTCCCGTACTATATGCTATGTAGAATAAGAATAGAGTATTTGATCCAGGGCATCTAACGTACACTTAAAATACTATTATCATTTTATTCCTGCGTACTCATTCAAAAAGTAAAGTATTTCCACTATATATAACAAATTTTAGCACGTTATTCCCGTCCTATAAATATGAATAAGACGGTGTCCTCTATGATACTACAGAAAAGAGAGAGATTTACCTTTATGTCAAGAATGTCAGCCTTATATTCTTCAAATTAATAAAAAACAGTATGTTTTGTAAATATTTTTTTATTGAATAAAGAAATGTTTTGCACACAAACAGCAAAAATACGAAAAGCCAATATAAATAAAACAGTACACACTTCAAATAAGACGGTATATTTTAGCGAAATACATACAACTCACAGATCAAAACATGCAAATAAATGAGGAGTCTAGATTCAAGGTTTACATTCTCACACTTAAATTGACATTAAGGAATCGCCAAACACTTTATATAATTTTATATATTAGAGTTTGAAAAGCATATGGATTGCAAGTATCATAAAAATAAATTAATAAGGAACACTTTTTTGGAAAGGTGACGATTTATTTTAGTGGGTCTTTTTTGAAACTAACAATGAAAAACCAGTTTTGAACATGAATGCGATATAAAGTATGTGTTTCATAGTGTGCAGGTGGAAATATTATGTAAATACAGAAGGCTAGTTCTGTCACGGCCTTACACAGTTTTCCTGCTAATTTGAACGTGCAAAAACATTTTAAATTTTCAGGTGTTTATTTTAGTAACTATTTGGTTCTAAATTATAAATAAATCGGCAAAACTTAAACAGGCACATATGCCATAGCACATGGATAGGAAATGTAAGTCTTGATTCTAGACCTCTCAAATCCAAAGCAACATATTTTATAAATATGGTTTTAATATTGTTGTTTAGACACGCAGCACTGGATTTAGGTGAGGGAACTATAGCCTTCAGTGTTAACCACTAACAGACGGTGAATTGAGTCCATAACAGTTTAATGCTAGAATAAAAATTACATTTTCACAGTGAATTAATTTTGTACCAAAAATTAAGCGCCTTTAATATTTTAATAAAATTTATTTTACCCCATACATATATGAGTTACATACATAGTCTAAAATGAAATGCAATAATTAATAAGGACAGCATTTATATTCTAAGAAAAATATGAATACATAAAAGGTGGTACGTTCTGAAAAGCCAAAAATAAAAAGAGAGTGAAGTTTTTGATATATAAGAAGTATCTAATAAATTTCATCATAGGAGATATTAAATTAGCTATTTTTTAATAGTGATTGCTGCAGCAGCTCAAATTTATTCATGTTATGGATAAGTTTGCAAGGAGAAATCTAGTGCTGGCTGGTACTTAGTGTACAAGTGATAGATCGATTAAAATCGCTACTGCATCGTGACAGTGTTTGTAGCTATTATTAGCATATCATGCTTGGCCAAATAGAGATTGTATGTAAATGTATTGTAGTTATTTTTACATATATGGTGGTACTGCGAACTAGTCCCCATCGAAGCTAAGCCTAAATCCAGCACCATTGACGGTTTATACAAATATCAAATTAGAATACAATAATGCAAAAGCAAGCAAAGCCAAAACACAATAGAATTATAGGGTTAGTTTCTGAAAATTATAAAACTGTAAGGAAACAATCAGTAAAGGTTTTTACACAGAACTTGTCTCGTAAATTTGGATCTAGTTAGGTTAAATTTAATAATAAAATCACTTAATATAATATCACTTCACCTTCGTACCGGGTGACGCAAAAAGTTTTTTCTAGGTGGATATTTAACAATAAAGTATCTGGTTTCATGGTTGATCGAAGCTAAACTTTCGGGTACAAACTTTGTCATCCTTTGTAAAATTGTTTTTAAGCTATTATGTACTTTGTATTTGCCCTAAATTTTTTCCTATTAAACATAGTTTTTAACCTGTGTCAACAAAACATAAATTAATTTTCTGTATATATTCGAACAAGAATCTCATGAAAAAAAACAAAAAATATTGAGAAGTAACTTTCACGATTAAAATAATTCCGTTTACGAGAGAAGTAACCATGGAAAGCCCTTACAAATCAGTTAATATAAATATCTTGTAGTAATAATTATACAAACACCAATAAGAAAATCATGCAATGAACTCTTCACATAAATATACTTATACATACTAATAGGGCAAGTCCTTGGAAATGTATTTATAAAAACAATATAACGTGAACCTGAAGAATGTTTTGTAGAATTATACAAACACCAAGTAAGAACATGCAAATCTACATATACAAACCAATAGCCTATGCCCTTACAAATTAATTTATATAAAAACGCATTTAAAGAATGTTTTAGAATGATAGAAACACGTAGTATGAACATGCAGTAAAATCTCCAAATAAATATACACATACAAATCAATAGCGCACTCACGAAGGGGGTTTAAAAATTTGAAACTACCCAGAAATTTGTTGAAAAAATATCTTCTCTAATGAGATAAATGTTTCTTTAAGTTTGCAATTATTTAGAAAAAAAGACAAAAAGAAAACGATTAACGTTTATGAATTAATCAAACGTCATTCCTTATTCATAAGTGATTTAAGGACATGCAAATGAGTTACCAGCGTGAAACAAGAAACTCTCATAATATAGCTTTATCTGTTCTAATCAATAGTTCCTTGAGGGGCTAAATTATTTAGAAATTAAAAAATCAAATAAAATCAATTTACACTTTGTAAGAGTTCCATGAGATCAACTTGTAATTGACGAGTTTATTGCGTATTTTAATTTTAGCTATTTTATAAAAATATTTTTTTCCCTGTAACAAGTCACAATAATTGTAAGAATTATAATATTATGGACGTGAGTTAACAAGAGTTTACTCTTTGTAATAAATAAAACAATTTTTGACTTTTATATTATGTCATTAGAATGTTAAAAATTGTGGTACAGCACGGCATAGCAGTCAAAAGTTGTATTTTTTAAACTTGTTAATATCCCCCAAAAAAGATGTGCGCTACTGATACTAAAATAACTGTTAACTATGATATAAAAATACAAACATGAATCATACAAACACCAAATAACAATGATATCTCTACATAAATTTATACAGATATTTAAAAATGTAAATAGAGAAAAATCCAAAATAAACAAACAAACCAACATAAATTAATTGAGATAAAACAGTATGGGCTCCTTGGTGAATACAACTCGACAGGTTCCACATCTCGGATTTTGGACGTTAAATAACCGATCTGTACACCTTGAACAAGACATATGGCCACAATGTAAAACAAATTGTTTTTGATTTATCACTAACATATACACTGCATCTCATAATTTCTGGCATGGTATCTTCTTTGAATTCCCTGGCAGCAATCGAAGGTTCCCAACCTTAACAAAATTAATAATTATGTTAATAATTATAATAATAAAAATGGTGACCTTCATAAATGATCTAGAAAATGCATCGACCAGTCGCACCAAGCAATAGAAAAATTCTATATGCAGATGACTGTATATAGTCATTTCTGGTAACTGTCTGAGAGTAATACTAATATTTGCAACTTTGCTTTATGGTGCGAGAAAGAATCATTAAAGAAACTAAAACCAGCTTTATGACTTTTCATATAGGAAAAGAAATGGCTCTAGATGTAATTTTAACAGTAAACATGTAGATGAGATTGAACTTTCTAGATTTTTAGGTATATACAAATATGATGTAATCACTTAAACAATGTCGCAAAAAAGCTAAATAGCTTATTTCGCAAAATATGAAATCTGAAAAATATTTGGAGGCAGAACTATTTTTAAATACTTTTATTTACTCGCATACTATGGTATTATTTACTGGCACCAATCAACAGATTTAAATAAAACTAATCTATTACAAAAAAGAACTATTAGAAAAATCAACTCATTGCACTCATGTAAATTTATTTGCAATAGAATAAATTCCTATCTCTCGCATGTACATTGACATAAGTCTTTGTAAGGCTAATAACAATCAAAAAATGAAAGAGATAAGATGCAAGATTGAATTTTTTTTTAAAGCGCATAATAAACTATCAATATACTCTTCTATATTAGTTACTTACGACGTACAGGCTGTTCTACAACTTCTTCGTCATTCCCTAATTGACCAAACAATCTTCCGATACCTTCTGGAATAGCAGGAGAATTATAGGGAGGATCAGGGTCTGGAGAAGCAGAATTTGGACGGAGCTGGCCCTATCCAGCAAAAGTTATCTCGGACAAGGGGGAGTGTGACGTTGAAAGTTGTTCTTCTAATTGTTCCTCTTGATAGGGTTCTAGGGTTGGGGAGTTTGAAGCAATCGGAGGCTCTTGGGCTAGAGGGAAAGGATTAACACCATGATCTCCAGGTCGAAAATAAATTAGAGGAGGCGGTTCAGTGGTGTTGACTCTGCATAGAAAATAAGAGGGGGGGGCTGGGCATTTGGATCCATAACGACATTAACTGGGACTGGAGGGCCTAACATATGGGGTTCTGCTAAAATAGGGTCATCATTCTCTGAATTTAAATTAACAATCTGATTTACAAGATCCTCAACAAAATGAACGGCTTGTCTTAGAAAATCTTCCACAGTAAAGCGGCCATCTGACAATTTGTTCCACGCCTGACGCAAACGTAGATCAAATAAGGTGTTCTTCTTTGCTACCCTGAACACATCTCTCCCAGTTTCCAACTGTGTGAACTCAATGGCTGCAGTGTCTTGTATATCAATTAGGGTCTCTAAATCAAATATTAAAATAATTAAATATTGTACAAAAAAAACTTGTATTCCAATTGGTGCGATAAGTACTACTACTAATAATATATTGGATATTGGAATCAGCTGATCACACAGATATAACTACATTCAATTATCTCCTCCCCTAGTAAATAAATATATAAATATACCCATTAAATCCCATACACCAGGGTGCCTTGTTAATTTGCTATTAAGTCTCCTGTGGTATGATTCCATAATATTATTTGTTCGATGTTTTTGTTGAAATACACTGAAGTGTTGTGGGGTGACACGTTCTATCCATTGTCTTTTTATATATTCGTTTAAGCTTCTAAACATTTGCCCAAACTCCACATTATCCTTAATCAAATAATAGTTATGACAGGAATCAGATTGCAAAAAGAAAAAAAAATACCTGTAAAGATGCCAATGCAGGTGAAATCGTTTCAGGCGGTAAAAGAGCTAAAGCGTAGTATTTTCTAAGAAGAATTCTTCCATTATTATTTCCCTCAATTTGTCTAACTATTCCTAGAGCTTTAGCTTTACCTAGCACAGCCTACAAAACAAAAAAAAACGGATGAAATTTGAGTTTAAATATAATGGAATTATTTTTAAAAAAATGTCGATCTTCATTTGAACTTATAAATATGAAATATATCAAACACAAAATGACTGTTGCTTTTTGATCCCTCCTGGAATATTGTTCAGTGGTTTGGTTCCCCAATTATGCTGTTTATAGGGAATTTATAAAGCTTGATGAATGATTACAACACAATTCTCTCTATGTTAGATCTTCTCTTCAAATGTAACAGTCTAAAAGGTGTATGGCTGACTTGTGTTTTTTTTTACAAAATATTGTTAAAGGTAAATTACTACAATTAATAAAGTCAGAGAAGAGGTAGGAACACTAATTATGATGTGATATTTCTTTGTTTTTTTTTACTGACTAATATTTTGTTTGATTTCCTCAACCAACTTGAATCTTGTATATTGTTTCATCATAGATTATAATTCATTTTTTCAACTTTTTTATTCATTTTTAATTTTTTCTAATATGGTTTTACAATTGCCTTTGTCAACAAGATACTAATCTTTGATTATAAAGCATATTTTGAATTGAATTGAATAATATTTTTGCAATACCTTTTCACCCAACTAATTATTGCAAGAATAATGATGGAATTAGCCAATGAAGTTAATAATAGAGAAAATTTTATTATATTTGGCTCGAGCTTTAGGAAATTTAAGTTGTTGTTAAAATCTTGTGATGTTATTCCTGTGTGATTTATGAAATATCTGCAATGTTAGTGATTTTATTTTATAAATTCTATTGTAGATGTATCTACAATTGTAAAATGGCTGTGCCGTGGATAAGTAAATAAATAAAATAAATAAATATGGAAAACAATTTACTTACTTATTTACTTTAAGTACTAAAACTTAAAATTAATTTAAGTGACAAATATTTTGATGAAAGTGTTAAAATTTTAGAATATGATATTTCATAAAAAAGTCACTGATATGCTAAATTTACTTTACACCACTTTGAATTAATGTCATTTAATACCTGATAATAATGAAAAAAGCATCCATGCAATGATGCCTCTGGATAAGAAGTTCTCAGTGCTTCTATTAAAGCTGCTTCGTAATCAGTAACAACTGCTCCATTCACAAAATTTGGAAAACTTGCCAACAGATACTGGAACACGGCTTCATATAGAGTTTTGGTTCTTCGTTCCATGAATACATGTATCAAAGGAAAAGCCTAGGAAAAAAACATTCTTTATAAAAAAAAACATTTTTACGAGTACAAATATGTGTGCTCGATAACTTCCAATATAAATAGTCTTATTTTAAGCCACTCTTTTTGTCTTTTGTCTTTGTAATTTCTAACATAACAAAAATTTAAAACTTTGTCATATAATATAAGCCACATATGTGAAAAATGTCAAATGTACTGCGGTTGACTGTGGTAAAGATCTCTTTTAATATATAGTACAGAATAACAACATAGGAATATAACAAAAGAAGACTGCAAAGGTCCCATTACAAGTTAATTTATAACATACCTGGCAAATAAAATATAAATTCCCTTAATTAGTATTTTCATTTGCACTTACATGATCCATGCATATAGCAAATATAGTTAATATCTGCCCAAATGCTGGTCTTCTTGGAACCGACTTGAATGTGCCATCCATAAAAGTGGTTTGGGAATTACTGAAGTTACGTATAAATTCAGTATTTCCAAATTAAAATTACCGCTTGATGCCCCTCCTCACTTGCTACACTACCTGAAAAAAACGGACCATTACTGCAATGGCTATATCTAACCCACTCACCTGTCAGAAGAAATAAGGATAATAGTAGTATAGTAGGGGCGGTCCTGCGACACCTCGATGGCATCTTGACCACCGATCGGTCCCAGGAGCTCTTCGGCTCACCTGCCTGCAAGAAATGTTTACCTGTCACTTTTGTGCACCTGTCTTAAGCGTGACACCTGGTTTGCACAGGTAGGTGTTATTTTTGAAAAAAACTTCCAAGAAGCGAGCTTTGCCGAGCCTCGCGTCATCACAAGAGCCGAGCCTCGCCTCGCCGAATTCCGAGAATTGTTTTTCTGTTAATGTTCGACGTAAGACTAGAGGTCAGGTTCGCAGATAAGAAAAGGTCGAGGATGTAGATAAGGAGATGTTTGTGTAGTATTGAGATGAGCAATGTTTGAATAAATACGTAAAATATTAGTTTTTGGAAAAATACCGAGAATAGCTTGTTTTAATTTTCGACGACGTAAGACTAGAGGTCAGGTTCGCAGATAAGAAAAGGTTGAGGATGTAGATAAGGAGATCTTTGTGTAGTATTGAGATGATCAATAATAATGTTGTTATAATAAATAATATTTGTTTCGAATAATAGCTTATACCAGGTGATAAAAAACGTATAGCACTTAAAGTAATTAATATATATGTAAAATACAGAGGATTTAATAGCAGTCGATCACGAACCAGACTGGTGGTAATATATGCCTGTTCCAGTCAACAGAACGTGTCAAGAGTGTAAAGGGAACTCAATATCTCCAAATATCTGTGCATTTTGCCGCTGTGAAAAAATTCACAAAGAGGTTAACGGACAAAAGAGTATTAATAGATATACCGTTTTGTATTATTTAAAAGAAGAGTACGAAAGAAGGAGAAGGCTGCAAAATAATGAGTAAATTTGTTTTACTTTTCTATGGTATTCTTTTCAATTATTGTGTCCTAACTAATAGTCAACCAACGACGGCGACGACGACGACAAAGAAATATTATCCAGAAGAACGCAGTTATAATTTTGTTTTAATTAATAATAGACGATATTATATTTTGAGAAATGTTGGTTTAAGAACATTTCAAGACACTGGTTATAATGTATGGTTTCACATACATTATGATTTAATAAAACCTGATGAAAATGTAAAGCCAAACGATAAAATATTTAATTTGGCTAATCAGCAAATAGGTCTAGTGCCTCACTTAAAAGACAGTGTATCAAACTTAACATATGTTCCTGTGAATATTAATGAACCTGCAGATATATATTGTAACTGGTATACTGCCAGATATTTTCGAAATAAAAATATTTATCTTGATTGTAAGCCTGTAGAACTAAAAGACATTTTTAGTGCACATTCCACTGTTTACAGCACTGGTCAGACAGAATTAGGAGACATTTTTAGTGTAAATTCTACTGTTTACAGTACATTTCAAATTATATATTTATTATAATAAGACCCTGTACGTTACACAAAATGGATTTTGAAAGAATACAATTTTTATGTCAAATATGTAATTGTTTAGTTGAAAAAAATATTAATAAACACTTAAAACATAGAGTAAAGTTATTAAAATTTTGTGATACTTGTTTAGTGAATTATGTATTTGGTGTAAATAGTATTAGGTCTATGATTTTAATGTCAAAATAGAACAGTACAAAAATATTGAAATTAAAATGTAAAAAAACTACTATGGTTTATTTTATTTGTTTTTAGTTTTACTTAGTGGGTGTGATGTAAATTCACGTGATTTTTACTCACCAATAGAACAATAATTAAAAAAAAGTGGTAGAGTTTTATTTATAAAAGAAAGTAGATTGAACTAGGGGTAGGGAACTATGGCAGGAGAAAATTCAATTTTGTGTCTTGATATCCAGGGATTTAATTGTACCTCTGGATTTATTCCAAAAGAACTAGCTGTGTATGATGGAACACGTTGTTCAAATTTTCTTTTCAAACCACCATATAGCAAAAGCATGTTAAAAGGTCATGATTTAAAAACGATATCTTATCTCGAAAACTCATATCATGGTCTAATATGGGAATCTGGTTTAGTAGACTTGAACGAAATAGCAAATGTCTTAGAACATGTGATGAAAAGATATCATGCCCCAAAAATATAAGTCAAAGGAGATGAAAAGGTGAATTTTCTAAGAAAATTTATAAGTGCAGAAAAAATTTTTAAAATACCTCTGGAGAATGAACCGAAGCTAAGCAAGTTTAAGAAAGTTCCCGAATGTCACTTTCACAAGGATCCATATGGCACTACTTGGCACTGTGCATTATCAAACGCCAGGTTGTTATATAATTATAAATATTGTTTTTCTGTTTGAAGATAAATAAATTATTTGTAGAAAACATGTAAATAATATATAATAAATAAAACGTACATGAAACAAAATTATTTTATTAAGTCACTCTACATTATTTTTATCTATCCAACTATTATGCTTATCACTGAAACCTAACCATTTTACAAATACTTTATTATTTTTACGTTTTAACACTTTTTCCACTAAATAAATTTCTGGATATTTAACTTTTTGCAATTGAAGTTCATAGAATTCTCCCTTGATGTCTTGTTTCTCCGCATCTTGAAGTAGGTATGTCACTGGATTTGTAAGTTGAACTTTTTTTACGCTAAAAATTTCTGTTGACCAATTTGGTTGGTATTGTTTATCAAAAACTCCTCTAAATTTGGAAATTCTTACATAGTCACCTATCTCGAATTTTGGTTTCGATGTCATTTTAATTCGATTATAAACTGTGTTTAATAGCAGTTTTTCATGCTTTTTTGAAATTTCAGCCGGTTACCTGTGGTAGTGTGTACTCGATTATCATAGGAATAAACGATTTGTTTTAATATATCAAACCACTTGTATGATCCTTGAAGACTAAATTCTTTCCACATCATTCCTTTAAGGGTTCGATTTACACGTTCAACAATAGATGCTTTTTTCTCACTGTAAACTAAATAATGTTTGACATATTTTTTTCATTAAAATCATCATTTCTTTTCCAGTAAATTCACCACCGGCGTCTGTACAGAGATGTATAGGTGTCTGTTCTTTGAATACATTTTCCATCGCTTTAGATACCTCTTTGGCAGTTTTTGTTTTTAACGGATAAGCCCAAACGTATTTAGAAAAACAGTTAATTACGACGAGTATATATTTGTATCCTTTGTTTTCTTGTACGTATTCTTTCATATCAACCAAATCAGCTTGCATTAAGTCCAATAGAGATTTGATAATAACCTTCCTGCTTTTAAAATTTACTCTTGATGGTTTATGGAGTTCTTCAACAATATCTTTTTTTACTTTAGTTACAAATTTAGACATATTTTTATTCTATTATATTGGCTTCTCGTAATTCTTCAATAATGGCATTAATCTCGTTAACGTGATTTGTATTACCAGCAGCCTGAGACGCAACTAGTAGCTCCAATCTCTCAACCAATTCATTAGGATCATCCCAAAAAACGTAATCAATAGGATTGTTTGAAAGTTTCATAGACATTCCCTCCCCCTGTTTCAAAACATCATCATCATCATCATCGTCATCATCAGTTGGACTGGTATAATTACTCTCAGTTTTATTCATTATTGGTTCAATAAATTTTCTAAATTTCTTATTTTTACTTGATTTTACATTTTTGATAGCATTTGTTTTAAATAATATGTGAGTATAGTTTTTTGCGTCATCATTTGTATAGATGGTGGGAACATTCTGATTAAATAACAAGCCATATAATCCATTAGTGCCTTTATATTTTTTTCCTGCAATTATCAAATCAGCTCCATCGAAATCTATCGTTTTGTTACCGATAGAAAACCGTTCGATATCCTTATCAAACTTTACTTGGAATTTTCCATCAGAATTACTACTATTTGGATCCTTTACAAACTTTTTGATGTACTTTAAAGGTAAACTATGATATTGATCAGAATAATCGGAAAATAATTTTTCTCTTATAGTTTGATTTAGTGCTTTTTCATATTCCCTTTGTTTCCTAATTTCCTCTTCTTCGATTTCATCCTGCACGTTTTTTATTATTAATTTTCTAAGATTATATGGTTTCCGTGACGACGACGACGACGACGATTTTGTTGTGGAAGAAAATAATTTTCTTTTCATTTTTGGTGCAGTTTGATATGCATGTGTGATTTTGTTTCCTGTAGGAGTATCCTTAAACTCTAATGGGATAGAAGTGGAGGGTATAGGTTCCGATTTCACTGACTCGTTTTCCTCTTCACTATTATGGTCCCCAAAAAGTTTCTCCTCGTCATCTTTATCATCATCATCATCATCATAGTTATCGTCATCAGAAAATTGTTCCCTTCTTTTAAGTTCCGATATCAAACTTTCAGGAGTGTGCTTCTTTCGATCCAATTTGTTCTCAATCACCTCCAAATGTTTTGTTATAGGCTGAAATACATTCTCGTGGGCTATTTGTCCATTTTTTAAGATATCTAGTTTATTCTTTATATCTTTTCTCTTTGAAATTATTTTTTTCTTAACTGATTGATCTTTAGTTTTTTCCTTTTTATTTTTCGTGGTACGAGCAGGAGCCATGGTGATAATGATGATGAACTTTCAACGCTCAACTATGTAATAATTTATAAAAGCGATACTACAGATATATATATTTATCAAAACATAACCGATATCGACCTTCATCAATTTTATTATCCTTAAATATAGATAGAAAACCAAATGGTTCTTTCCAACAGAATGAACATATGGTTTTAAAGCTGTCAAATGACATATCAGTACCAATATGATCAGAGTATACATGATGTAAATTTAAGTCATCCTGTTTAAATAATATTAAGACGTTAGCATTGTCTCTTATCAAATGTTTGGGTATTTTTGCATATGTTTGACACAAGTAAAAACCATACTAAAATATTCTCTGATAACATCCTGTTTATCACACGCGACGTCATCAAATATGAAAATTGAATTTGCTTTAGCGTCAGATGGAGATAATATTTGTTCACTATTATCGAATGCATAGTAACCGATTCCTTTTATTGGTTTTAATAATTTCTCTAAATACATATATTTAGGTTGATACAGAGACTTTGAATAGACGTAGACATTTTCAAATTTCAATCCATTGGGATGTTCAAGAAGGCTTAGCATGATATTGGTTTTTCCACAGTTTGAAGGTCCCGATATGATGCATCGTACAGTAGATGGTAATAATATACTGTGTTTAATGTTTTTGTTTTTTTTCACATCATGATTATTTACTGTTAGAGATGTTCTTTGTTTCACAATTTTGATATGTTTCTTCTTTTTCTCCTCCATGTTAAATATCCGATGTAAAACTAATTATAAAGCCATAATACGCTGTTATTTATATTCAGTCTTTATTTACTTCTTTTAAAATGAGGTATTATTCGATTGATCGACAACAACAACAACGAACGATTAATGGGGAAGGTTTGTTAAACTCAATGATAAACAAACTTCCATTTGAATTACATCTTCCAGGGTATAACTATTGTGGTCCAGGAACTAAATTAGAGAAACGTTTACGACGTGGTGATAAAGGAATTAACCCGTTAGATGAAGCATGTAAAAATCATGACATTGCCTATTCACAATATCAAAACATATCAGATCGTAATGCGGCTGATAAAATTTTACTTAAACACGCTTTAAGCAGAATAAATTCATCGAATGCATCCTGGAAAGAAAAATTAGCCGCTGCAGGTATTTCAGCTGCAATGCAAACTAAAATAAAGCTAGGTATGGGTACTAGCAGTGGGGATATAAGTTTGAGTAATAACCCCAATTTAAATCAGTCATACAATAGAATCCATGGTAACAAGTATCTTAAAACAATAATGGAACACAGTGTGAAGGCTATGCGTGATTATGTGAAAAAGATGAAGATTTTGCTAAACAAACTCGAAAAAGTAAAAGGTCAAACTGAAAAGGTGTATCGAAAACAAGTCAAAAAGGGAACAAAAATTAAACAACAAAAATATGATAATTATCATGAGAAGAAAATAAAGGAAAAAATGAAATACTCTTCTAATTTTATTGAGAATGATGATGATGATAGAATACGATAGAACTTAGAGAACGAGATTGAACAAGATTTGCAACAACAACAACAACATCAAAATAGGGCACTCAAACGAAAGATAGATCTCTCTGATGATAATATAATGGATAGGAAAAAATTAAAATTTGAAATAAATTCGGCAAACTTATCCAATAAGCGGAAATTAAACGATGATGACGACGACGATAATTTTCATGAGGAATTTGCTAGTGGCCCATTGAAAAAAAAAGTTAAAAAATAGTATATATTTTCATTTATCTGGATTCAACGTTTAGTGTATTAAAAACTTTTCCAACAGAAAGTAGTAAACATGGCAGCAATTAAAGAAAGTAAACCTCGGAAGCAGAAAAGCAAAAAGGCAAAAAGACCAAAAGTTAGCGGGAAAAAAAGAAGCAGTACAAAATTAAAAAGTTTTCAATCAGTTATGAAAAAGATTAAAGGTACTATTTTAAATCAAAAACCATCCAATATTTACGATGCTGTTAAGATAGCTATGAAAGCAGTTAATAATACCAAAATCAGACGGCCAAGAATAATTAAAATTCCAAAAACTGGAGGTTTTCTTCCTTTGATCCCTATTTTTGCGGGACTGAGTGCATTAGGTGCGTTAAGTGGAGGAGCTGCCGGCATCGCAAAGGCCGTATCTGATGCTCGTGCTGCCAAACAACAATTGCAAGAAAGCGAACGCCACAAGACGATGGAATCCATTGCATTGGGAAAAGGTCTCTTTTTAAAACCATTCAAAACAGGTTTAGGCCTTTTTTTAGGAAATCATCTCAGGAAAAAAAAATACCGATAATCTTACCAAACCGTGCCTTAAGTAACTTTGATATTGAAAAGTATACTAAACTACTCAAAATACCCTATTTTCGAGGAGTGTTTATGAAGGATCGATTACCGAAGAAAATTTACCAAAACAAATCTGGTATTATCAATTTAGACAATTTTTCTGGACCGGGAACTCATTGGACTGCTTATTGGAAACATAGAAATAATGTTTATTATTTTGATAGTTTTGGAAATTTAAAACCTCCTCTGGAAGTGTGTAAATATTTTAACTCTAATGGTATTTGTAACATATTTTATAATCATCGTTGTTACCAACCTTATGACTCGTGTATATGTGGTCACTTATGTCTGAAATTTTTGTATCATTCTGTAGATTTAGAATAAATACCAATATAACTATAGTTTTTGTTTTATTTAATGTAAATACTTTGATCCGAAAAGTAGTTAAACATGTCTTATACGTTTACCTTATCGGGAACGGAGTCTGTACTTTCAACCAAAATTTATCCACCCATTGTTTTGAATGAAAACGAAAATTATGTTTTGGGTTTAATAAATTTTGAAAGTTACAACTCAATTCCTAACATTGATAGTAGCAATAACAATTTTCATTGTGGAGATGAGCACGTTGTTATACCTGAAGGATCCTACGAAATTAGCGATATTCAAAAATATTTGACGACGTATCTGAGATTTCATTCAAAAGAAAAGGATCCAATCACACTTCGTTTGGAAGCGAACCATAACACTTTACAGTGTGAAATCAAATGTAACCGTAAAATTGATTTCAGCAAAGAAAATTTAATTGGCTGTTTACTGGGATTCGGTAGCAAGCAACTCGAGCCCAATAAAAGACACATTTCCGATAATCCTGTAAATATATTTAAAGTGAATTCAATATGTATAGAATGTAATCTAGTGACAAATTCCTATAATAACGGAGATTTAGTTCATATTATCCATTTGTTTTATCCAACAGTGCCACCAGGTTTCAAAATAGTCGAGAAGCCATCGAATGTTATTTATCTACCAATCAGCACACGATATATCGATGAGATAATCCCTAAAATAACTGATCAGGATAAGAAATTAGTCAATTTCAGAAACGAGCTAGTAACGATAAGGTTACATTTGAAGTGAATTCTTTAAAATGGTTTTTCTGTATAATCATAATTCTTTAAATATACCAAAGGACTCGTTTGAAAATTGTCATAAAACCCAATTAGATGAACAGACAACTATTAGTTCCACCAGAACGTTTAAGGTGTTAACATCTAAAAACAAACGTGTACTACTCTCACTGGGATTCATTTTACAGGAGGAGAAGAAGAAAAATCAAAATTAAAAATTGGAAAATTACAAAGATTTTGGTGTAGTTTTAAATTACGGATTACTACAAGTTTGGAAAGAATTTTTATTATATTAGTTTGCAAGTGTAGATATAGGCACAAAGACAATGAGTTATAACATGTTAAAAGTGGGAGAAAATGTTCTAAATGATGACTCAATCATAAATTATCAATACCATACACATCAACCTTATTCCTCAACAACTCTAAACAATAACGATGAAATTAGAATACCAATACAAACACAAGATTTATACACGTTACCGAGTCAAAGCTTTTTATACATTGAAGGAAAGTTGCTTAAAAACGATAATACCTATAGTGATAATGTAACTTTTATCAATAACGGAATTGTTCATTTGTTTGATGAAATTCGCTATGAACTAGGAGGAGTGGTTATCGATCGGGTTCGAAATCCCGGCATAGCCACAACAATGAAAGGATACGTATCATTTTCGAAAGCTGAATATTTTGCACTTCAGAATGCTGGATGGGATTGTGAAGACAATCCAAAAATTTTGGATGGTAACGGTAGTTTTAATGTTTGTATTCCGCTAAAAATGTTGATGGGTTTTACGGAGGATTTTCATAAGATAATCATGAATATTCGTCAAGAATTAATATTAATTAGAAGCAATTCTGATACAGAGGGAATCATGCAAAAAAATGACAAAAAGGAAACCTAT
This sequence comes from Kuschelorhynchus macadamiae, assembly GCA_030620095.1. NCBI lineage: Eukaryota > Metazoa > Arthropoda > Insecta > Coleoptera > Curculionidae > Kuschelorhynchus > Kuschelorhynchus macadamiae. Next base: position 300,036 of record JAUTXW010002522.1, read on the forward strand.
AAAGTTACACTGAGTAAGATATTGTGGAAAATGCTCATGTTACCGTTAGTGATACTCAAAAATTACGTTTACTTAAACAATTTGAAAGTAACAGGGAATTAACGATTGCTTTCAGAAGTTGGGAACTACATGAATACCCACAACTGCAGCAAAGCAAAAACCACACATGGGCAGTGAAATCATCAAATCAATTGGAGAAGCCTCGTTTTATCATCATTGGTTTTCAAACTGGTGTGAAAAATAATATTGCGAAAAATGCGAGTCATTTTCAGCATTGCAGTTTATTAAATTTGAAGGTGTATTTGAACTCTGATATGTTTCCATACGATAATCTAAATTTGGACTTTGATAACAATAAATATGCGCTTGCGTATGAAATGTATCAACAATTTCAAAAATCCTATTATTATAAAAATCAGAGTGATCCGTGTTATGACCCAACAACATACAAGACTAAAGCAGCATTAATTGTTGTTGACTGTTCACGTCAAGGTGAAGACATCCTAAAAGGTGGAGCTGTTGATATTCGCATTGAATTTGAAACAACTAAAACAATAACAAACAATACCTCAGCATTCTGTTTGATTCTACACGATCGTTTAGTCAAATACAATCCTTTAACCAGTACAGTTAAAGTATATTAAATTTCAAAGTGTGAAAAGTAAAACGTCAGACATCGATTGTTCGCGGTAAAAGATGGAGTAGTCTCAGCAGCAGCAGCAGTATAGTGAACGTTTTGTAAAGAGTCATGTTTGTAATAGATATACAAGGATTTCAATATGGCAGCTCAACTTTTTTGTGCAAGGAAATTGCAATTCTTAATACCTCAAATAAAAATTATAAACATGCTTCAGTTAAACTTCCTTTTGAATTGGACTTTTGCAAAGACCAAATTAGAAATCACATGAAACGGTTAACCAACAACGTACATGGCTTGGAATGGTCAAACGATGCTTTTGAAAATTTGGAATATGAAAATCTGACTGAGTTTATAAAAGATTTTATTAATGAAGAAAATGGATATGGATATGGAATTTTATTAATGAAGAAAATGGATATGACCCTGTGGAATAACGACTACACCGACAATATCATTGCAGTAAAGGGAAATCAGAAATTGGAGTGGTTGACCCGATTATTGTTCAAAACAAATTACACCGTTATTGATTTGGAAACAAGAGGATGTCCACCCTTGGCCGAATTACAAAATATATTCAAGTCATATCGTTGTCAGATAGTAACACATTAAATTGTACCTTGGAAAACGTATTTAATTTATATCATTGGAATACATTTAAATGTAGAAATTGTAATGAAGATTGAAATAAAAAACTAAAATATTATGTAAATTGTATTTATTCAAATCGTTATCCTACTTTTAGACATGTTATTTTTTTCAGACATATCATTGCTAAGGTGTCTACATTCAATCCATTTTCAAGGCGTCTTTCTATATATTTATCACGACGATTAAGATTTCTTGGAATACAATTTTCAATTTTCTTCATTTGATTCATTTGAATTGTATGTAACGAATTATTTTGCCTAAATAAAGCAGTTTTACATATATCTAAATCAAAATTAGTTATCGTATGTATAATTAGTTCTTCAAAAGTTAAATGGTTAGAGTTTTCTTTCAAAAATATCAATTGTAATAAAAAACCTTTTTTGACGACAACATTTCGTAAGAAAAATTTTGTTGAGTAATTATTTACAGTTGTTATACTTTGTACACTTCTATAACCATTTTCCTTAGGTTTCTCTATCAGTATATTTAAAATCAATAAACATACCGCTTCACATACAGGAGGACTAAGTTCAATAAACATGTCAATATCTGCGTAAGTTTTGGTTCGACCTACTAAATAACTAGGATAACCACCGGCTACAAAGGATCTGCACGGACAAGATTTTAGTAATAGGTTAATGATTTTTACCTCATCCAGAACCTCAGCAACAATCACATCATGTAATGATTTTGAAGTCCAACACTTTTTTAAGCTTAGGTAATTATAACCTTCTATCAAAGTTAGTTGATTTTTCTGTAATAAAAGAATAAATATACTATTCTAACTATATTTAAATCTGAAAAAAGAACACTAAAATTACTAAAATGAATTTACATTTGTTTGTTCTAGTTGTTGTTTTGTTGCTCTTCATCCTCGCTGGAGGAATAGACCTCCTCCACAGTCAACTTTTGCCGTTTCGACGACGACGACGGCAACGACGACGACGACGATGATGTTGATGGTAGTGTTCGTCGTTGCTGCTCACTAACAGTCATTTCCACATCCTCGTCCACAAGATTAAATTTGAACCGTTTTACCACTCTTTTGAGTATCCTAAATTCCTCATCATTATTCATTTTTGTCCGTAGATAGCGTACGGGGAGATTTCCAAATTTTCTTTTCAAGGTTTTTCTCCGGGGACTATAAGTAAGGTGTATATACACCTTATCATCCCTTTCGAGAATCCTATTAACACCATATCTGAAAGGAAAAAAAAACTTCTCTAAATACAGGTTTTATAACACCTCATAGGAATCATTTTTAGATATTCAGTATTTTTGCAAAAATAAAAAATATTGCTTCACTCAAAAGCTTTCAAAATTAAAAAAACATGTGCTATATAAATTTATGGAATATATAAAATAAGCTACAGCACCTAGCTAAATAAATTCTTGCACAAAATGTAATAAAAGGAGCTGTTATTGTAATAAATGGTACGTTCACTAACACTTTAACAAATACTTACTGAATAAGCTGTTTCATAACAACCAAGACGTGACGCACAGGAAAGTTTATTTTATCTTCAGAAAATACAACAAGTGTACTGGGTACTGTTGCCATCTTGAATATTTTCGTTTGGCTGTTACCAAAAAACGGATAGACATAGAACTGATACCAAACGCAAACTCTGGATAAGTATAAATACAAATTTATCATTGAAAAAATTAGCAATTTTGACGTAGACGACGATAAAAGTATTCATTAATTTCAAAGGAAATTTTCAGCAAAATTTGCTGCATTACATATTGTAACACCACGTCCACAGTAAACGTTTCTTTATCTTTTATCATAATTACTAGCAAAAACAGAAATGTTCCTAATATTTTGCAACGTGAATTGTATTCGATAACGAAAAAAGAAAAATGCAATGTACGTCGTGCAACGTGACTTGTATTTGATAATGGAAAATAAAAATGCAAAGGTCATGCAACGTGACCTATATTTGATAAAACATGTTTTTGGTGCAACGTGACTTAACTTCTGGAAAATTTTACATATACATGATTATACCATGCTACTTTGCGTGTGTGTGTTGTCAATAGAAATGACGCGAATGATTGATAAGAGTTTTGTATATAAATTATCATGCACACACCGAACTTATTCACACTGCAGTCTTTGTAGTCCTTCTTGCCACTACACTAAAAGAAAACAAAAACCAAAATGTCGTCTAGCAGCAACAAAGTCCTAGATTCATTTTCAAGTGAGGCGGTCCAGAAAACTGAAATAGTAAGTAGATTACTTAAAACAAAAGAAGATTACCAAACACATATTCGTTATCTAAAAAAATCAATTGCCATTATTAAAAAATGTTTAAAAATTAGTTCATGTGTGTCTAGTTATAGTAGAGTGGAAAGTAATTTGTCAATTTTAAAACACTTTTTATTGCGTTTTAAATTGGATTTAAAAAATAACAAGGGTCTATTAAAAAGAAAATTAGTTTGGGAAGATGTTGATTCTTGTTTTAAAGGGAGAATAAAAACGGGAATTATTAACAATTTAAAGATGAAAGAACCAAGAGAGTTTTTAAATAGTGCTTTTCGTATTTTTTCAAACAGGATTAAAACTGAACTTAAAAATTCTATGATTAAAGTAAATGTTGTGTTTTCAGGTTTATTTATAAAACCTCAAAATTTAGAAAAATCCGCTAAACATTTTACAACGAAAAATTCACTAATTGAACCGTCTACGAATCTGACTGAATGGTATAAGATACACGTTACTGATAAGATTTTGGTTCAACTTGAAGAATTTCAAGAAAGAGACAGTGGTTGGGCCTTGTGTGAAATTTGGTACTTGAAAGTAAATATTAATTCTTTTAATCCAATAAGCGTGGGGTCTTCCACTTATGTGCAATTGCCTGAATTCATAAAAAAAACTAAAAGTGTTATCAATATTAAAAATAAAGACGTTTATTGTTTTTTGTGGGCTATCATGTGTGCTGTACGTGGACCCAGAAAAGGCAAAAACGTTTCACGCACGTCATCTTATGATCATTTCAGTCACTATTTGAAATATGACGGAATTCAATTTCCAATTGCTCTAAAAGATATTTCCAAGTTTGAAAGAATGAACAACTTAGCTATTAATGTTTTTTGTTTAAGAAAGAGAGAAATTTTACCCTTATTATTAAGCAAAATAGAATATTTTACAGATACAGTTAATTTACTTATACTACCTTGTAATAACGTTGAATTGGAAAACACAATATTTTCTCGAACCTGCAAACACAACATTTCATTTTGCATGCATAAAAAAATTAAGTGGTTTATTGAATACCCAAATGGGTAATAAAAAACATAAAAAATGGTTTTGCGAGCGTTGTCTCAATCATTTTAAAACTGAACCCATTTTGAAAAAACATTCCAAAGATTGCCAATTATTGAATAAATGTAAAATTACATTGCCAAAGGAAAATGAAAAAATTTTAACTTTTAAAAATTTCTCAAATAAATTATTGGTTTCTTTTGCAATTTACGCAGATTTAGAGAGCATGCTTGTCAAGTATGAAGACAAGCAATGCACTAAGAAATCAAAAAAATATCAAAAACATGAACCATTTAGTATTTCATATTTTCTAAAATGTTCTTATGATGATTCGCTATCGGAATTTCATTCATATACTGGAGAAAAGTGTCAAGAATGGTTTGTCAGGGAACTTGGCAAAATTGCTTATAAAGTTAATTCAATATATTCAAACCCACAATCTATGATACCTCTAAGTAAACAAGAAAATGAGGCTTATTGTCAAGCAAAAACATGTCATTTTTGTAATGAACCTTTTTTAGGGGATAACTATAAAGTAAGAGACCATTGTCATTTAACGGTGCTATTCCGAGGAGCTGCACATAAATCATGTAATTTAAAATTTTCAGATAAAAAAAACTGTGCCTGTAATATTTCATAATCTATCAGGATACGATAGTCACTTCTTAATCAAGGCCCTTTCTACAGAAGTGAAAGGTATAATTAGTTTGCTTCCACTTAATAAAGAAAAATACATATCTTTCACCAAGTACATTGAAAATTCAGATATCAGCTTTAGATTTATCGATGCATTTCGTTTTATGGCCAGTTCCTTGGAAAAACTAGCATCCTAGTTAGAGGATCACCAAAAAACTGTTACAAGATACTACTATCCGGATGATGTTAAATTTAAACTAATGACCAGGAAGGGGGTATTTCCTTACGAATATCTAGACTCTTGGGAAAAACTGCAAGATAACAATTTACCTCCAATACAGCTATTTTATAGTTCTATTTCTAATTCAAACATATCAACCGAAGAGTATCAACATGCTTCTACGGTGTGGGATACGTTTAAAATTAAAAGGCTTCAAGAATATGCTGAATTGTATCTTAAAACCGATGTCCTACTTTTAGTTGATGTCTTTAAAAACTTTCGCAAAGTCTGGTTGGAAACATATCAATTGGACCCTCTACATTATTATACAGCACCAGGATTAGCATTTGATAGCATGTTAAAAATTAGTGAAGTAAAATTGGACCTCTTAACAGATATTGATATGGTCATGTTTATTGAAAAGGGTATAAGAGGGGGAATTTCACAATGCTCAAATAGATACGCTAAGGCTAATAATGAATATATGGGGGCAGAATATAACCCTGACAAACCATCTAGCTATCTCATGTATTTCGATGTTGTAAATTTATATGGTGCTGCTATGAGTTATCCTCTGCCTACTGGAGACTTTCAGTGGGTTGAAGATATCTATCAGGAAACAAATATTTTAGATGTAGCCGATAATAGTTAATATGGGTATATTTTTGAAGTGGACCTTTATTATCCAAAAGAGTTATTTGAAACACATAAGGATTTACCACTCTGTCCTGAACATTTAGTACCACCAACTTCAGCTACTTCACTTCCCAAACTATTAACCACTCTTTATGATAAGAAACGTTACGTTATTCATCACAAAAATTTGCAGCTAGTCACCAAATTGGGTCTTAAAATTGGAAAAATTCATAGGTGTTTAAAATTTAAACAATCTCCATGGCTAAAAAAATATATAGACCTAAATACTACTCTCAGAATAAACAGTAAAAACGAGTTTGAAAAAAATTTCTTTAAATTGATGAATAACGCACCATATGGAAAAACAATTGAAAATGTACGCAAATATCGTGATATAAAATTAGTTTCGAAATGGTCCGGCAGATATGGCGCAAATTATTACATTTCACAACCTAATTTTCACAGTTGTGAAATTTTTACAGAAAATCTAGTCTTAATCGAAATGAACCGATTAAACATAAAATTTAATAAACCAATTTACATCGGTATGTCTATTTTAGATATTTCAAAAACGATAATATACGATTTTCATTACAATTTTATTATACCGAAATTCCAGTCTAATGCTAAATTAATGTACACTGACACTGACAGTCTTATTTATCTATTTTCAAATTATAATATTTATGACTGCATTAGGGAAAATATACATATGTTTGATACGTCAGATTACCCTAAAGACAACGTATACAATATTCAACAAAAAAATAAAAAAGTTTATGGGCTAATGAAGGATGAATGTTGTGGTCAGGTTATGACTGAATTTATCGGCTTGCGTTCTAAAATGTATTGTTTTAAAACTTTTAGTGATAAAGACAGCGCTGCAAACAAAGAAAAAATTGTTAAAAAAGCTAAGGGTATTCAATCTTCAGCATTGAAACAAATTTCTTTTCATGATTATTATCAGTGTCTTTTTAACAATACTACCATCGATGTTGCGCAAAATTTTATTAGATCCAAAAAGCATAACGTATTTACTATTAATCAAATTAAAACCGCTTTGAGTCCTTTTGACGACAAGCGAATAGTTAACTACACGAACTATTATCAACAGTTAAATACAGACACTCTACCGTGGGGATATAACAATGTTTAGTTTCATTTATTCTTCTTTTGTTACGGGTATTCTACTATATTCAAAAATTCCGTCTCATCCAGTTAAGAGGTAAATAGTTATATTTTAAATATAAATGCAATATTTAAATTGAAAATATTATTTCAGACCACGACTGATATCAAATATTTGGAGGCAAATGATTGCAAAAGATTTCACAACTTGACCCCTGTCAAATATACTCCCGCTGCTACTACAAGACAGAATAAACGGATTAAATTAGATGTCGGATCACAACGAAAACACGAACCATTAGCTACAATTTACTGTCACCTCTGTAAGCTACATTTCTGCTTTTGTCAGGAATCAATTCGCATTCACAGAGCACAGTCATTTGTTGGAACGACGTCGGAACTTGACTTGTACTGCAAGGAATCAATACCCCAGTCATAGAATGGTTTTTTTGTTATAGCCACATCATAGCTGTCCCATTCCCACCAAACAACAGTTTTTGGATACCTTGGATAAATGGACAAATGTTTTCATCTGTATCAAGCACAGCCACAAGATGATTGGGGATGGCGACAGATGGATGAAGATTATTTCTATGCTAACATCAGTGACAACTCGACTCAAAATTACTGGACCCGAATTAAAATGGAAACTTCGTACAATATTGCACAATTTGCTTTTTACGAAAGAAAGAAAAGAAAATTTCAAGAATAGTGTATTTATTAATATTGTTTTAATAAACATTATTTCAAAGGATTGACTTTTTTTTATATTTCTATTTGAAAATTTAAATAAATCCAAATTATTTCAAAGTTGAGTTTTATTCCATTATCTTAATAGAAAATTAGACCAGACTCGAACTCTTGTGGCTCGAACACATTAATTTTAAATAGTTGAAAACAAATCTCGTTATATTAATTATTTTAAGCGCTATACGTTTTTTATCGTTTATTATTCGAAATAAATATTTAACTTATCTATAAAACAACTTTTTATTGCTCATCTCAATACTACACAAACATCTCCTTATCTACATCCTCGACCTTTTCTTATCTGCGAACCTGACCTCTAGTCTCACGTCGAACATTAACAGAAAAACAATTCTCGGAATTCGGCGAGGCGAGGCTCGGCTCTTGTGATGACGCGAGGCTCGGCGAAGCTCGCTTCTTGGAAGTTTTTTTCAAAAATAACACCTACCTGTGCAAACCAGGTGTCACGCTTAAGACAGGTGCACAAAAGTGACAGGTAAACACTTCTTGCAGGCAGGTGAGCCGAAGAGCTCCTGGGACCGATCGGTGGTCAAGATGCCATCGAGGTGTGCCAGGACCGCCCCTGCTATACTACTGATAATTGTTCCAAGCTTCCTGGAATATTTGGTGACGTCGACTGCTTCCATCTTAACATGGAGGATCTAATGGAATTGTACGGCACCATAACTGCTCCATTCACAAACCTAAAATTTGGAAAAAATTACATGTATGGATTATAAACTTGATATCTTTGCTAGCAAATTTAATTTTGTATACCAAATCTAAACTAACTTGTTAACAAATTTGCATATGTACATCAATAAGTGTGGGAAGACTGGAACTGAGGGTGCAACCCATCTTAAATTTTTGAGCAGTTGGTCAAGTTTCCTCAAGCTTAAGCCAATATTAATTAGTATAAAACAAAATTATTCACAATGACTAATAAAACAGAATGAAGTTTTTTAAATTCTAGTTTTAAACTAAAAAAAAAAAAGAATTTACTTATCTAACCTTATGGCAATACGGTCATAAATGTCCTTTAAATTGCCTCTTTGTTGGATGCAAGCCTCCTTTAGCTGTTTCTTGAATTCCGTGACACTTATTTGGTTTTCTTCATCCGGATGATTATGGTGGGCCACTGTATAACTAAAATGAGAATTGTTCCCAACAGTTATAATTTTTCCACTCGCTTTGCACCCTAAAAGTTTATTATTCCTGCATACCATATATCTAAAACAGACAATTTAATAACCATAAATAATATTTTTAATGTAATTAATATGATTATGCCAAGTTTTATAAGTAGTGAAGTCTGTGCCACAGATATGTTATTCATCCTTTAAGCGATTTTAAGGTCTATTTTGCTGAAAATGTAAGAACGAAATTCATTAGGCTAGTAACTATTATCATAAAATACCTATTTTGGAACACAACTTTAAAGCCATTTCTTTTAACATACATTACTCCTAAAATGAACACTTATTAATATATTTGCTGCTAGAGTTTATACACTTTACACATTTTATACCTACAATTGTTTGAAACAACCACCAGTGGTCATTCATGTGTAAGTCGCAGTTTTAAAGGTGACAATGAGCTCACTATTTTGAATATAATGATTGCATTTAAGATTTTCAGATATTTCCCACAGACCGACTGAGAAGGGACGAGACAAAATATAAGGTTCCATCCTGTACATATTTCAAACTATTTAAACTAATTTATTTTGTAGTTTCCAATTTGTATTTTTTTTATATGAGTGTAATACAGTAACATGCATGTTAAGCTATAAAGAATTTAGGTGTGAATGGGAAGTGGAGAGGTATTGAGACTAGAGTACCTCTCACAGATCAATTCTCTGTCCCTTGCTTTTTACTGTCTTTGTCTCAGACATCACTACCACTACTATTTATCACATGTATGTTGATTCAAGCTGATGATCTGCAAACTTATTTGTGCCCTATAAATTCTCTTGCTCTAAACTCTAATAAAACACAGTTAATACTGTTTACAGAAATGATATTCTTAATAAATCTTAACCCATTCTGATATAGATGGTTATAACCTATTTAACATGTCTCTTCCTAAGAGGGTCCTTTGCCTAATCATACCTATAGTTTTTAGTTTTTTGGTTAGTTAGTATTGTTAGCATTTAATTACTGTATGGTGTCTGTAAGGTGTACCAATAAAATAAAAATATTAATAACATTAAATATTTGTATTTTAAGCCTTTGTACAGTTTAAATATGTAATTTTCATACCATGGCACTTAAGTCGTAGTACATAAACCTTGTTAGTTAATTAATACAAAAAATATAAAGTAAAAGGAAGATTGGGTAGATGTATATGATTTACAAATTCTTAACAGTACACGTTGCACTGAACCATGCAGCAGGCAATTCCTTTCTATTATGTATATCTTTTTTTAAATGCCTATACTTTTTACTTTCAAAGGTAAAAATTTATTTTGTATGGTATTCACAAAAATATTTCATTATCTACACCTTAATAAATCAACTGGTACGTCTAGCAGTACTTTCTACTGCCCTTACATAGTACATCTTTGAGACGTACTTGGTGGTTTTCTGTAAGCTGTTAAAATATAAAAATATAAATATATTAAAAATTGACTATGAACAGTAATTTAATAATTTCTTTTCACGATGCTGAATCACATATTTACTTAATAGTATTTTCCATATAATTTTAGGCACAAATAGCAAAGAGGTTTCGTTAAAACATATGCGTTTTACCTAGCTTGAGGAATGAAATAGATTGCGTCAGAAAAAACAAACTGAGGTTAGGTTAAAAACAAATTAATCTTAAATATAAACCAAGCTATTTACCTTATGTTGTTCTTTGTCATCTTTGTTTTGAATAAATATCCATCCTGAGAAACAAGTCTTCCACTTCTTGGGGGGTCCATTTTTTCAATATAGAGTCAATGGATATTATATCGATTCAATGAAAAACCTGTAGAAATACCTAAAAAATAATCTGTAAATATCTAGAAATAACCTGCAAATATGTAGAATCACAAAATTAGTATATAAAAGCGTGTCAAACAATGATAAAAGCTTTGAAAAGGCAGTTAAAACGTATTGGTAATCTTTCTAATGATAACTCGCCAGAAGTCAATACCAAACAGAAAGACATTTAAATTTAGGTGTTTGGACGGTTTGAGCAATAATATTTTTTCACGTCGTGTACTAGTGCTATCCTTTATATTCTGTCTTTGTTGGTTACCTAAACGACCAGACCCGAAGCGTCATTCGGGTTTTGGGCCCAATGAACTTTGGGCCGAATGTGGTTCTCCCACTCCCGGTGACCGCGTAACCCAACCACCGCGGCCGGCCCCATGAACGTGACCTCGCGGGCGTTCCGCGAAATGGTAATTCCCCGTGCGTTTAGATAGTCTCAAGAATTGTGACGTAATATAGACTTTCTATATTAATAATATAGTATGTTTTATATAAATTCACATTATTTACTTAATATCATTATTTTCTATCAAAACTAGTGCGTTAGATACGCAAAAAATAATAATGACTTAAAAACGTAGCGCGCTGAACACCTTTTTATAAGAGTGACCCGTTGAATAATCACAATCAGCAGTAACAAATTCCGCATCAGCTTTCCCCAGCACGCCGGCTTTCTCGCTTAGATTTGTTTACGGCAGTTGCTATGGCAACGCAATGGTGAATATCCGTAACAGAAATAGAGATGGGAGCGGAATAAAACTGCTGCTGCAGGCTGCAAGCGCTTGTTATAGAATTAATGTAAATTAGTGCGTTCGGATCATCGGAGGCCGAAGCAGTTTTGCGTCGACCGAATCGAATCAAAATTAGCTCTAAGATATTATTACATAACTGTTTTTAAGAACAAAAAAATATATTTAAAATCTTATAAATTCATATTATTTCCCCTAAGTATTAAAAAACGCTCCAAAGCTATGGATAATAAACATCATAAAAAGGTTAAAAAACTAACCATTTTTGGCGTGGCACTCCGAAAATTTTTCGCCTACGGTGCTATTTTTACCTCTTTTTACTCTTTTTACCTTTAATTTCCAATATTGCGCCTGTTCAAAAGCCGAAAAGAAAACCGAACCTTCTCAACAGAAGCATGTTCTTCAAAACTAATTTTCAATATTGTGCCTGTTCAGAAGCCGAAAAGAAGACAACTAAAACTATTTGGTGGTAAAAATTCTAATGAACTTACAGATGCACAAAAAAAGAGTGCGGTTTAAGTCTCTTAAACACTAATTGTAATAGATTTTCAACCACTATCCATTGTAGAAAATGCCGGTTTCTGAGAATACAGTATACACTAAATCCCTTGTACAAAGTTCCTAGTAGATTCGTTTTAAGTAATTCTTGTCAAGACTGTATTTAGAGGAAATCGAGAAACTAAAATTTACAATGAGTGAAGTGAGATATGTTTCATTGACTACTGATATTTGGCAGTCTGATAGCAACATGTCATATTTATCCATTACTTGTCATTTTGTACATAACAATATTTTGCATTCCCGAGTTTTAAGTGCAAAAGAAATTACGTCTGAACATGATACAGGAAAAAACATAGCTTCAGACATATCGAGTATTATTGCAAAATGGGACGTCGATGAAAAAATTGTGATTATAGTTTAGGACAACGGTGCAAACGTAAAAAATGCCATAACAAAGCATTTGAGAAATTATCATCATCCATGTGTGGCGCATACTCTAAATTTAATTAAGAAACAGGCTTTAAACGGAAATGATGAACTAAAATCATTAATTACAAAATGTAAAAATTTGGTTGCCTATTTTAATCATAGTGGCCTAGCTACAGGCAAATTAAAAAATTGCCAGCAAGATGTAGGACTACCTATTGAAAGAAGTCCCGGGAAAAAAATTGCCGACTTTTACACGTATGGCCTTTCTAACATTCTAATAAGCAGCTATCTTGTTGCGCGTTTCAATATTTTACCAGTTTCTACCTATGTCACACTTGATTTACGATTAGACGACTGACTGGTGTTACTTTTAACTTGAAAAAAATTGTCTATTTTTACATGCTTTTTCAATTTTGCTTCATTTTCCGCAGATTTTTCTCTCCAAAACACCAAAAACGCTGAATAGTCACAAAAGAAAATATAAAATCAGTATCACTGCAATTATACGCCTGTTTCAGTCTAGTACCCAACACAGAACACAAAAAATTAGCACCTAAAGCCATTACCACATCTTCAACTTTTGGGGACCTAGGCCCGCTTGAGGTTACGGGCCCCTATCGGCCCTATCCCCTAAAAGCATTGCAACCAGTGCCGGGTCCCAAGCTCGTGGGAAAAAGTAACGACCAAAAAAAAAGTCCTGTTTTTCATATAGCAGACACTTGTCTCCTCCTTTAATATAATAATATATAAAATTACTTACTTACTGATAAAATGAAACAAGGAAAATTATATAAACGATTTTTGTTGCAGCAAGGCGGTGGCGGGCCCTAGGCTATAAATTATTTAATAATTATTTTGTATCTTCGCTCGCTATTCCCTGTAGAAATTTTGTTCGATTGACCTTTACCAACATAAAGCGGTTTTTGTCGCCTATCGATAAAAGTCGCTTAGTTTTTTAAATGTAATTTCCTTACTTAAATCTGCGCTTTTATTAATGGATAGTTTTTAGTTCTATCGATAGTTCAAATACGATAGTTTTTTCTGTAGACTTTAACCGGGCCGCCGGGCCCCCAAACGCTCGGAGCCCTGGCGCAACCGCACCACTCGCACCATTACGCCACTGATTTGGCTGGCATTTTGTTCCGCAATCTTAATTTCGTACCAAAATGTTACCAGTTCATCTCTATATAACACATAATTCTTGTGGAAAATTTGAAATTAATCGAATAAGTAGTTTTTCAGACTTGATTCATTAAAAATGTTATTAGGCCGCCATTTTGTTTCGCCAGCTTGTATTCATATATAAATTTTACCAGTTCATTTTTATATCACACAATGTGAATAATTTGAGGTAAATTGTATAAGTAGTATTTTGGTTATAATTTTTTTAACGTTTAGCTAGGCCGCCATTTTTTCCGCCATATTGGATTTTCACCCAAATGCTACCATACACTCCCTATATGAACCCAATTTTTTACCAAAATTGGAAGTGAATCCGAAGATCGAGGAAGTAGTTTTTCAGCTATATTAATAACAGATATACATACTGATGGAATTAGGGAAACATGTTTTTTTGGGATCTAGGGACCCAAAAATGTGAAGAACTGTAGAAACCTGGGAGGTTGATTTTTTCACGATTACACCCCTCTTATGAGGGAATTAAGAAGAAAACACTATGTTATGTACAGTTCTATAGCATAACAAAATATTTTATCTATAGTTTAGACCCTGAAAAGATGGTAGGCACTGAGAAGGCAATTCTGTTTGCATGGATTCAACTATACTATACACGAATAAATTTTTATCAAATGCTTTTGTAAACAGTAAGCTATATATATATATATATATATATATATATATATATATATATATATATATATATATATATATATATATATATATATATATATATATATATATATATATATATATATATATATAGCATTGTAGTAAAAGCATTAGCAACGTTTTATTTACATAAATCAATGCCTCATCATTTTTTTTATTTTTTAGAAAAAGAACAAGATATAAAAACAAGAAAATTTTATTCAGTTGAAAGAAACAAAGAAAAAATTCGCCAAATAATAAGAAAGTGGTATTATACTAGACGAAGAAAACATACAATTCAAAACAATGCAAAAACTGAGCTTTACGCTATAGGGTAAATTGTTTTATTTTTAAAAATGCATTAAATGAATAATGCTAAGCGAATTAGATAACTTGTCATCGTTCAATTAGCTAAAGTTATTGAAATAATTAATGAGATAGGCTTTTACTCGCATTCCAAAACTTAACAAGTATTTTATTTCTCAGAATATAAAAACCTCAGCAGATTATAAGGTCGATTAAGAATATAAACTCATACAGAGGATGAAATTAGAATAAATGAATCTACCAATCATTTCATTTTTCTTTTTCCAGAGAAGATTTGCATTGATTTGAAAAATTGCAGTTTTCTGTGACTTTTCTAAATATTTTGACTGTCAGTGAGGCAGTGCTATGCATAAGCTTTATGCATATTCTTTCAGGGGCGAAGTTTAGAAATTGCTTCAATCCTATTTTCAGGGGAGCACGTAAACAGTCGTCGATATCCCTCAGACACCTAATAAGGTTAATACAAATTATGGCATGCTATGGGATGCCGTGGTGGGCGAATTATGTTTTTTTTATATATAAGCGATATGTCTTTTGTCGATATTGGGGGAGACCATTTATAGTCTTTGCAGATGGTACCACGGTTTTTTTTGGCATTTTTATTAATGGGCATTTAAAGTTTCATGAGCATATTTTGAATCTCAATCCGAAGATTGCATGGGTATCCTATGCTGTTCGGTTGATGTCAAGAGAGATTGGTATAGTGTCAGCGAGGATGGTTTACCACTCTACGTCCAATTCGTCCATCTTTCGAGAGCGAGCAGTGAGATGGACTTGTGATGCCAATGCTAGGGAATCATACAGGCCATTATTCCAGTTTCAAATACATTTAACTTCAAATGTATACTTTGTAAATGGTTTATATGAAACACAGGCATAGAGATAAACCACTGGTGTCAGATCATCCTTACGGAACCTGGCATTCTCATGGTCTCTCTCAGTTATATTTATATCTGAAGTGAGTGAGTGAAAAATAATAAAATTAAAAGAACTTTAAAGAGCCTATTAGTGCAAAAAGTATTCTACGATTTGAAGGAATACTATAACGATGTTCTAAATTATATTTTAATATGACCCTTCTTATTTTTTATTTTTTTTTAATCCCCGTCGGAGAAGTAATTCGTCTATAATATCTCTAAGAGACCTGGTTTAATAATTGCAGGAAAGAAAAACATCGGTCTCAGTCAAGTGGTTTAATACAGAAAAAAGCTACGATTACACGTGTTTCGCCAAACAAACAGGCATTATTGGATTTTGAAACAATAAAAACATGTAGAATATAAAAAACTAGCACATACAACTACAGATGTGTATGTCTAATTATGTAGTTATATGTTTGTTGTTTTAAGATCTGATGATGCCTGTTTGTTTGGCGAGATACGTGTAATCGTATTTCCTGTATTAAACCACTTGACTGAGTCCGAGACGTTGTTTTTCTTTTCAACAATTAATCCTTGTTTTTCAATTAATATGTTTACACTACTTTTTACTTTTTTTTGGTGGCTTTATGTTTGATTACTGAATAATATATATTATTATAACTACTCAGATAATAAAAGTGACAGCTTTGTCAATAAGAATTAGTCTTAAGCAGTAAAGCATATCTTAAGTTGAATTAATTTAACATTAAAGAAAAATATCTTCTGTAAACTTTGTACAAGAAATTGTATAAATAACTATAATTGTATTTTTGCCAGTGTAGTTAGTTACCGCAAAAGAATGAGTTAAATTATTTATAATAGCGTTTTGTTAATACTTAGCTCTGAACCTTACTATTTTGATTAACAAATAGGTTTTTTTTTTACTCTCTAGATATGTTGAAGGATATCTTACTTAATTTTGCTTTCATTTTAAAAATAATTTTCCTTCTTCTGTATGTATTTTGTTTGAATGTTTTTAGAAATGACTCTTTTTATGACAGGTTACAATTTATATTTTCTATGTTAGGTTTGTTTGTAATTTATTTATTTTAAAAAGCATGACTGGGACAGGAATTCCTCTTTTTTTCTTACATTAAAATAATTAGCTCTATAATTTTATTATAAATTTTTGATATTTAAAATATTAACTATAAAAATTTTATATTCTTTCTTTTTCCAGGTCTCTTTCTATCTTGCAAGCTGAGATCATTGAACAATTTTTATAACCTAGTTTTTTAATGCAACTTCTAAAGAACAATGTTGAATTTATTATGGAATGGAAAACCGAAAAAAATATTTTGTTATACAACATACAACATATAATATTAGACAAATTTTAATATATTTTTGTAAATTACTAACGCACAATGTGGTCATTTTAACTTGTCCACATTTTAATCTACTATAAAATTTTCATTTTTCCAGATATCAAATCAAAATGTCCAGAAAATAAATTTTATGGCAAGTCACAAAGTTCCCAATAACACAAATAAAAGTGTAAATTTTCAGAGATATAAATATAACTGGAATTTTTTTTAAATGAGACACTTTCTGAATTTCACTTTCAGTAGATAGGTCTCATGCCCCTGGTTCTTGATATTTTTATCCTTCAAAAATCGAGAAGAATTTTGGCACAGCCATTGTTTACTCTTACCCTCTTCCTGTATTTTTGGTTACCCTATGTTTCCTGTGAACATATCTGGGTATCCCTTATACATAATAACAAAACAATATCCGTCAGAAATGCACTTGCAATTCTATAGCACCCTGTGAACAAATATTGAAAATGCAATAGATAGAAATGTGTATACGTAGAGACAAAAAATGTATCCTGAGAAATACTGTTTTTTACTTTACCATAAAATGAAATTTTAATAAAATAGAAATTATGCAATAACTTTCAGTTTTATTTTCCTCTGCATGTCATCTGTAATATTATAATAAAAAGGTGTCGAAATATTTAAAATTTTTACTTAAAATGAATTAAATAAAAAGTTAAGAGTTAAAATCAGTCTATTATGAAATTTCGTTAACCTGCTTTCTGGCTGCACAGCTCGTCCATTTACCTAACCTAGTATAAAATCAATAACATATAAATATGTATATACATTTTCAAATACAACATATTCCGGTCGAAAATATCAAATCATCAGCCTTACCAAGATGTTAAATATAATTATTAAAAAATTTTATTAATTTCTTTTAAATAAAATATCGTCAAAACATTGATCTTTTTTCCATGTTGATGATCTAATTCTTGATCCCGATCTACTGAACCTATGTGACTCTGCAGCAAGGCTGTGGCTGCTGGTCTTAACGCTAGAATCTGTCAAGGAGCCTTGGTCTGAATTTGAAAAAGGGCTGTTAGCATCGGCATAAGATTGAGGCGAATTTTGCTCTGAAGGAGCGTTACTATTGTCAGAAATTAGGTCTACAACCTGTGGAGAAGTAGGTGAGTGCTCTCTCGAGTTTAATAGATCACTCAGTTCACTCGTATCTTTATTGTCATTGGTATGTTCATGATAACAATACTTAGATTTAGCTATTTTAAAATCCTGCGACACTGTGCTCTGTTCCCCCCGAGGCTGCTGCAAGGTTTCCTCATCTTTTTCTCTATGAATGATCTGTTAGCACGTCTTTTTCAGATTTATTTTATTTCTATAATTGCCTTTATCCATTTTGTGTCCTATAATGGGCTACCAACACTCTCTCCCCCTTTTAAAAATTCTTCGTCTGCCTCCAAAATTTCTTATTTTCCTTTCTTGAGTGGTTTATTCCTTAAACAGTAAATGTGTAAATGTTTTGCAAACTCGCTTTATATTTTGGTCGATATTGGGCCAGTAAATACATGCTTTTAACAAAGCATTTGTTTTTACCATACCAAAATGATGTAAATGTAAATCTTTTAATATGTCTTCTCTTAGACTACTCGGAATGACCAGCCTGTAACCCCACGTTATGACTCCATTTTCTATGGTCAACTCTTCTCTTCAGTTGTAAAATGGTCGAATGTCAGGACGAAGTTTATTTGGCCAATGTACCGAGCCACTTGTTTCAAGATCTTGTCCTTTGCTGTTTCTCTTCTAATATCTTCAATGGTAATTGGCCACTGTTCTTGTGTACGTGTAAAATTCAAATACTGAGCCTTTTCACTGTATTCGCCCGATATTACCTTAGTTTTAACTGGAGCTTTAAACAAATAATCTGCAAAGATATTATTTTTGCCATTAATAAATTTTATTTCGTAAGAAAAATTACTTAAATATGCTGCCCAACGTTGTATACGGTTAACATGCATTTGGGGAATTCTTTTATGTTCTCAAAAAATTCCCAATAAAGGCTTGCAATCTATTCTCATATAAACCTCTTTTCATGCAAGAATTGAGAAGATTTAAACACTGCATAAAATAAAGCTAGGGCTTCCTTATGTAAACTCGGATAACTTTCTTAAATTACTTCTTTGTTCGGTATGACCGCATACCTGCATTCGAAGCATCTGTGGTTATGACCACAGGAGGTTCTGGATTATAATGAACTAATACTAAATCAGAAGCTAGAATTTTGTTAAAAGCTTGTTCACAGTTTTCCGACCAGTTGAATTTTCTGTCTAATTTCTAAAAAATTTGGCATCAAAATTACTACCAAATTTGGTACAAACTTGAAATAATAATTTACCATGCCAACAAAAGTACGTACCTCACTAATGTTCGTAGGTCTTAGGGCTTTAACGATTGCTTCTACTTTTTTGACTGATTTTTTTAATCCGTTTCTTATTATTTTGTATTCTAGATACTCTAATTATTCTTGAAAGAAAACACATTTCTTAATGTTGATTGTCAGTTCAAATTCTGTAGAACCTTTTCCAATGTTTTCAAGCGTTCCTCTTCCGTTGCTCCTGTAAACAAAATCTCATCTAAAAAGTTTACAACGTTATCAAACTTTAAAAATACTTGTTCCAATAAACGTTGACAAATAAAGCTTCCTACCGAAACGCCAAATAGTAATTTATTAATAGTGTAGAATTCTTTATGTCATTGTGTACCCCAAACTAAATTTTTTTTAGACTCGACTTGAGTTCAAATTGATTATAAGCCAAGTTCAAATCTAATTTAGTAAAATATTTGCCGGAATGCAACTTACAAAACAATTCATTTGCGGTGGGTAAAGGATAACTCATATTTTGTAAAAATTTATTACATGTTACTGAATAACCAAAACCTTAAAGTTTCATTTGCTTTCAGTATCGGCACCAATGGAGTCACCCTATCGCTACTTTCGACTGGCGAAATAATGCCTTCCTTTTCCAGTCGATCTAGTTCCTTGTCCATAACGGCTTTATAAGCTAAGGGTACAGGTCGAGGTTTACAAAACACAGCATTATCATTTAACAAAATACTAACTTTAGAAGGAGTGAACCTACCCATTCTGTCACTACAAACCTATATTAATTTTTTTAATTATCCTCCTGTGCCGCTGATGTGTGATTGATAACCTCAAATCCCACGAAAGTCCCTACAATGTTTGGGCCTCCCTTTCCAACCATATACTACATAAAATTTTATTACTTCTTGTTTACTACAATACAGTATATTATCTTTAAAATATTCAATGGGTTTGAAAATTGAGTTATTATATGCCTTTAACACCATATTATCCTGATGCAGAATGCAAGAATGTTTTGATAAAAATACTCATCAAAAACTTGTTTATTTATTGCAGAAATTAAACTGCTAGTGTCAATAAAAAAAGGAAAAATTATTTCCGTTAACCATTACTTCAATTTCATATTTATTTAATCTACCGAGGTCAGTTTTTCTTACATTAAAACATTTAAAATCCGACAAAGTTACATTTTTTTCCTTTACGCTACATAAACAATTACAATTTGAGTCGATTCCAATACCATTCAAATGCCAACAATCTTGCGTATCATCAGAAACAATATCTAATTGAATATTATTGTCTATATTGTCCTCCAAAAAGTTAAAGTTACGTTTTCGTTTACAAACTTTAGCAAGATGACCTCTTTGCTTGAATAAAGCACAAATAAAATTATTAAAAATTCACTTACCGGGGTGATTTTTGCCACATACAATGTTTTATTTTGTTTTTTTTACTTCCAAATTTTCCGCCGTGTCTATTCATTGATCCCATCATTCTTCTTTCGTCGTTTGATGGCTGCTGCCTTGGCCAGTAGGATGGCTTGTCGAGCTTAAGCGGTGACCACGATGATGAGTCAAAATACGGGACGCATGATCAGGATAATGCGCGTTCATCAATCGATGGCATGATTGACCTGCCACGTTGCCATGTCTTTCATTGTAATTTCTGTGGTTTCTTTTTTCTTGGACGTAGTTGACTTCCCGCCTAATTCCCGTGCTTGGATTTTCCTTGAACTTAGAAATTTCTAGAAGATCTTTCAAAGATTTTTTCATCCTTTTCTTCGCACAGCCTATCAAAAATTGGACTTGTTCTCAGTCCCGTAACAAATGTTTCCTTAAGAAACAGTATTAATTTGTCATTAAATTTACAGTCAACTGCTAAGTTTTTTATTCTCACATACCAGTCGGCAATGGATTGTTCTGGTGACTATCTTGCATCGTAGAATGTTTTACGTTCTTTCCACATAACCGCTTTCGGACTAAAATGTTACATAAGGAGATCATTTAGCTGTTTTAAAGTCTTTTTATTTGGGGCATCTGGAAAGCAAAGGTCTCTGAGTAACTCGAAGGTGTTCGTGCCCACGAGGCTTAACAACATTAATGGTTTCAATTCACTGTTTACGTCATACGCTGTAAAATACTCTTGTAGGCGTTCCCTGTATATTATCCAATCGTCCCCATCGTTGTTGAAGTCTCGAAAATGAGTATTCCAGTTAGCCATGATGGATTTTTTGTTTTTGAACTGGACCGCGTGGTCGCACGAGTTTTTCCTTTATCTTTCACGTACTTTTACCTCGTCGCCAAAGTTGTGGTGTCCCACAAATGAAATTCTACGCGTTTCTTTGTATGTTGCTTTATTAACTAATATCACAGAGTTGATATTACTTTATAATATAATACAAGTCTAGGACGGCGCGGCGTGGAGCTTCTAGCTCCTTCGTTCATAGGTAGAAACCGACTGACTTCGTACCCCTCGTACCAGATGATTCCGATGTAGCTCAGCTTCTATATTTAGCGGAGTTGCCAAATGTAACCGAATGTGGCTACATCACAACTTTATTATATAAAAAAATTAAAATTTTTTATGTCTGTTTCATTTTTTTGCTGATGTGTGTAAAGTATTTTTTAAATTACTTCTTTGTTTAATACGTTATTGCATTTGTTCTACGTCATAGTAAGTTTTAAATAATGTTCAATGAAAACAACATGGTTAGATATGTAAACTGATCAAAAACTTAATCTTCCAACCTGTTGGCATGCATTTATAGTTATCCTTCAATATCCCCACTTTACACTTCGTATAGTACAATCATAAATGTAGGAATTTTATTCAGTTTTTATATCACCCATTTCTAAAGACTGAAAATGTAAAGCTTATAGAATTTCCCGAAATGAATAAATTTTCTTATTCAGTATTCCTTGCAATAGGAAATTCTCTATTTATTAGGTCATGGATCTGAATATAAATATTTTGTTTCGCTTTTATTAAGTGTGCAATAGGTTAGTTGAATTTATAATGATATGAGTTTAAATACGCTCTATAGGGTTTTGCTTAGTTTTTATAGGTAATTATATATTTCCTTCCAATGATTTTAAGGCCCGTATTTATTTATTATTATCTGAAAGGCTAAGTCTATATTAAAGTAAATTCTATATTTCCTGTGATTAATCAGTATTATGTATGTATGAAGCCTTATTCGTCATAGTCTTGTTTTTTTGTGGTGAGCTGTAGAAAATTATTATACTTATAAGAAAATTAGCTAAATGAATCACATGTCAGAAATCATATACAAGGTTACTTTAATGCTCATTTCACTTTCTGTAATGTTGGAGAGTGTATGTGGGCACCTATTTATTTCATAATTAGACCTTTATTGCTATTAAAAAAAGCAGTTAAAAAGGCTGTATGTGGCATGCGAGGTATATTTCAAGCAGTGTCCTTTCATAACAGAATTTGGGGGCAATTCTGAACTAAAATCAACTAAGTTGTGATGTTATCTTAGAGGTTTTCTTTACATTAAAAACAATAATTGGGAAATCATCCTCCTCGTATTCGGACAGCAGGGGTTTAAACATCTGAACGGGACTCTGAAGCGATTTGTCATCTAATCGTTCGCTTCAGAAAAGTATAAATTTATGTAAAGATGTTGACAATAAACAAGAGAACCACACTGACTTTTCTTAATTAGGAGTTGTAATGTGTGATTGTAAAATTTACCAATAGTATTAGACGTAGAAAAAGTCATTTTATTATTTTTTAGATTAAAGGTGTGGCAAGTTTTGCTCTCCGGTGGTTGCACTGAATCAGAGGACTTTACTGTATTTAGAGTAATACGTACTATATCATAACATTTGAAATAAATTATTTCATTCTTCCTGTTCTTTATTAAAACATATGTCTTATTTATGAGTTTATAAAATAAGTTATGCGTCCATTCTATAGTGTTTGTGAAGCATTCGATTAAAAGAAAATTTTGCAAGATTTTTATGAATTTTTTTAATAGTCAGTTTGTTTTGAAATTCCCTTTCAACGTATTTATCAAAAGAACCTTAATTTTTTTAAAAAAACTTTCAGTAATATAATAATATTTTTTGTAAATTCCACATTACAGTTTAAAATCGCCTATATTTATTTTACGTTAAACTCCCAAAAAATCATACTGACGGCAATTTATTTAAACCAGAAAACCAACTGCATTTTTATTGCAACAAGTGATGATGACAGTATTAAGTGAAAAAGTATCTTCATTTGGGTTTTTGAACCGGTTATATTAAAAACATAGCGTCCACTGATGTATGCATGTATTTAAGATTTAATAAATATTTTATATTGTATATTAATTAATTACTTGTGTATATTAATTTCTTCAGCATATATTATCCCATTGAATAGATAATAAATTATACAGACAAACAAAAATATTTTTTGGCTTTTTCGCAACTGAATAAAAATATTTAACTTTAAATTCGTTGAAGCACATATTTAATATAATTACATACCTCAACATGTAGACTAGTCTCTCTACGGAATGGTTCGATACATAATATAATTATGTATAATAATTATATAATATATAATAATTATATTATGTATCGAAACATTCCGTAGAGAGACTAGTCTACATGTTGAGGTATGTAATTATATTAAATATTTGCTTCAATTAATTTAAAGTTAAATATTTTTATTCAGTTGCGAAAAAGCCAAAAAAGATTTTTGTTTGTCAATCTAAACGCAACAAATAATCTGAACACATTTAAAAATAAATTATATAGTTTGAATTCCTTGTTTTTCTTTTCAATCTTATTCAGTTCCTAGATTAGTTGAAATTGTTTCATTTTAATCATATTTTATGAGTTTAAAAAGGTAATCCTTAATTATTTTTCTGTTGCAGAATATTAAGTATACAGTATTTTGTCAAACGAACAGACCTAATTAAGATCAAGCTTAACATTGGCAACTTCAAACCATATAAAATTCTCTCAAAACTCCGAGTGTAAAATCGGGTACGAAAATCTCATTAAATTCAATAAAAGATTTTTTTTCACCGCTAATCGAAAAAATTAAATCTATTTTAAAACTGATATGTTATTCCCGGAAACTAACAAAACGACATGAATGCTAGCGTTCAAACTCTAAAAGAAACAACCTGAGAACTTCACTTTTTGAATTTATAGAATAGAGGAAAATCAAATTTGATTTAAAATGACCGCCTTAAACTCCGATGATAAAACAGAAAACTTCTTAAAACTGAACTTGCTGTAAAAAACTACGCCACTGGTGAGTCAGGTCGTGATGCTAGCACCCTTCTTCAGTTTATATTCTGCCACTAAAATGGATACACTGAGTGTATCCATTTTATACGTTATTGGGTATGACAAATAAATTTATTGACATACTAATAAAAAAAAACTCAAAACAATTGAAAATATGTACTCCGTTTTTCTTATATAATTTATATAGGTCATATATAAAATAAACTTGGAAACGTAGCATTCCCAGCACACTGGATTCCAATTCTGGATTTCCGTCCAACGTGCGACACTCCCGCTCTCTATTTAGCAGCTGTAATCTGTAATTATGTGTCATGTCATGCAACTATGAAAGATGGTAAAAGTTTAATAATGTCTAATATATTAATTACTTTTAACTTTTTGTTAGAAATGACAGTTGTTTGTGTTATAGAGCATTAGAATATAATCTTTTACGTAGTTTAGAAATTAAGTTTGTTAAAAATATGTTTTTAGCGATACGCCAAAAACAAGTTCAGGGCAACCTTCTGACACCTTGTTTTTTGGATATAATTTGAAAAAGTGGTTTATCCATAAATTTTTGTCACGATTTCCGAGTTATCTCCGATTATATAGCCGAAAATATGGTTTTTGGTATATAATTGCGAAACGAGCTACCGTATCCCTAACGTTTACGCTTTATCGTACATATTTCCGGGTCCCGGAAACTTTTTGTTGTACGAGTTTTTTCGATAAAGGCGTCGGTTGGGGCGAACAGTATATGCTATGCGAATAATTCATGGGTAGAAGGAATTATTAGAAAAAGTAATCTTTCAACTGTATATTTTAAATTTGTCAAATTCCGTGGGTAAAATTCTTTACAAGAGCCCAGTACTGTACTGTACTAAAATATCCATAACTTCTCTTATTTGATAAAAAGAGTTCATATTCATACTATTATTATAAATTCTGTACCTATAATTTCTGTTACAAAAAAATACCCTCACTTTCATAGTGTCTAAAACAATTAATTAAACCCATTAAGGAATTATATTTTAATAGTTTACAAAACACGCAAGTATCTGTTGTAATAATAACAGTAACCGATAGGTACTTTTTCCACATCCCTAGCGAGACTCAGCGAGAGCAAAACCTAATAAAAATTAAAAAGCAAACGACCGTTGACAGCTTGCGATGAGTCACAACTCATGATATAATAAACATTTATTGACATTTTGTCCGAGATTAGCCATTCTGGTTATATTTCTCATACTAATAAGAAATATTCTGCTTTTAGTTTTTTATTTGTACATTTGCTGAAGACGGAAGTAGACTTTCCCCCGAAACGTCCAGAGAACACTTTTTTCAGTGTCGTTCCTCGGGTACCTTCATAGTGGACCCAGAACTTAAGACTGCCTATTAATCTTATCAGGTAATTAATTTCTTTTGATTTCAAATTTTGTTTAAGGCGAAATACCTAAAAAATAGTTTTAAATCATGAATCCGCCACTACAATTTCATAATTATTTATCATCTACCTTATTAAAATCTACATAGAAATCTCCCGGGACCAAAATTCTTAATTTGACATTGAAACTTTCTGCCAAATTTAATACATGGTACATTAACAAAATTCTCGATTTTTGCAGATTCTGATAGCAAGAATAAAATCAATCTAAATTTATGTAGCATTGTATATTTTATATAATTATTATTCTTCCATTTTGATAAAATTGTATTAGCTTTTTAATTATATTAGTTTCTTTTCCGTAGTTTAAGTTGTACCTATATATGTATGTATATATTTGTGCATCTGTTAATTAGTCTGAGAATAAAAGTGTGATAAAAATGAAGATATTGTTTCATTTTGTTAAAGATATTTGGTATGTTAGTTTATCATAATAAATAATAGAACCTTACTTCAGATTAAGAAAATCCTTCCTCTGACAGGAAAGAAAAAATGTTTTACAAAAACTCGAAAATTCATTAAATTATTTTCAACTAATTTTACAGAAGCAGGTTTTGTTCCGTTATGTTTTTCTACAAAGTGGAATTAAAGTAAATTTGTTAGACAAAATTTTGTGTCATGCAGCTACATATGAAACTGACAAAAAAGCACTGTTTACTTCGCTAGAAGTGCTTTATATCACACGTGTGTTAACAAAAACTGTCAGAACTATAGTATTTGAAACATGGTAAGTAAAAAAAAAGCTAAAGCCTACTTTCAATCTATTTCAAATCAATTAATCAGTTTTTCAATATTAGTGTTGAGAAATAAATAAAGCCCTACTGAAGACCCTTTGTGGCTGATAGATATATATATATATATAAATAGTTTACTATTTTTCCTATGACCTACCTCGTTTGAAAACTTTCACTTTCAACACTTATGTAATATACTATCAGACGTCTAAAGAGAGTGATTCTGTATAACTTAAGTAGAGTAATAATGTATCCTTTGGACCACCCCCTTTCTTAGGTCCCTGCCCCCTCGCACAGTGACGTCATTTGACCTTGAGGGGGGCCCGCCCACTTGACCTTGGGTCTATTTGACCTTGCATTTTTGAAGGCCAACACACCCTCTTCTTACGTTTCTGCCTCTCACCCGGTGACGTCATTTGACCTTGAGGGTGCCCCGCCCACTTGACCTTGGGTTCAGTTGACTTTGAAAATTTGAAGGTCAAGTTGATGCCTCGCCCACTTGACTTTGGATCCATTTGACTTTGATATTTTGAGGGTCAATTTGTTTGACACTGAGATGTGTCTGGTTGGTGGTGGGTGCATTTTATACAAAGTTGGGTGCGGTGTGTATTCAGTATAGTGTAACGACTTGTATTAGAAAGTTCTGTTTTCTAATATAATCATGAGATATATCTGTGAAGATTGTGGTACATCATTTTCGCGAAATAGTAGTATGCAACGTCATAAAAGGGAATCTTGTAGAGTACGATTTGGTAATTAAGACCAAAATAGAAGATGCAAACTAGATCATAACCAGCCGCAGCCCTCAACATCTATTATGAGAACTTGAACTACCATTGTCGGGTGGTGTTCAACTTATGCAAAGTGTTTTCAGACGCAGAATTGCTACTTATAGGATAAGCAGCGTAAATGATCATATTGATTATTCGCTATTTTTTAATGAAATTAAGACGAAAGTGTTATGCTTGGTGAGCGTGATGTTGAGGGTCCATATTGCAATAAAGGTCAATGTGGTTGTAGTTGGTCGATATGTTTTACCGTAACAGAACACATGGAGCGACAAATCGTTCAATACATCGAATGAAATCGTTGACTCTGCATGTGACTTGAATGTAGTGTACCAATCTTTTGTTGATGTAATGAAGTTATGGTAAAGTTAAGTTAAATTAGTATTAATATTGTTCAATTATAATTTCTTCCAATATTAATGTTCTATACCTAGAAGTAAACGTTAATAAGTTTAGTCCCGTTAGTGCTTCTTCATACATAAAGAAATTTCTGGAAACCAAAAAAGCTGTTGTCAATGTGACAAACCAAGATGAATACTGTTTTGCTTCGGCGATAACTTCAGCGTTGCATCCCACAAACAGAAGAGTTTCAGAAGTTTGATCATACCCACATTTTTCAACAGTGCTTAATATTACAGGTATAGATTTTCCAGTTAAGTTAAGAGATATGAGAAAGTTTGAGCAAATGAATAATGTTTCTGTCAATGTGTATGGTGTTGAACCAACGTTCAAAAATAATAAATATATATATGAAGTTGTAGGTGTAAATTTGTTACTAATTCAACAAGATTGTGCTTTTAAAGATGATGGTGACCATAATTGTAATTCTGACTGCTTAAAAAGTCATTACTGCTGGATCAAAGACTTGTCTCGATTACTTTCACCAAATTTGCCACAGAACTAGTAAAATCTATTTTTGAGATGGTTGTTTAATTTATTTCAGTCACACACACACCAACATCTTTGATACTACATCAAAAAAATGATTGTAACCATATATACACATTGACACCATCAATTGCTTAAAAAGTAGATAAGTTTGGAAAAACTGTAGCGTAAAATATAATAAAATTTGAGAATATCGAAAAGCAAATGAAAGTTCCTTTTGTTGTATATGCAGATTTTTAATATGTTTTAAAACCAATGGATAATACAGAACCAAACCCCCAAAACTTGTACTGTAAATTATAAAATATCCAATTTTATCCCCACTGTATTTTATAATTTAAGTGATTACGACTGTCACATGTTCATCAAGGAATTGTGTCGTCATGGGGTTAATATTGAGATAATAGCACAAAGCAAAGAAAAGTACATATCATTCACAAAAAGCATTTATGTGCATGATTATGTTGATAAAACGGATGGTGTGACAAAAAGAAAAAACTTAAACTTAAGGTTTATTGATAGTTTTAGATTGTATATGACCAAGGTACAGTTAGAATTGTTGACAGACATTGATATGGTTAACTTTTTCAAAAAGGGCATTCGCGGCAGTGTTCGGAAAGGAAGCATATTGCCAATAATACATTTTTGCCACCAAACTATGATCCTACTAAACCACCTTCTTTCATCACTTATTTAGATGCAACTAATTTGTACGGTCATAGTATGTCACAACCATTACCATATAATGAATATACTTGGCTATCCCAACGTGAAATTACAGATTTAAATATTATCGACATAGAAGACGATAGCGCACAAGGTTATGTTTTAACAGTAGATGTATATTATCCTGAAGAGTTACATGATGCACATGCAGACCTTCCTTTTTTAGTTGCAAATATTAAACCACCAACGGGAACGGCAAAAATGCCAAAGTTAATACCAAATCTCAACCATAAAATGAAGTACATTGTGCATAGAACTTTAAAACAAGCTATTCAAAATTGCTTAATAGTAATGCAAACGCATAGAATTTTAAAATTTAATCAGTCGCCGTGGTTAAAAACTTGTATTGAGTTTAACACAGAGTTA
This sequence comes from Kuschelorhynchus macadamiae, assembly GCA_030620095.1. Lineage (NCBI taxonomy): Eukaryota > Metazoa > Arthropoda > Insecta > Coleoptera > Curculionidae > Kuschelorhynchus > Kuschelorhynchus macadamiae. The sequence continues at coordinate 329,554 of JAUTXW010002522.1, forward strand.
CGAAATAAAGCCAAAAATAAATTCGCGAAAAATCTCTTTAAATTATATAATAATGCTGTTTTTGCTAAACTATAGAAAATGTAGAAAATCGAAAAGATATCAAATTAGTTACTCAGTGGGAGAATTCAAGAGGGAAAGTGGGTGCTAGAGCATTAATTGATCGGCCCAATTTTAAAAGTTATTCAGCATTTACTGAAAACTTTGTAGCTATTCATATGGGTAAAGTTAAAATAGTTTATAACAGATCAATATATATTGGATTTTCTATATTGGACATGTCAAAAACTGTAATATATGATTTCTTTTACAATTTTATTAAAAAAAAATTGTTAGTGATGCTTTTTTACTGTACACCGATACAGATTCTTTAATATTAAAAATATTTACCGATAACTTTTACAAGAAAATTACAGAAAACCCAGAAAAAATTGACACATCAAATTATTCTGAAGGAAACATTTTTAATATTAGGAAAAGGGAATCGGTCTTGGGGAAAATGAAAGATGAGTTCCCCGGTGATCCGATAGTAAGCTTTTACGGGACCGGGGCTAAAGCCTATTATGTCGGCTCACATAATAATGAATTAAAAAAAAGCCAAAGGCATAAAGAAATCAGTAATTGGAAAAGAACTTAATATGGAAAATTACCGGAAAGTTGTAGAACGAGGAACTTTAATTTTTAGAAAAATGAAGACTTTTCGTAGTGAATTACATGATGTTTATACTGAAATAGTAAATAAAGTGGCATTATCTATGAACAATGATAAACGCTGTGTAATTCCCTCATCGACCAAAACTCTGCCTTGGGGTCATAAAGATATCGATTTTTATCAAACAGATCTGGATATTAAATTAGAATGTTTAGTGAAAATGTGTGATGAATTGCAAGCTGATGATGTTGATATGCAATTCTGTCAGACTGACCCAGATATTAGATTAAAATGTTTGGTTAAAATGTGTGAGGAATTGATATCTGATGATGATGCTGATATGCAGTAAGATTTTTATGTGTATTTTAGCTTTAAAACAATAGTATGTTTTGTTACAACAAGTAGAATTGAAAATTGTATTTTTTTATTTATAATAATTGAAAATTGTTGTAATTTAGAGTTATATCTTGTTAGAAATTAAAAATTGATGTTTAATTTTTATATTTACATAAAAGCAGATTTTAAATTAACAAGGAATTCCAGAAATTCATAGTATAAATTTCCATATAGAATATTTTAAAACTGATAATTAAATAGCTTATTATAAATAACTCAAACCGAATCTGTTTTAAATGTAATTTAAATCTTCTGTAATTATTATTCCTTATTTCAAGAAATAAAGCCCAGAATAATCGGCAACGTCGGAATTCTACCTTTTTCGAGTATACTACAGATTTCTTTCGGGATCATTCGGAAGACGCCGAAGACGGTCGTAGTCATTCATGATTTCGACCTATTTGATGCGCGGCGTTGTAATTGTTCTAGTTGGTGAAATAAGTGTCTTTCGGAAATCCAAGTGTTTTGTGTGGCTATTTTGAAGAATCTGTTTAAAAAACTTTAAGAAAATGGTGCGAACTTGCTTTATTTGCGGAAAAAGAAACGATTTAAACCCAGAAGTTTGTTTTCGAAGGTAAATAAGGTTATGTCATACCAGTGCTGTAGTTGAAGGGTAAAATCACCGTCCAATGGCGTTCTTATATTTGCAAATGAAGTGTTGTTTTTGTATTACACATTTCCGTTGGGCTTAAATTAATTTTTTATTACTTCAACTTGTCTATAAAGTCGAAGACACTGATGATAAACGGAGTACAGCGTTTTGCTAATTTATATATTTGTGAAAAGTCACAAATATTCCTCTAAAATTTATCAAACCACCTTTTTTGAGGGGTTAATAAACAACATAAATATACTATTTGGTAAAGCATAGGTACTAAATTTTAATTGAGTAAGCTGTAAGACCCACTATTTTATGTTGTCATTAATTACTCCAGGATGGTTTGCGTTTTTCAAGGAATATTTAGGGTAGTGTCGGAGTTCTCATATAGCAAGCATATACAAAAAATGAAAATAGCACAATAGAGTTACTTTTCAATTTTTCATTTACTATAGATTTTCTTCAATGAATTTGAAATGCTTTAATTTATTGCCTCAAAATTTGGTTTTTAAAAATAAGTAATCAAAAAAGTAAATAAATACCATCCTGAGGTACATTATCCCAGCTAGGGAGAATCTGTTTTTATCAGGTGATTTCGGTAATATAATATATTATAATGAATGTTAAAAATATTAAACATCTTGACAATCTTGGGAAAAAAAGGTGGTAAATTGAGGGATAAATACTGTAAAGATATTGTTTTTCATAATACGGTTTTTGTGGTTTTTAGGGACACGAAGTTCAATTTTGTATTCATATTAATATTGGGCCATGTTTATTGCTGATTTTCTGTAAATATGAATAGATCCAATACATGTAAAGGTCACTTTTATATAATATAACTTGCCGCGAGCCTGGCAAACTTTTAAAAGTAGTGGACCCAAATTTTTACCTAACTTCGCGTAAATAGAACTAAAATGTGTTGGAAAAAGGGTGAAATCAAAATATTTTGAAAAACAAACCCGATTTCAAAAAATAGGTTGCATTAAAAAGTGATATATTATAAGTCGGTGATAAGCTGATAAAGAAAGGTATTAAATAAGCATTATACTCTTGGTATAGACATCAAAACACAAAGTGGGTCCATGCAACAAAATTTAGTTTTATCTTCATTTTTAGTAACAATAGTAATAAGAACTCACCCTGTTATTTGGTTGTATTTTGTCATGGAAATGCTTGTTCTTTAATGACTAAGCTTATAGCTAATAATAAATATTGCCACATGAACTATTACATAAATATGTCTTTTGCAGGCACGTAGCCAGAATTTCAGTTCTAGGGGGATCCAACCCTGTCAAAACCAATTCAATGACAAAAAATTATTAAGAAGAATGCTTTTTTTTTTCACTTGTTGCTAGTCCCCCTGCAAGTGCAACAAAATATGAAAAAAAGTTGCAAAAAACTAGTTATTTGCCAATATCTACTAAAACATTACAGTTAGAGCAATTATGAAAATGTAAAAAATTATAGGCATATCTTGAGCAAATAGGACGTTAACGACTTTTGCTTAATATTTTTAGGTTTTATATATTTAAAAGTATTTTAAACTTTCTCGAAATTCTAAAACTACTTTTAATGAGCGTTTGCTTAAAAGTTTTTCTTTTTTTGAGAATTCTAAATATTCCTCACTGTCAAAATCGAATATTTTTTGGAGGTAATTTTTTTCAATCCCCAAAGGTAAATTCAATAATTTTCTTATTCTTTAAATCGTGTTTTGTATACGTAAAGATAAGAATTTCAAAATTGTGTGAAAATGGATCACGAAGAGAAATTTTCAGCAGCTACCATATATTCTAAGTTTAATAATAATAATTTTTGTTGGAATTATCATAAATTTGGTCTCGGCACGCATTCGCAATTTTGCTTATGAAAGGAGATTTTTGTGGAAGAAAAATGAAATTTATGTTCCTATCGATTTATGTTAAAAACTGTCGTACTTACGAAAAAATCATTAGGTGCGTCTTTGTTTAGGGTAGCCTTTCTTAATTTTTTACATTTACATATTTGCGAAACTTCTTTGCAATCGCGGAATGTTTAACAGTGTAAACTTGGGCTTGTTAAAAAACCCGTCAAAAAGTTAGAATTTCAAAAAATAGCCTGCTCCCTAATTTTCCTGAGGTTCGAGTTAAAAAATAGCTGTAGTAAGCAGAGCCAATACGGAACTGCTAATCAGCAGTTATTGGAATTCTACTTTCGTAGGTTAAATTATGTAAAAACTCCTAAATATTTTTAGGGTCTCGCGCGTGGGGGGCGGTCCGGACCCCCCTAGACTACGTGCCTTGTCTTTTATCACAGATAATTATTGATACAATTATATTTAATCAGCTTCGTGCTAACCTAAAGTTTTATATATATATATATATATATATATATATATATAATATATATATATATATATATATATATATATATATATATATATATATATATATATATATATATATATATATATATATATATATATATATATATATATATATATAAAGCTATATAAAATTTCCTCTAAATTTCCGATTTTGAAAATTGTCACTGAATCATTAAATTAAATTAATATGCTGTTACTTTTGTTTTGCCGATAATAATAGTTGTTTGTTATTATATCAAACCGTTTATAAATAAATTATATCAAACTTTAAAACTTTGTTTTATTTTTATAAACCACGTGTCCGGGTGAAAATTTATAAAGTGCAGCACCAATTTCAACCTTGTTATTTAAATTTTTATATAATATTTTTAAGTTTCAAATATAGTGTAAAATATTATACAGGGTGCTTCAGAATCACCAAAAAGTTTCGATGATTTTATTTTTAAACATCTTGTATTTTAATGCATTTATTTACTTTTTTTATTATTGATTTCTTGATAAGAGTTGGTGGTTCAAAAAAAATATTTTTGAGAGTAATAAACTTTAGATAAGGATGTTCAAAAAAGTGAATTTCACTAACAATTTTAAAAAAATAAAATTTTTCTGACGGTAGTTTTAAGGTCCATAAAAAATCATAAATATAAACAGTAAATTTTTTTATATTATAGTTTTGGAGATATTTAAGGCAGCATAACAGCAAAAAAAACATTTTTCTATTTAAATCTTTCCTTAGCTATTACTAATATGACATAACTAATACTAAACCTTTATTTACGATTTTTTACGGCCGCGGCAGTCACAAAAATTTTAATTTTTGAAATACACTTTTCCGTATTTTTTGAATGCCCTGTATATCTGAGTTAAAGTTGAATATTGTGAAAACTATTTTTTCAACAAACACACAAGTTTTATCAAGAAGAAAGTTTTTCGAGAAATTGATAAAAAATTTCCCATTTAGTGCAGACTTTTCCACGACATAATATCTAAATTAATTGTTTTCAAGTTATTATTAAAACTCTCACTTTTGCAATGTAAAGTCGTTCCTGTTCATCTTAGAACAAAAAAACTGTCGTATCCACCATACTAATATTTGGGCTCAAAAAAATATAGCAAATAATTATCATCAATATCAAGCATTATCTCAAAAATAGCTACGCCACTGGTAAGCCTCGCGAAGATATCTGACAGCGTTGCAATTTTCACCACAAATTATTCTTTATGCGATCAGTCTGTCTTTTTTCCACTTATACACAACAAATTGATGTTTGAATCTATTTATTTCATTTTTATGAATGAAATGAGGGGTCTATTTCTTTTTGACGTCATTGCATCCAGCTCAAAAGCATCAGAGCCAAGATTTTCGTCCGCAACTATACCCTCATCAGACATGTTGATGGTATTTGTTACAAGCGAAATAAGATGATATCGGTCATGAATTAGGAGTATTTATACAGTAGGATGAGTAATAGTAGTGATAATAGTAATTGGGGTGGATGACAAGAATGGATGCGCGTTAATTTGTGAGAAAAATAGTATGCGCATGACGGAATACATAAGATATATATATATATATATATATATATATATATATATATATATATATATATATATATATATATATATATATATATATATATATATATATATATATATATATATATAGGCAGACGTTTAAGATTTCAGTTATACTCAAACAGTGAACGAAAGGAACATGCCTTCTTACTCTTCGGTATTTAGTATGGAGAAAGTTCGGGTAAATAACCGACCAGATTCACCTGTTTCATCTGATTCCGATGACGAATCCTTTGAAATAAGCGAAAGATGGCCAGAAAATGAACCCTCGTCGGACGAAGAGAGTGAGGAAGAGGAGTCTGCGGAAGCAAATCTGCCTGACTCGTCAAGTTGGTGGAGTCCTCTATCACCACGTGGAGAGTTTGACGGGCCAGCAGATAGTAGTTGGTGGGTAGTTCTGGGTGTCGCGGATAGTACTCCGGAAGGGAACGCAGACTCTACTTCGTAATTGTATAGAGAGTGTAAAAATATGTCTTCGGCCAATAAGATGTCTACACCAACCCCCCACCTCCTCTGATCCATGCAAAAATTTGTCCTTTTCAGGACGATAAAATACTTTGATCGTAGTTAGAAAATAGTAGTTACCACTTTAATAGAAAGTGTATCCAACGTAGTTTGTATTGCAATAAGCCTTAAGGTTTATTACAATGAAAACATACCGCTTTGATTGTTATCATTACTTTACGAAAGCAAATAATCTTTACGATTTATTCAATATTTTGGGGGAGACAATTTTTTCAAAAGTTATATTTAAAATTTAAATGAAATAAATATCTTTTTTTTGTAATAGAATTTTAATAAAATATTTTTAAAATCCAGAATGATATTTTTTAAAGAGCTTCCGGTTGGGATTATTTTTTCGTGAATTAAGCTATATAATAATTCCTTAACGGGGCTGCCAGTCGTGAACTGAGCTCTTTGTCGCAGCCCATTCGCTTTTTTAAGGGAAAAAGGAAATTTTAAACCATAAACCAACATTATTTAAAAAATCACTCTTTAAATTGCATACCATTTAAATGATATGCTAGCCAGAGGTGAATCTTGCCCATATCATCTTAAATCTCTGCAATATTAGATTCAAAAATTGGAAATTCCATGAACCCATCAAGGTAGTGATCACAATAGATCATACCCTGATGACAAATATTAATTAATTGACAAAGCAGTTCGGTTAATGGATCACAGGGATCACTTAAGTTAGCAAGTTTCTCCCTACATACATCGTGGTATGTTTTTCAGTTACGAGTAAAAATTTTCCCTAATGATCCATACTTCTCACATGTTGTATGTTGTAAGTATTTATTTGAGAATGGAATGGTTTTATATACATATCTGAAATTATCTGTACGCATGAATTGGAGTAGGGTGTGTCGAGTAGAAGGCGGTGTCGAGAATGAAAGGGGCTGCGTGTGGTGTATAAAACGATTTAAGCTCGATGTGGTAAAGCAGTTCTTCGCTAGTATCGAAATATATTGTAAAAAGAATAATTTCAAGTAAAATTTTAATTATAAAAATAAAAAATGGCATCACTACCAGCAATAAGCTCCACTCAAAGATAAGGAATGTGACAACATCGGTTTTACCACCTGCTGCCTCGTCATCCTCATCGTGGTCACCAGCACCTGCCCCATCCTCGTCGTCAACTGCAGAAATGGATCAAACTGAAGTGACTGCGGGAAGCAGTCGCAGAGTCAGGACCTCCGTCTCCAATGCCGCTGTGGTTGGAGGACTTTGCTGATGAAAATGAGCGAAGCATCTTGAGCGAAAGAATTAAGCTATTGAGCCAAACGCCATGAGACGGAAATATAAATGGTTAAGCAGAAGTGTGCCGAAGCCTGTCGGAGAAAGCTGAGTTACGTCAGCAATTTATTGTAAATATATATGTCTATAGTTTTAGGTTTTAAGTGTAAATATGTATGATTTTAAGTAATTTTAAATGATTATTGTTTAATAAATTAATAAAAAGTATATTATAAAATTTTTGTTATTATTTAGTCCCTCAAAAGAACCTTAGTATAAGTTTTAATATATCAAGAATTATTACAAATATATTTTGACAAGTATTAGTGTACTAAAAACTATAATATATGTTAATAACGACATCGTCTTCTCCTGTCAGGCAAATAATCGGTACCTAAACCTCTTTATCGTTGTAATATGTTTTAGTTTTCTGAATTTAAAAAATATTTTATTAAAATTCTATTATAACAAAAATGATATTTATTTCATTTAAATTTTAAATAAAAGCTTTGAAAAAGTTGTCTCCCCCAAAATATTGCATTCTGTTTGTTTTTTTTTCGCAAACTAAACCTACTTTATAAGCATAAGAGCAAGATAAACTAATCCAATCTAACACAACATTATTTACTTTACTGTTATTTTTAACTTAACATAATGTTAACAAAAGATGTTGTATACCTTGAAATGTTTGTTGCTTGCCGGAATGTATTCGAGGGCTCGCTGTGTCCTGTGTGTTCCAACCACTGATAAGAGAACACTCTAATTATGTTTATACTTAGGCTCGTTTTTTCACCACTCTAGGATTAAAACCCATGAAGCAGAGCTACCGGCGCGTTTTTTTTTAAGTGTTATCCCCAGTAGGCCTAGTCCACTAGGCTCAAAGTATTTTGTCGTCCTGAAAAGGACGGATTTTTGCATTGGAGCTGGGGAGGTGGGTGGCGGGTTATACGCCTTACTGGTCTAAGAAACGGACCAGTTCGTTATAAACGTCCTGTTCCGCGGGAACGACATGCTCGACGATGTTCTCTAAGAGGTCGTCGAGAGCATCCCGTTGCTCTGGTCGACGACGTCAAGCCTCCAGGACTGACCTAGGAGCTGGTCTGCGTTTAGCATATGGCCTAATCCTGGGGGCATGACGTGCAGCTATGTGGACTGGACGTGCAACTGGCACGTCATCACCATCATCTACTGGTAAGTCGATTAAAGGCGGCGGCGGCCCCAAGTCGTCACCCGCTTCACTACACGCTTGGTATAAGCCGTCCCAATTAATAAAAGGTGTGCGTTGTACACACCTTCCACATAAAACTTCCTCTCTGATACTATAGAGAGTGATAATAGCCACTTACTTGGTTGACTGCATTGTGGTGAATGATGGTCAGACCTATGGCAGACCTATATTTATATCAAAACTAAAAAAGTGGGGGTGCGCAGTTGAGGTTGGGCGCAGTTTATAATCTTTCATGATAAAATAGGAAATCTGGCAACATCGCAAATAATCTATCTCCTTATAAGTATAGAATAAGACACAATACCTGACAACACCGAATCTGGAAACATTGGTAGTGAACACCTTTTGCTATAATTTATTTATTACTAAAATAGAATGGTAAAATAACTGATACAGTTTGCTTTATTATTTAATTTGTTTCAAAAATATATAAGACTCAAGTATCTCTTACGTCTACAATTGTCAACAACGCAATTATATATGGGAGTCCTCTCTTAAAAAAATTTAAATCTCGTGCTAAAAGATTTTTGGACCGGCAATTAGTACTTTTTTCTCACAAAAATAACATTTAGAGGCCTTAAAAACTCTCAAACCCCTAAAAATACCTAAAATTTTCAAATTGCAGTAAAGTATCGTGAAGAAGACGCAGTCTTGGGTCCAACGTTTCAAACACGGCATAAAGCTGTTGGGCTATCCTACCTCGCCGATTCTCAAAATTAATTTTTTTATGCATCGTTTGCATAAACCATCGTTTTTAGTGCGAGTTCTTCTCGAACAACGCATGCATAAAACTTTACCATTCACGCTCCCAATAAGGCGGTGTTTTATTTATACAATATTTTGACAATGGAAGTCTGAGCCAAAGGAACATATAAAGACCGTAGGAATGGCTCTCAGATCCCTACTTAGACTTAAGAGATTCGAGTTTTGATAATTTAATTAACGTATTTCTTGGCGATTAGGAACAAAAATTATAAGAAGATAGTTGTTTGGTATTTTCCATACTATCATGTGTAATTTTTTCCATGAAATTCAATGAACCTGAAAAAAGGAGTTATAAATAGAAAGTTGGGAGTTTTGATAATTTTTTTAATGTATTTCTTGGCGATTAGGAAAAAGATTTATAAGAAGATAGTTGTTTGGTATTTTCTATACTATCATTGTAATTTTTTCCATGAAATTCATTGAATTTGAAAAAAGGAGTTATAAATAAAAAGTTGGGAGTTTTGATAATTTTTTTAACGTATTTCTTGGCGATTAAGAAAAAAGTTTATAATGAGATAGTTGTTTCGTATTTTCTATCCTATCATGTGTAATATTTTCTATGATATTCATTTAAAGAGTTATAAATAGTTAGGATTTTACCAACTTTAACCGTCTATAACTCCGAAACCTATATCAGATAGAGAAAGTTTGTTCACAGTAAGTAAGTCGATTATCGTTATGACAAGTCTTAGGTTTTTTTTTTAATTTTTTACCCACAACTTTTACCTAACAATTTTTTTAATTTTTTTTTTTTTTATTTTTTTACCTAACAATTTTTTTAACACGCATTTTTTTTAAGTCGAATGGCGTTACGACAACTCTTACGTTATTCTTTTTTACTCGCGACTGAAAATTAAATTTTATTTAACAATTTTTTTTAACACAAATTTTTTTAAAGTCGATTGGCGTTACGACAAGTCTTACGTTATTTTTTTTACTCTTACATTTTTTTTGGACACGCATTTTTTAAAAGTCGATTGAGTTACGACAACTCTTACGTTATTTTTTTTTAACTCACAAATGAAAATTAAATTTAACTCACAATTTTTTTGAACAAGCATTTTTTTAAAGTCGATTGGCGTTACAACTCTTACGTCTTTTTTTTTCACGCGCGACGCAGAACTAAATTTAAACTTACATTTTTTTAAATTTTGAACCCGCAAAAGTGAAATGCGTAGATTAATTGGAAAGGGGCAGCTCACTCGCCATATTGTTACCTAGAGGAATGTTAATTTACCTGTTACAACTTATACATAAAATAAAATGCAAAATATTTGGTACAATATGTTTTATTATTTAATTTGTTGTAACCTTAAAGACTAAACTATCTCTTACACTTAAATTTATATATCAAAACGCTAAACTTAACCTAAACTATATAACAATGTATATAATAAAATGTAATTTAGCATATGCTAAATATAAAGTATGTAATTAATTATAAACAGCTTTACACAACTAAACAAGCTTGTTTGATACAGAAACATTTAACATATTATAACTAAAAAAAATTATTAATACGAACACTTTAGTATTTTTAGGAAACTGATTGATTCGTGTTTCAAATTCGATCTTGACGTCCACCATTGAAAATTTTACAGCTTCGGCCTGATGTGAACAATCAATAAAGAACAACGAATTTTTTAAGTATTCAGTTAAATCCATCATAGGATCATTAAAAGCTCGATCGTAAAAACTTCTTTGAAAATTTTGGTAATTATAATAGGCTGCCGCGTAGAGTTTCTCAGAAAAATCCAAATTCCATTTTTCATATGGGAATATTGTAGAATTAAGATTATAACTATCGGCTTTTCCATTATTCTGGAATACGATTATCAAATAACGAGGTTTTTCTAGACTTGTGCTTGTTCATATGGCCCAAACGTCGAACGAAGTTTCTTGAAGAGTGGAAAGCTGGTAAAGATCCCACATGCGATAAGCCATTCGGATATTGGCATTACTGCCACCCTTATTAATACGTGACAATATTTTCAGCTTCTGCTTATCCTCGGGAATAATGTGACGAATTTTCCGCTCCAGTGTGTTAATATTAATATCGGCTTCAACTTCTCCAATATAACTGTTGTTAAACGTGCGAGCAATTATTATAATCAATTACTGTTTAATAATAAAAATCCCCTTCGTATAATCCTCAGCAAAACCCATTAGATATTTTAGGGGTAATTTACCAGAAAATACATTACTAATGGAATCCACAATGTGTTGGTTTCGTTCATTTAGCCCCCGGCCACATATCAAAAGCGGTTTCAGCTGTGCTCTACCAAAGGAAACCATTGTTTAAAGGGTTGTAGTAACACCTGGTTTTCTGACAACAGCAACTTTCTCACCATCCATCTCATATAGAATTTCCTCGAATAGAAAAGCTAATTAATTGTTAGATAAGACTTTTTGGTAGCATCTTTTGATTTAAATCTTCCTTCAATATAGAGGTAACTTTCCGATATATTCAAACTGATGTTTTGAAAGTGAACTGGAATACAAATTTCATCGGAATTTTGGAATTTATTCCTTTTTATTATGATTTGCCATTGTTTGACATATCGAAGAACACATATACGGTTTGCGATTGTAACGAAAACCCATCCTTACGCTAGTTTCTTTAGCTCCAGTTTAATAATAATCTTCTCGTCGTTGAAATCGATAAGATCACCGTTATCGTACAAGATGCGTAGAGTAATGTTATCAATGAACTGACGTCCTTCAGGCTTCAATGGCAAGTAAATAAGGTTTGCAGGTTCTTTTGATATTTTATAACCCGGTTTGACATAACATGACATTCTTGTGAGTTCAAGTATGCCCCAGAGATTATATTACAATCAACACGTTTTATGCGTATGTTTCTCGTTATTCGTTTTGAACAATATACGATCAAATCCCAACATCTTACCAATACAGTTTTCTCCTGTAAAATCTATAATGTATTTTGTGTTTATTTCACATGTCAGTGTGGTGTTAATGAAATATTTTATCATCATTATCTTTTGCGGATACTTCTAAAACAGTTTTCATTGCTTTTTCAATCTCGTACACTTCATATACTCCTGGGGGGATTGTTAACTTTATAGTTGGTGAAGATTTTTCATTTTTTTTTCTTGTAGGAAAATGAATTGTTGCTTTCATCGATATTAAAAATAGAATTATATGTGTAAAATCCAACAAGTGCAAGCCCATTTATTTATTGGACCCGGTTCTAATGGAGGGTAAAAGAATGGTAAACTCATTGCTGCACCGTATGAATTATTAACATCAAAATACATTAAATAAGATTGAGTTAATTTTGAATCGTAAGATGTTTCCATATATTTATTATTAGCTTTACCATATCTATTAGAACATTGAGATATACCTTCTCGAATACCTCTTTCGATAAACAAAAGCATGTCGATGATAGTTAGTAGTAGTTCTAATTCGATACCTTATGACAAAACAATTTGATAAGTTAAACCTGGAACTGTATAGGTCCACAATGCATCTAGTTCGTATGTTGTTAGACACATATCTCTAAAGTTTTCAAAAATATCAGCCAAACGTCAGTTTTAAGGTATAATTCTGCATATTCTTGTAAATTTTTGATATTAAAAGTATTCCAAAAACGGTTTGAACAAAACAATATTCATCTTGTGAAATATTTTTACCACTAATGGAACTATAAAAAGATTCTATTTCCGGTAATGTTGTGTCTTTTAATTTTTCCCAACAATCTAATTACCCATATGGAAAAAACTCTTTTACGTGATAGTAATTCAAATTCGTTATTTGAAGTATAAAAACTTTTAAGAATATTTTTTTTTATCATTAGGTAAATAAGAGGATAAATTGTTAATATTGGAAGACATAAATCTATAAGAATCCAGGAATCTAAAATTAGTATTTGTATTTTCTATATATTTTGTAAATGAAATATATCTTTCTTTATTAATGCCATAGCCGGAGAGAGATTGTAGAATAATACATGTATCATGGGGTCAGTTTCGCAGATAACAAAAGGTCAAGATGATTACAAGATGAATGAGTAGCACCACGAAACTGACCAGTAAAATGACAATGATCTCTAACTTTTTTTTCATCGAATGCAAATGGTTTTTTACAAATAAAACAATGAGATACAGAATAAAATTTATGTAATTCTTCTTTGTTTAAAGGTTTTATTGGAATTATATTTTTAAAAATTTTGTCAACTTGGTATGTAATATTCTCAAGTTCTTTTACGAATCATTCAATGCCATCTTTTCCTGTAAATATTTTAAAATATGATAAAGAATTATTATACGAACATTTGAAATAATTTGTAATGTTGAAAGCTTCATGTTCTTGATATATTGTAGTAGTAGTAGTAGACTTTGAATTAATTGTGTTTGGATTCATTTTCTCTAAAATACTTTCTAAATCGGCATAAATTGCAAAAGAAACTCTTTGTTTAAATTTAAAATTTTTAAATTTTAAAATATTGTTATCTTCAGATGGTAAAGTTATTTTGGTTTTATTCATAGTTTTACAACAAATTAAATGTTTTTGAAGATTTTCTTCAGTTTTAAAGTGATTTAAACATCTTTCACAAAACCATGTTTTGTGACTTATATTTCCCATTTGTTGGTTTAATACACGTGATAGATCTTTAATTAAAGCAAAATGATATATATTTGTATAGTTATTTTCATCATTAAAATAATCTATTTTATAATTACAAGGAACCATTAATAAATTTATTTTTAGAGAATAATTTTGTTGACAATGTGAAATTTTTTTTTTTATAGTGAAAATGTTAATTGATAATTTATTTAATATTTCAAATTTTAATATATTTTTAATGCATATGGGAAATTCAATGTTATCATACTTTAATACCTCACTAAAATGAGGATAAGAGGATGTTCTGTGTATATTTTTGTTTTTTTTATCACTTACTGGATATAAAGCACATACAATTGACCATAAAAAACAATATTGATCATTATTTTTAATGTCAAAAATTCCTTTGTATTTTTAAGAAATTGAGGTATTTTTGTGTAAGTTGAAAGGTCAACATTTATAGGGGTAAAAATATATTACTTTTATATGTAAAATTTCGTACAACGCAAAACCAGAATCCCTTTCTTGATATCCTTCCAATTTTTTTAAAATTTCATTTTTCATATTTTCAGTATACCAATTTTTTTTAGATCAGTATTATTGTAAATAATTTCGTTTTTTGTTGAAAAATGTTTTATATCAGTTTCCAAATTATGTGGTTTAATAAACATTGCGGAAAATATAATATTAACTTTTAATAGATTTTTTTTAATTCCTTTTATATCTGAATTGAAAAACTTTTATATGCTTTATTTAAAAAAATTGTTGGATTTTTAATATTTAATAGACTTCAGTCCACTATAAAAATGGATGTTAATTCTGAAATTAGCTTACAGACTCTTGATCAGTTGGTCAGTAAAGTGCTACATAAAATCGAGCAGGTAAGCAGATTAATTAAAAAAAGATGAATATTTATTTTGGATAAAATATTTAAATAAAATAATAAAATTAATTATTAACTGTCAAAAAAAAGTAAATCAAAATGTATTGCAAATTTTTCAAAAATTGAATCAAGTTTAACTAATTTAACAAATTATAAGGAAAATTTTAAAAATCAAAAAAGAATAAAATTTAGTAGTTCTGCTCTATTTAAAAATAATAAAAAAAAATTATTATGGCAAGATATTGAATCGTGTTTTCAGGAACGAATACGAACAGGTGCTATTATAAACTTAAATATTAAAGATCCGACAGTTTTTTTAAATAAAGCATATAAAAGTTTTTCAATTCAGATAAAAAGGAAATAAAAAAAATCCATTAAAAGTTAATATTATATTTTCCGCAATGTTTATTAAACCACATAATTTGGAAACTGATATAAAACATTTTTTTACAAAAAACGGAATTATTGACAATAATACTGATCTAAAAAAAATTGGTATACTGAAAATGTGAAAAATAAAATTTTAAAAAAATTGGAAGAATTTTAAGAAAGAGATTCTAGTTTTGCGTTATACGAAATTTTACATTTAAAGTAAATATAAATAATTTTATCCCTATAAATGTTGACCTCTCAACTTACACAGAAATACCTCAATTTCTTAAAAATACAAAGGAATTATTAACATTAAAAATAATGATCAATATTGTTTTTTATGGTCAATTGTATGTGCTTTATATCCAGTAATTGATAAAAAAAAACAAAAATATAAACAGAACATAATCTTACATAGAACGAAAGCTTTCACGGCTGTGGTCAATTAAGAAATCATGGTTCTTGGGATTAGACCGTGTCAAAATGGAATCACTTTCCGACGTTTCGCCTTCGATTGTTTTCAGTGTTCCGATCTCGTGAAGTGAAGATCCCTGAAGATGCCTCGTGCAATCGAAGGCGAAACGTCGGAAAGTGATTCCATTTTGACACGGTCTAATCCCAAGAACCATGATTTCTTAAAAGAACATAATTTTACCTTTTTTTTAGTGAGGTATTAAAGTATGATAACATTGAATTTCCCATATGCATTAAAAATATATTAAAATTTGAAATATTAAATAAATTATCAATTAACATTTTTCACTATAAAAAAAATCTCATAAATTTGTTAATGATTCCTTATAATAATATAATAGATTATTTTAATGATGAAAATAACTAGAGAAATATATATCATTTTGCTTTAATTAAAGATCTATCACGTGTATTAAACCAACAAATGGGAAATATAAGTCACAAAAAATAGTTTTGTGAAAGATGTTTAAATCAGTTTAAAACTGAAGAAAATCTTCAAAAACATTTAATTTTTTGTAAAACTATGAACAAAACCAAAATAACTTTACCATCTGAAGATAACAATATTTTAAAATTTACAAATTTTAAATTTAAACAAAGAGTTACTTTTGCAATTTATGCAGATTTAGAAAGTATTTTAGAGAAAATAAATCCAAACACAATTAATTCAAAGTCTACTACTACTACTACAATTCCGACGCTCTTCGGTGTCTCGGTGGTCTTCGGTGAACATCGGTCGGTCGGTTTTAACACTTTAAGTATCCGTCGGATAAATCTCGGGCGCCACCCTTTGGATTTCTGTGGTAAAGGGCCCACAAACGCACACAGGTAGCTTTTAGACAGTGGAGAAAGTAAACCAGAGGTCAATGCGCAAGACAGAGACAGTATCACTAAAGGTAGACGGGATGGAAAGAGAAATAAAACACCAATATAGAAAACAAAAAAAATTATCCTATGTTTTGCCTGTTCATAACCATCATACAATATCATAACCTTAGCCTTATAAACTAAATAGAAAACCATAATGAGTGAAAGAGAGAAAGGGAATGTATGCTTTAGAGGGAGAAAGATCGTTCTACGAGCGCGGCGGTTACATAATTTTAACAAAATCGGCGGTCGGGACGGGATTTTGATCGGTTGCGGGTGACTCTCCGAAGAACGGTAATACAAGAGCCAACGCCGATTCCCACTCGTTAATGCGCGTGCGCTAGTGCGGCTATGTGATGCGGGTGATACTGCGATACCATACCAGGTTACTTACCAAGGGCAGTTGATATAGGCAACCTTTTACTACCTGGGCTTGAGTATCGGATGCTTGTGTGCGTGAGTGTGAGAGAGAGAGAGAGAGAGAGAGAGACAGGAAGGACAGACCAGCCCAGAAACTCGGACCCAGTGACTGGCCTGCAGGAAAGAACAACGTGTACTATGTGTGTGAGAGAGACAGACTAGTCCCGAAACTTGTGACCAGTAACTAGCCTGCGTGGGTGAGAGAGACAGACTAGTCCTGAAACTTGTGACCAGTAACTAGCCTGTGTGTATGTGAGAGAGACAGGCAGGACAGGCCAGCCCAGAAACTCGGACCCAGTGACAGGCCTGAAGGAAAGGACAATGTGTATTATGTCTGTGTGAGAGACAGACTAGTCCCGAAACTTGTGACCAGTAACTAGCCTGCGTGTGTGAGAGAGACAGACTAGTCCCGAAACTTGTGACCAGTAACTAGCCTGCGTGTGTGAGAGAGACAGGCTAGTCCCGAAACTTGTGACCAGTAACTAGCCTGCGTGGGTGAGAGAGACAGACTAGTCCCGAAACTTGTGACCAGTAACTAGCCTGAGTGTATGTGTGAGAGAGACAGGCAGGATAGGCCAGCCCAGAAACTCGGACCCAGTGACTGGCTTGAAGGAAAGGACAATGTGTATTATGTATGTGTGAGAGACAGACTAGTCCCGAAACCTGTGACCAGTAACTAGCCTGCGTGTGTGAGAGAGACAGACTAGTCCCGAAACTTGTGACCAGTAACTAGCCTGTGTGTGTGAGAGAGACAGACTAGTCCCGAAACTTGTGACCAGTAACTAGCCTGTGTGTATGTGTGAGAGAGACAGACCAGTCCCGAAACTTTGAACCAGTGACTAGCCTGTATGTGAGAGAGAGTTAGAAAGGATAGACCAGCCCAGAAACTCGGACCCAGTGACTGGCCTGAAGGGAAGGACAATGTGTATTATGTGTGTATGAGAGAGATGGGCTAGTCCCGAAACTTTGAACCAGTAACTAGCCCGTGTGTGTGTAAATGGAAGTAAGAGAGAGACCTATATCAATATACCACCTGTTTTACCTTTCATATACCTATATATATCCTGGTGGCATGGCAGTGCATCGCGACGGCGGGTGTCGGTGAGGGGAGACGGCGCCAGCAGGTCACTCCATCAAGTCCCAGTAGTGGTGGCTTACCTTCCTGCTGCTACTGCTGCTGTCGGACCGGATCGTCGACTGGAGGCTTCGAGCCGGTGGAATTCCACCGGCTGGCGAATTTACAGTGCGATAGAGGTGAATAAATCGTGAACGATTCTATCACGGTGATCGAGTCACCTAAGAATATTGAACGATCGAATCCCTTACGCTCGTAATGATCGAATCACGGACAAAAGATTGAAGATTGAATTTGATATTTCAAACTAGCACCAACTCTCCGATCCGGGATCCGCCGACAGTGTATTTATTGTTTATCTGTTTTTACTTTCGGATCGTCGATCGATGGACAAGCACTACTTTTAATCAAATCGAAATATTTTGAGTTTCGGAGTCTCGGCTGCACTTGTAAGATTAAATAAAAATAGATCGCGCTTACCGCCCAAAATCTCAATAGTGCAGAAACCATGGTGGAGACAAATTGCAGAATAACAAATAAAATAAAATATTTATAATAATAAGTTTTATAATGTTTTACAAAATATAGATACATTAACCTTATATTCGTTTATATCAAATACCATAAACTAAAGTATTTTTTGGCAACTGAATAAGAATATCTAAATTTAAATTGAGTGAGACTGAGGCAAATATTTAGTAAAATATATCTCAACATGTAAACTAATACGTCGTCGCAACCGAATTAAAATATTTAACTTTTAATAATTGATTAAAAAATTGTTTTTGACATCCTGAGATATATAAGTTTATCAAATATTTGCTTATGTAAATTTAAATTTAAATATTCTTATCAGTTGCGAAAAAGCCAAAAAATACTTTAGTTTGTAATTCGAACGCAACAAATATTCTGAACACATTTAAAAAGATCAAATCCCATATTAAACAGGATGTCATAAAAAAATCCAAAAACGGAAAAAATATCAAAAATAATAATTTTTACAAATGTGTGTAGAGACGTGGATAAATTTTCTTTCTTTCTTCCCACCAATGTAGTGGATCTTCCGTTCTTCTTAGAAGAGGCTCGTTAATACATTTATCTAGTTCGATGATACTAGCAGCTAAAGGATTTGCTAATAATAATACACTTTTGACTGAGTCATCAAAATAGTTCCAAATTGAAGTCTTACTTTTGTTTGTAAGTTCAGGTCCAGAAGGGTCCGAACGAGGCTCGGTATGAATAACCTTGGTATTTACATCAAACTGTGTAATTTTAGCCTTAATATTTTTAATGTGTTTTCGTAAGTCTTTTCCGATGAAGTCTAGAAGAAACTAACGAGTCGTTAACTCGTTAGTTTCAACGTCCTTAAACCTTTCTTTCATCCCATTTTGTAGTCTATTTAAAAGAGCAGAAACTTCGGGAGGGTTCTCTTCAATATCTAAAAATTTTTCAATGTGACGTCTCATAGAATTGACAAACAGAATTACTTTAGATATTGTGATCGAATTTTCGGCACTAATTTCGACTGTAACGTCATTGAATAGTTTTAAAACGTCCACAGATCTTTCTAAAATACACCATTCAGACGGTGTCAGTGTATTTAGCCGTGGTTCATCTACTGCTAACAGACCCACGACAGCGTTTTTAATTAAAATTATCCTATTTAGCATGTCGTACGTGGAATTCCAGCGCGTTACCACATCTTGCTTTAACTTTAAATCGGGCAATCCCATCTGCGATTGCATATTTTTTAATTTGGCTACGGCACTGGAACTCTGCTTGAAAAATTGCACAATTTTCTTAACTTTACTAACCTGTTTTTGGAGTTCCCCTATCGCATCCTGAAGTACTAAATTACGAGTATGCGCAAAATACGGGAAAAAACGCCACTTGGTGATTCTTATTGCAGCAGTAATATTTGCAGCGTTGGCTGATATAATACAAGAAACTTTATTGATAAGGCCCCATTCGTCTACTTGAGATTTTAAATGGTCCGCCAAATTTATTGCTGTATGTCGTTCATCGAACGGAATACAGCCCAAAAGACAGGAATCAAGCTTGGGATTTCCTTTTCCATTTTTAATAAAATGAGCGGTAATGGCAATATAGCCTTGATTATTAATGGATGTCCATCCGTCTGTGGTTAAACATACTGCATCAACTTTCAACAATATTGGTAATAACTCTTGTTTTTTTTCATTATACATTTTTGGTGTTGAACTATCTGAAATTGTTTTCCTGTTTGGCATTGCATAATTTGGATTAAGCATATTTACAAACTTTGTAAATTCCGGGTCCTCTACTACCTTGAAAGGTTGGTACTCTTTTACAATTACTCTGATCAGTTGGTCATCTAGCTGTTTAGATTTTCTAACTGATATTGGGAGAGAAATAAAACCTGTTATTTTTTGCTGGTTACACGTTTTCTTTAAAGTTTTAATCTCTTCACGTTCATCGGATGCGGCAGACGAAGTAGATGGTTTTTCGATATCTACGAGACCTTTAGATTCTTCGGGCTGATCTTCGTGCTCTGAGGAATCTCTAAGCGCATAGGTAGCTTTTTCCAACAACACCGACTTATGTACGCTTCTAATATGCCTCCCGAGATTGCCGATTCCACCTCCAGAATAACTTAAAATTTTATTGCAGTAATTGCAGTATTTACTACTATGGAAAAATGTTTCCATACTTCACTGCGTTTATTTTTTAAGTCAGACATCCTTAAAATTAATTTCTATACCTAATTAGTTGGTAAATTTGAAACATGAGTAGGTATTTAAGGCAAGTTCTGAAATAAGAAATATTCACAAGGGTCTCAGAATTTAAATTTTCATGAAATTTGTTGTTAAGTATACACTATACAGACCTTATTTATCAAAAACATATTTTAATTAAATAATGGGATTATTAGACAATAATTAGGGCATGAACTAGGTATGTATACCTTGGCTATGATGTGTAATAACTCATGCAATAATATACTTAACACATGCGTACATTGATTTGGATTTTTAAAAACTAATTATTTTGATTAACAGAATAGCGGATATTTTTTGCACAAATTAAACAATAGGGGCGTTCCGCAACCCCCGCGGTGCTGGGGCCTCCAACATTTTATGTAAACATACAAGTAAAATATTTAATAAATAATCTAATACCACTAATACTGATCTAAACAAGAAAAATAAAGATGTCTATTATAGTAGGGCACACATATACAGGTTAATCCGCCGGTTGGGAACGCAACGCTGCAAATTATAACTATACAGGAAATGTTGGATACTAGGTAGGTATAGACCAAGGGCCTTTTATATTTGGAAATAAAAAAATTCTAAATTCATTTTTATCTCATATACAGGGTGTTAATCAAAACCTGCTAAACATTTTCAAATTAAATACCTCAGACATTACTGAACCGATTTTATTCAAGTTTTGCGCAATATCAGGGGCCCCAAGGCTTCTATGTACGCCTCTGATTACAATATACCTAAATTCTAATTAAGAAGACACCATCAACTGGGTGTTTAACTTAAACACTCACTATACCTAGTATATTCTAGATTCCATAGCTACTTATGTATAGAATGTAACCCTAAATATAACCCTTGTCAATATTACTTAAATTTGTTCGGCCATATTTCGCCAAACGCATCCTTTTCCTTTTAGCGTAAAATAATGGGTACGTTCAGGCGGTCCCGCTGAATAAAGCCAGCCTACGCCTACGATATGTCCAAAAACTATTGACATATTACATCAAAGTTTTAGATTTATAAGTGTAAGTGAGACGAATAGAAATATTATTGTAGGCCGCTACTCAGCCTTTCAAACGTCTGAGGGCCATCTGAATGTACCCAATAAATTACTATACCAACTAATACCAATTACCAACACAATGTTTTAAGTTAAAAACAAACACACACAAACCACTAAACAAATACCATAAGATAATAAAAAAAAACGTCACCGAAACAAGAAAGATATATAATCATCAATCCGATTCCGAAAGAAAATATTCAAATATCTACTACATGATTAGTAAGTCCGTTCATACCTATACAATGATCGGGTGATTGCTTTTTTATATTATTTGTTCTGCAAACATTGTCACCAGTCCGATCGAAACATATCAACCGACCGATCAATCGATTGTTCAAATTGCGGCGTTTGCCTGGTATGCTTATGTTGAAAATGATTGATTGAACAAACGATTGACATGATTCGATCGTTTGAGAAATCTGTCATTGATCGACTCGATCGCCAGTAAACGATCGAATTACGCATCTCTACAGTGCGAACGCGCTTTTAAATGATTTGTGGACCCCTCCAAATATTCGCGCCGGTCAGAGGTGGTGGTCGCGCTGCTTAATTCGGCCGCGACGCGATATGATTATTGCCTGATGATTTGCTATGTTGATTAGCGCGGTATTTTATATTATTCTCGGGGAAATGCACGTGGTTTTCCGCACGTTGCGCAACGTGTTTCATTTTTAGAAATAACGGGCGTATTTTTCTGAGTATTTTCCTGAAAAAATCATATTTTTACTATGTTCTTAAACCGAGAAACGGCGGACGAGGCATACGTTCCCCAAAAATTTAGTAACTTCGTTACACACCCCCCCTTCTTCGGAAAAATATTTATTTATAGATATTTGAAAATTAAACTTAATACTAGGTCCCTGAAAATAATACAATTCTAAAGATAATATGAAGGAATGGTGTTCTGGAGTCGTCTTCTTCTAGCGGAATGGAGGATCAGCTGGTCTGGTCAATTCCCTAGACGATCATGTGAAGTTCTATATGGCGTGGTGGATCCTCAGGCTTTGCCCTGGTACCTCACCAATTCCCAAGGTGCCACATTCTCAGTGGAATATACGGCATTACGTTCAGTCGGTCGGTGTCTGTAATCTATTCCGACGAACGGTAGTCGGCCGGTGATTAGTTGTAAGCGGATTAATCGGCCTGATCGTGAGCCGGTTTAAGATCTTTGACATGAATATGTCTAAGCTTTTTACCAGACGGTGCTTTAAGGTGATATACAACTGGTGAGACGACTTTAATTACGGTGTACGGGCCGGAGTATTTGGAAGCCAGTTTTGCCGCGAAACCTTTTACGGCAGATGAAAGCGGATTTTCGCGTTTAAAGACTTGGTCTCCCACGTGGCATCTCCATTCTCGGTGTCGAAGATTATAATGATGACTCTGGACGGTAAAAGCCCTTCCCAGATTTACACGGACCAGCTCATAGGTGTCTTAATTTTTGGAGCCGAGTGGTATGCAGATCGAGCTGAGGCCGGTCTACTTCGGGAGTATCGGCGGGATCTGTGTTTGATGGCAGCCTATTGTTCTCGTAAGGGAGGAGTTGTATTCAAAAAATTATTTATTTTTGTGCAGAACACAGCTCTTTCCTGATGAGTTTCCCCACCAGGGATGCCATGTTCTACTGTGGGCGGAGTTGTATTCAAAAAATTATTTATAATTTTGTGGGAACACGGACACTCCTGATGAGTTTCCCCACCAAGAATGCCATGTTCTTGTGGGTGTTCGATTTTATTCGAATTTGATCGAAACTTGGGCGGAGCTACAGTCTTCTTACCACGTTTTTCCCCTGCGGGGACACTGAGCTCCATTTCTTCCATTGAAAACAAGGAATACAAACTTCCTTCCCTTTGTCCTGTAGTTTGTTTTTTGTTAATTGTCCTGTCGCCGCCTTTGCATATAGAAAGGAGGTCGACTTCTGATTTCCCACCCAGACTCTGACGGTCGGGAGAGAAATCCAACTCAAATAACGAATAAGTTTTTCTGTTATTTTGTTTTCTAAATTCAAACGAACTGTCAGCATATATAGTATGCAGAGATTCGCGCGTGCGGCTACTATCGAGCAACAGGGTTTCATCTGGTTTGTTACTTTTATTTAATTCGTTATCAGATTTAACTTTATTATTTATGTAAGAGGAATCGTGTTGATACTCCCTTTTTCGGGGCACCTCCATGGAGATGTCCTCCATGTAGGATGTTCCGGCAAATGTATCTACTAGATAAGTTCTATAGGATTGGTCGTGTCTTGAGTAATGTTCAGGGGCATTTAAAGGCAAGCTTGGCAAGCTTGCCAGGCACCCACCACTCACCCGGGGAATTTTAGAATGTTCGTTCCCCTCGCCAGGAGCTAGAGTGAGCGATTGCTCAAAAAGGGGGACGGTGTTGCTGGGCGAATGGATCTCTGATCTACCTCCCTTGGGAACTACTCCAGAAGTTGAAGTAGCCATTGGTAGTCAGGTTTTAAAAAAAATCAATTTAATGAAAAAATCAAAGTTCGGATATTCCGAACAAAATAAATGAGGGAGCAACGGGCGTCAGTCGGGGGAAAGTCACTTAAAACTAAAGTAACGTCACCCGAGTGGAGTCCTATCCCTAAGTCTAATTTTTTTTTAATTACAAAAATCTTATGGATTTATTTACTTAAAAACTCCTGTGAATTATGGCCTTGGCCGTGTGTAGGCTTTTCCAAGTCCTTACACCACTAAAAATTTCACCTTTCGAACTTAAGTCGAAACGCTTAAGAAAGCACTACGCACTGTCACTATAAGTGTTCGTGGAGATACTTTGTCTCTTTAAGTTTATGGTTTATTGTTTATGATTATTCAACGTTGAGATTTATTCAAAGCTCGCTCAACAGTATTTGTCCACACAAATAGTAATTGACCACAATTACTAAAAACTGTCTTTTTGCTCACTTATCAAAATCGATTGAGTCAAAATAGATAAAAACAAATCTCTCGTATCTGTTATTGTTTACATCAATTAGAATAACACTGTGACTGCTCAGTAAAAACTTTTAGTTACAACTTTAGTATCAAATTACAATAATACTTAACCTAGTCGAACTAACTAAGTGAATATCTTTTTTATTTACACTAAAATTTACGTTTATTTATTATTACTAATAAGATCAAAATCAAGTGGTATCTTAGTCTTAATTAAAAAGCTGGCAAAGCTATTTAAAAAATAAAAATCAAAAATGATATTTTCAAAAGTAAAATTTAAAATCAAGACTTAAAAAGATATTCTTTTCAAGCTTGCCTTTTTCCCTAATCTAATAGTCCACTCGGGTCACGCCGCTTGGGATATTAGACGCGAAAATGTTGTTATATTTTTAATATTTAAAAATAAAAATTAAAATTAATATTTTGTTAAAGTTAAAGTTTATGATAGTTTATATAATATATACAAAATCACGAATATATATATATCAAATCAAATCAAATTTTGTCAAAATCAAGAGCACGGTTTTTGCTAATTGTTCCTTAGAATAAACAATCCTCTACACTTAAGAGAGATTGAGAACTTCAGGAACTGACGTGCTATGTCTCTGGAGGGATTGTTAAGTTTTATTAAAAAAGATCGGATTCACCAAGCGTACTTAATGCTAGGATCCTATCTTACCTAATACAAGATCAAGTAAATTATTATTTACAATTTGTTTAAACAATTAAGTTTAAGTACAAGAGAATATCAAAATCGGGTTTGTCACAATCAGTAAGTTACAAAAAATATGATTCGCCCAATTAAGGGTAGATCATAAAATACAAATCAAATAAAATATACAATGTTACAAGATAGTAAAAGTTTGCAGTCAAAAATCGGTAATTTAAAAAATTTACAAGTTATAAAAATGTTTAAAAAATCAGTGAGCAATTCGTTAAAATTTAGAGTGATAAGCAAATTCAAATTTTCCCAAAATAAGCAAAGGTAAACAGGTCTACGTTTTGAAAAAATGAGTGATAATTTTATGCCAGAAGTTACAGAGTTTTAACTTTAACACTTGAACACTAGTTAGGCTAAGGTTTTGAGCAAAGAATGGAAACTTGATCTGGAGAAAAACTGAGCTTGGAGAACGCTTAGAGGAGAAGGAGACCAGAGGCAAAGCAACTTACAACTTTTTCCTCGCGCAATTTAGACAGCCAGTTATGTTTCTTCCAGATGCCTCCTACTAGGCCATAAATCAAGAGAACCAGATTTAAGACCCGAGGACGATCTTCACAATCAGAGCTCTACTAAGAACCTTAGTGCAATGGAACTTTTCGAAGCTAAGATCCGGCGCAATCCAACGATGGGAACAAAGTGCAAGGTTCCTCTAGTTGTCTTCGGCTGTATCACTCAGAATGACAGAAAGAAACGCACTAATAACACTGCTTCCGACGCTTAGGAGGGTATATGAATATATGCTATCACTCACGAGTTTGACACGTAAACTGTACGGTAGGAGAAGATTGAATTCTATATTTATACTAATCGAAGTTTGACGTCACGGCGACACCCTTTTGCACGCTCTGGACCAATCCTGTGGATTGTGGGCGGAGTCCCGTGAACGAAACTGGTGCATTTTCTGTTCACTTTCGAACAAGATTTTCTTGAGGACACATCTCCCTGGAAACTTTAAAGTCCCGTGGGATCCGTATTTTTGAGTTTTTTCTCAGTTTGGGATTTTTCCCTAGAATAGTATCACTTTATACGTATTCTAGCCAAGTTTCAGATTTTTATTACAACTTTTTTCTTTTTGAAAATAAAAAATTCGTATAGCATTAAAACTTTGTTAAACGATAGTTCTTTAGTTAATATTTAATCCTGTGAAAAATCAGATTTTTTCTATTAGTCGTTTTATAGATATTGGACATTTTCACCAGGTCCTGGTGCATTACTTCCAACGTCGATTTCTGGTTTTTCTAGTGGTTTTTTCTAAAAATGTTTTATTACATAAAACTCTTCTTTTTGCAAGGGCTTTCATCCTGTGAAGGTCCCAAGTTGATACCTTTAATTTGATTTTTTGTTTATCCAAAATTTCGGCTAAGTCCAAAAAAGTGAAAAATTTTATTCGCAAAAATTTTCCTATTTCCTTGAAAATTTGATATGTTGTAGATTAATTCATTGGAAAACTTTTTTGTCTAGTGACTTTTTTACGTCCGACGTCGCGTTTAGGCGCTACGGACGTAGCGTCCTTTTTCAGGAGTGGCATCTGCGACGCCTATCTTCTTTTGTTCATAATTTTGTTAATTCTTGATATATCCTTTTGAAATTTGGGTACAAGGTGGCCCTAAGGGGTCTCTTTCGATTAGTCCTTACGGCACTTGTCTGTCTGGTTTAGAAAAAATTTTATTTAAGATTGAAATTGAAAAATTAAAATTTAACGAACTCGAATTTTTGAATTTTTTCCTTTAATGCTAATTTTCTCGGTTGTTTCTGAACGGATTTTAATCATTCTTTTACTGAAATGTAGGATTTGATTAGGCCTTTTTGGGGATGTTAAAAGTTTTGTAAAATAATTAGTTTTTAGATTTTGAAAAATTTTTAACGTTGAATTTTAGGTAGAAATAATAATGTTTTTGTAAAGATTTTTATATGAGCGTGAAGCGCATATACTAGAGATCATTTGTACAAAGTTTCATTATGAAATTTTGATTAGAACTATTTTTAATTAATTAATTTACTTATAGAATTTCTAGAATCGATCAGACCAATCCGATTGCAGCGTGGGTAAATCTGATTGGCTGGAAGACTTGAATGCTTTAATTCTATTGAATGGAATGTTTCTATCGAATTTTCTAGATTAGGTGTGGCTACGTTTATTATTCGATTTGGTTCGAAGCTCTAGAAGATGATTTCTAGGCCTGTTTCCAATGTCTAATGCATGTAAATATATAGGGAATTCATTTGTCTTTATTTTGGCCTAATTTTACTTGTAGAATGTGGTTAATTTTGGCAAAAAATGTGATATTACGACACTATATAATGGATTAGGGGGTCCAGTTCCCGTCTGAAGTTCAGAAAAGCCGGTGAAAACCCTGTTGAATCATGTCTGGATGTGTTTACGGCAAAGACTAAATCTGGTAGATGCACATCCCATTTTCTATGGTCACTTTCACAGAACTGGGCCACCATTGTTTTAATGGTTTTATTGGTGCGTTCTACGGGATTGGCTTGCTGTGTATACGGTGGTGTTAGTCGGTGGTTTATACCCAGATCTCGAAGAAGTTCTCTGAAGACTTGTTCGGTGTACTGAGTTCCATTATCGGATATTACCGTGCGTGGACAACCAAAGCGAGTAATGATGTCTCCATAAAATGCTTGACTAACAGCCCTGGCAGTGGCTTTTCGAATTGCCTGGCATTGTACCTATTTGGTAAAACGTTCTTGAAAAACAACAATGTAGCTGTTCCCTTTGGCCGATCGAGGCAAGGGTCCGACTAAATCGGTACTTACATTATCCCAAGGTTGATCATTTTTCGAGGGTTGCATTTTACCGGGTTGTTGCTGCTGGGAGGATTTGTGTCGTTGACAGGAGAGACAGCTTCGGACATACTGAGCAATATCTCTGAACATTCCCGGCCAATAATATCCGCGAGCAATTCGGGCGGTTGTCTTTGCTATACCTTGATGTCCAGCGGTGGCTCGGTCGTGATTTTTTTTTTAGGACGGCTTTGCGAGCTGACTTTGGGACACAAACTTTCCATGGATCGGTCAACTCGTTTTCCGTTAGATCGGACACATCCCAAAAGTGACGATGAAGTCGGCCATCTTTAATGCAATAATCGGGAAAAGCAGACGGGTTAGTCTCCACGGCGGTGGTCGCGGAAAGGTCGCCGGAGCACAGTGCAGCCCGAACGGCATGACTCGAAATTGAAACAACCCTATCCCGGGAACGGTAAAGGCAGTGATGGGTTTACTGTCCTTAAAAAGTGGAACCTGCCAGTACCCTTATTTTAGATCGTTGCTTGAGATATATCGGGCCCTTTGAAGCTTATCCAGGATAGCATTTATGTACGGTAGTGGTTAGGCATCTTTGCGAGAGACGGCGTTAACTTTTTGGAAATCTATACAGAATCGGGGATTACCATCTTTCTTGCGAACTATCACTACCGGTGAACTCCACGGACTGTTAGAGGGTTCGATGATGTCATCTTCTAGCATGGTTCTGACCTCGGTATTAACGATCTCTTGCATCCAGGGATTCTGGGGGCGGTATCGTTGTTTGATAGGTTCTGTCTTTTCTAGGTGAATGGTGTGTTCCACTAAAGGAGTGGTTCCTTTAATCCTTTCAAATTTTGGGAGTTCTTGGTTCAGGAACAGTTGGAGCTGTCGATCTTCTCTTTCGATAAGAGTCAGCTTCGGTGTTCCTTGGATTTCCCCTATAGGGCTGCACATATCGGGTGAATGCAGTGGCTCATCATTCAGGTACACTTGACTACGGCCTAGATACAGGTAAAATGGGTGCCGGCATAAGATGTCCATACCTAGCACTAGGGCTGATGTCAGATTTGGAAAGTAGCAGATGTCTTCGGTTAGCATGGAACTACCAAGTTTTAGGGGTATTCGGTATGCTTTCGTAATTTTTATGACGCCGCCACTGGCTACTTTTGCACTTACGACAGGTGGTCGGATTTTTTGGTAACTAGTCAATTGGCATAATTCGGCTATCAGGTCTCCCATGTAAGAATTTGCTGCTTCGGTATCAATAAGAGCATGAAATTCTATATTCTCTATGTAGACTTTGGCATGTGGACGAGTGTCGAAAACGAGTGCAGGTGCTACAGGTGAGTTCGAGGTAGGGGATCGGCGGTGCTGGACTGACCTCGAGACGGTACAGCGCCGGTTTAGTTTTCCGAATTGCGGCATGTACAGTCGCGGGAGAGTACTCCATCTTTTCTACATCTTGAGCAAAACAACTTCGGTGTGCCTTGACAATCACATCGAAAATTCCCAAGCTCTCTGCAAATTTCATCTCGAAAGCGGTTTGGGTTTATACGTTGTGATGATCTTCTGATAGGCGGACTTCGAGTACTACTGACCGGTCGTAGCCTGGCTTGTGTTGTGTGAAGTGGGTTTTGATTATGGGTACTGCTGGCGACTGATATCCTGTTGGCCTGTGAAGTACCTCGGATATGGGAGTGTTTTAGTTGCTCCAGGAGTAGCTCAGTTTCCCTGACAATCTGTAAGAAAGATGGTATCTCGGTGATATCGGTTCTACGTATGTACTGTCGGTATTCGGGTAGCAGGTTTCGGTAAAGCCACCTTAATTCCTCTTCCGGTCTTATATTACCATGCCGGCGTATAAGGGTCTGTAAATCAGTGATATATCGGTTGGAGGGTTCATTAGGTCTTTGAAGGCGACGACTGATTTCAGCTTCCAGGTTGTCGGCATAGTTTAGTGGAAAGTAGAAGGTGCGGAAGTCGGTCAGGAACTCACTCCAGGACTGCCATAGTTGCCGGTTGTTTCTAAACCAAAGAGCGGCTTCTCCTGGCAATAGCTCTGGTAAACAGTGCAACAGGTTATCCATAGAGATATTTTTCGAGGTGCATATTTCTTGTAGCCGCTCTATGAAATCTACAGGATCGGTCCTCCCGTCAAACTGGATGTTCCACTTGTGTACTTTCGGTGGTGAACGTACTGGTGGTATCGGTGCGGGGCGTGATATGTTCGCTGGATATGAGACAGTTACCGACGGTAAAGACGTCGACGCTGAAGCGGTCAGTGAGTTCTGGCCTACCATGGTGGAGGTAGTGACGGCGGGAAATTTAAATGGGCCACTCTGAGGATTCGGTGTCGCTTGACCATCCTGGATGAAATTTATGAGACGCTTCTTAAGTATGTCGGCGGTTCCGGTGGTATCTAAGTGGAACTTGGTTAACTCGGTAATTAGTTCTTCCTTCTTAAGTTGGTAGACCCAGCTCACACGGGTGTCACTAAGGTAGATCTGAGACGAAGTCGTTCGGGTCGTTTCGGCTGAGCTTGCTCCAGTCGTTTCCGTAGTACTGCGTTCTTCAGCTTCCTGGGGCATATTGGATTTCGGTTCAGGTACTGGTTCAGACTCCTAGCTGGGAGCGGTAGGAGAGCTCCAATCTTCTGGTCGGTACAGGTCGAACTCCTACTCGTCAGCGGTGGGGTTTTTATCGGTACAACCTTCTTTCCAACGGGCCCTCTGTGGACTTCAGAAAGTGCCTGGGTTTGATGTTTGAATTCTCACCAGATGACTCCTTGTAGCGGCTTCTTTACGTGTGGCTGGTCGGAGAGTTTAGCATCCAATTCTCTTCTAAAGTGGTTCGAATTTTGACGGTTCGGTAAATAAGAACTCTACTGGATGGCTTACTTAAGCTGAATCCGGTCCCTCTGGTGGTGCGGTTCTCAGGTGTTGCTGGTCGGCGGATTGGTGTGAATTGCTTCTCAGGTGGTTCTGGTCGAGGGCTCGGTGTGAACTACTGTTTCCCAGTTGTTGCTGGTTAAAAGGCGCAGTGCCTACTGCTTCCCAGTTGTTGCTGGTTAAAGACTCAATGCCTACTGCCGGATTCGGGCTTACAGCTTGCTTTTATATCTTGTATGATGGCCTCAGCTGGTGGGGTTTGCCATAAAGTAGAGGGGGGGTAATGCGTGGACACTCGGTTCGGTTTTACTTGCGACATACGATGGAAATTTGCGACTTGGAAGTGGTCTAGGCTAGGTTATGACGTGTATCTCCGAAAATAATCGACATTTTGCAAAACCAATATCAAAAACGGAATCAGCGACCCCGATTTAGTTGAAAAAGAGGTGCAAGTTATGAAAATCAAAGAAAAATGTTGCGCCTGCGCAGAACGATTTTTGGAGAAATTAAGTGTTATGGGCATTTTTCGGTCTTAAGAACAAGTAGGAACGATAATATATGAAATTTTATTATAACTTCCAGGTCTTTTGAGATAGTGCTCTGAAACATCGAAAGAGCGACCTCGAATTAGTCGGAAAAGAAGTGTTTCATCCCTTTTTGAAGTGCGCATGCGCAGAACGAATTTTCGAAAAGTCGGTAATTCTCTTCTATACAAGGACAACAAAATTTCACCTAAACCTAATTTTTCTCCGGTTTCTGGCAGGTCGGTAGCCAGACAACGAGAGCAGCCAGGGGATTACCAGGGAAAACACAAACAAACAAATAAGAGTTCAAAATTGCCTTTTTCGGCCATGCACAGAATGGTCCCTGCTCGGGCGCCATTTTTGCGACGCTCTTCGGTGCCTCGGTGGTCTTCGGTGAACATCGGTCGGTCGGTTTTAACACTTTAAGTATCCGTCGGCTAAATCTCGGGCGCCACCCTTTGGATTTCTGTGGTAAAGGGCCCACAAACGCACACAGGTAGCTTTTAGACAGTGCAGAGAGTAAACCAGAGGTCAATGCGCAAGACAGAGACAGTATCACTAAAGGTAGACGGGATGGAAAGAGAAATAAAACACCAATATAGAAAATATCAATATCATAACCTTAGCCTTATAAACTAAATAGAAAACCCGAATGAGTGTGAGAGAGAAATGGAATGTATGCTTTAGAGGGAGAAAGATTGTTCTACGAGCGCGGCGGTTACATAATTTTAACACAATCGGCGGTCGAGACGGGATTTTGAACGGTTGCGGGCGACTCTCCAAAGAACGGTAATACAGGAGCCAACGCCGGTTTCCACTCGTTAATGCGCGTGCGCTAGTGCGGCTATGTGGTGCGGGTGATACTGCGATACAATACCAGGTTACTTACCAAAGGCAGCTGATATAGGCAACCTTTTACTACCTGGGCTTGAGTATAGGATGCTTGTGTGCGTGAGTGTGAGAGAGAGAGAGAGAGACAGGAAGGACAGACCAGCCCAGAAACTCGGACCCAGTGACTGGCCTGCAGGAAAGAACAACGTGTACTATGTATGTTTGAGAGACAGACTAGTCCCGAAACTTGTGACCAGTAACTAGCCTGCGTGTGTGAGAGAGACAGACTAGTCCCAAAACTTGTGACCAGTAACTAGCCTGCGTAGGTGAGAGAGACAGACTAGTCCCGAAACTTGTGACCAGTAACTAGCCTGCGTGTGTGAGAGAGACAGACTAGTCCCGAAACTTGTAACCAGTAACTAGCCTGCGTGTGTGAGAGAGACAGACTAGTCCCGAAACTTGTGACCAGTAACTAGCCTGCGTGTGTGAGAGAGACAGACTAGTCCCGAAACTTGTGACCAGTAACTAGCCTGCGTAGGTGAGAGAGACAGACTAGTCCCGAAACTTGTGACCAGTAACTAGCCTGTGTGTATGTGTGAGAGAGACAGACCAGTCCCGAAACTTTGAACCAGTGACTAGCCTGTGTGTGAGAGAGAGAGTTAGGAAGGATAGACCAGCCCAGAAACTCGGACCCAGTGACTGGCCTGAAGGAAAGGACAATGTGTATTATGTATGTGTAAGAGACAGACTAGTCCCGAAACTTGTGACCAGTAACTAGCCTGTGTGTATGTGTGAGAGAGACAGACCAGTCCCGAAACTTTGAACCAGTGACTAGCCTGTGTGTGAGAGAGAGAGTTGGGAAGGATAGACCAGCCCAGAAACTCGGACCCAGTGACTGGCCTGAAGGAAAGGACAATGTGTATTATGTGTGTATGAGAGAGATGGACTAGTCCCGAAACTTTGAACCAGTAACTAGCCCGTGTGTGTAAATGGAAGTGAGAGGGAGACCCATATCAATATACCACCTGTTTTACCTTTCATATACCTACATATATCCTGGTGGCATGGCAGTGCATCGCGACGGCGGGTGTCGGTGAGGGGAGACGGCGCCAGCTGATCACTCCAAGTTCCAGTAGTGGTGGCTTACCTTCCTGCTGCTACTGCTGCTGTGGGACCGGATCGTCGACTGGAGGCTTCGAGCCGGTGGAACTCCATCGACTGGCGAATTTACGGTGCGAACGCGCTTTTAAATGATTTGTGGACCTCTCGAAATGTTCGCGCCGGTCAGTGGTGGTGGTCGCGCTGCTTAATTCGTCTGCGACGCGATATGATTATTGCCTGATGATTTACTATGTTGATAAGCGCGGAATTTTATATTATTCTCGGGGAAATGCACGTGGTTTTCCGCACGTTGCGCAACGTGTTTTATTTTTAGAAATAACGGGCGTATTTTTTTGAGTATTTTCCTGAAAAAATCATATTTTTACCATGTTCTTAAACCGAGAAACGGCGGACGAGGCATACGTTCCCCAAAAATTTAGTAACTTTGTTACACAATATATCAAGAACATAAGGCTTTCAGCATTACGTATTATTTTAAATGTTCGTATAATAATTCTTTATCATATTTTAAAATATTAACAGAAGAAGATTGCATTGAATGGTTCGTAAAAGAACTTGAGAATATTGCATAACAAGTTGACAAAATTTTTAAAAATATAATTTCAATAAAACTTTTAAACAAAGAAGAATTACATAAATTTTATTCTGTATCTCATTGTTTTGTTTGTAAAAAACCATTTGCATTTGATGGAAAAAAAGTTAGAGATCATTGTCATTTCACTGGTCAGTTTCGTGGTGCTACTCACTCATCTTGTAATCATCTTGACCTTTTGTTATCTTCGAAACTGACCCCATGCTACCTGTATTATTCCACAATCTCTCTGCGGCTACGATAGTCATTTCTTAATTAAAGCACTCAGTCTTAATGTAAAGGGAAAAAATTATTTTATTACCCATTAATAAAGAAAGATATTTCTTTTACAAAATATATAGAAAATACAAATAGTAATTTTAGATTTCTGGATTCTTATAGATTTATGTCTTACAGTATTAACAATTTATCCTCTTATTTACCTAATGATAAAAAAATATTCTTAAAAGTTTTTATACTTCAAAAAACGAATTTGAATTACTATCACGTAAAGGAGTTTTTTCCATATGAATATTTAGATAGTTGGAAAAAATTACCTTATATACCGAAAATAGAATCTTTTTATAGTTCCATTAGTGGTAAAAATATTTCACAAGATGAATATTGTTTTGCTCAAACCGTTTTTGAAATACTTTTAATATAAAAAATTTATAAGAATATGCAGAATTATACCTTAAAACTGACGTTTGACTTTTGGCTGATATTTTTGAAAACTTTAGAGATATGTGTCTAACAACAAACGAACTAGATGCATTGTGGACCTATACAGTTCCAGGTTTAACTTATCAAATTGTTCTGTCACAAGGTATCGAATTAGAACTACTACTAACTGACATTGTCGTAATATCACATTTTTTGCCAAAATTAACCAAATACTACAAGTAAAATTAGGCCAAAATACAGACAAATGAATTCCCTATGTAATTACATGCATTAGACATTGGAAAAAGGCCTAGAAATCATCTTCTAGAGCTTCGAACCAAATCGAATAACATACGTAACCACACCTAATCTAGAAAATTCGATAGACACATTCCATCCAATAGAATTAAAGCATTCAAGTCTTCCAGCCAATCAGATTTACCCACGCTGCAATCGGATTGGTCTGATCGATTCTAGAAATTCTATAAGTAAATTAATTAATTAAAAATAGTTCTAATCAAAATTTCGTAATGAAACTTTGTACAAATGATCTCTAGTATATGCGCTTCACGCTCATATAAAAATCTTTACAAAAACATTATTATTTCTACCTAAAATTCAACGTTAAAAATTTCTCAAAATCTAAAAACAAAATATTTCACAAAACTTTTAACATCCCCGAAAAGGCCTAATCAAATCCTACATTTCAGTAAAAGAATGATTGAAATCCGTTCAGAAACAACAGAGAAAATTAGCTTTAAAGGAAAAAATTCAAAAATCAGAGTTCGTTAAATTTTAATTTTTCAATTTCAATCTTCAATAAAATTTTTTCTAAACCAGACAGACAAGTGCCGTAAGGACTAGTCGAAAGAGACCCCTTAGGGCCACCTTGTACCCAAATTTCTAAAGGATATATCAAGAAATACAGAAATTATGAACAAAAGAAGATAGGCGTCGCAGATGCCACTCCTGAAAAAGGACGCTA
The DNA here is from genome assembly GCA_030620095.1 of Kuschelorhynchus macadamiae. Lineage (NCBI taxonomy): Eukaryota > Metazoa > Arthropoda > Insecta > Coleoptera > Curculionidae > Kuschelorhynchus > Kuschelorhynchus macadamiae. Next base: position 365,374 of record JAUTXW010002522.1, read on the forward strand.
CGTCCGTAGCGCCTAAACGCGACGTCGGACGTAAAAAAGTCACTAGACAAAAAAGTTTTCCAATGAATTAAACTACAACATATCACATTTTCAAGGAAATAGGAAAATTTTTGCGAATAAAATTTTTCACTTTTTTGGACTTAGCCGAAATTTTGGATAAACAAAAAATCAAATTAAAGGTATCAACTTGGGACCTTCACAGGATGAAAGCCCTTGCAAAAAGAAGAGTTTTATATAATAAAACCTTTTTGGAAAAAACAACTAGAAAACCAGGAAATCGACGTTGGAAGTAATGCACCAGGACCTGGTGAAAATGTCCAATATCTATAAAACGACTAATAGAAAAAATCTGATTTTTCACAGGATTAAATATTAACTAAAGAACTATCGTTTAACAAAGTTTTAAGGCTATACGAATTTTTTAATTTCAAAAAGAAAAAAGTTGTAATAAAAATCTGAAACTTGGCTAGAATACGTATAAAGTGATACTATTCTAGGGAAAAATCCCAAACTGAGAAAAAACTCAAAAATACGGATCCCACGGGACTTTAAAGTTTCCAGGGAGATGTGTCTTCAATAAAATCTTGTTCGAAAGTGAACAGAAAATGCACCAGTTTCGTTCACGGGACTCCGCCCACAATCCACAGGATTGGTCCAGAGCGTGCAAAAGGGTGTCGCCGTGACGTCAAACTTCGATTAGTATAAATATAGACAGATTTTTGTTTCGAAAGAATTCGATCTTCTCCTACCGTACAGTTTACGTGTCAAACTCGTGAGTGCAATAGCTATTTTTCATATACCCTCCTAAGCGTCGGAAGCAGTGTTATTAGTGCGTTTCTTTCTGTCATTCTGAGTGATACAGCCGAAGACAACTAGAGGAACCTTGCACTTTGTTCCCATCGTTGGATTGCGCCGGATCTTAGCTTCGAAAAGTTCCATTGCACTAAGGTTCTTAGTAGAGCTCTGATTGTGAAGATCGTCCTCGGGTCTTAAATCTGGTTCTCTTGATTTATGGCCTAGTAGGAGGCATCTGGAAGAGATAATACTGGCTGTTATAAATTGCGCGAGGAAGAAATAGGTAAAGTTGTTTACTCTGGGTCTCCTTCTCCTCTAAGCGTTCTCCAAGCTCAGTCTCTCCAGATCAAGTTTCCAGTCTTTGCTCAAACCTTAGCTAACTAGTGTTCAAGTGTTAAAGTTAAAACTCTGTAACTTCTGGCATAAATTATCACTCATTTTTCTTTTTAAACGTAAACCTGTTTACCGTTCTTTGCTTATTTTGGGAAATTTGAATTGCTCATTTCACTCTAAATTTCTAACGAATTGCTCACATAACATTTTTTAAAAATTATAAATTTTGATTTACCAATTTTTGACTGCATAATAACATTTGATTATCTTGTAACATTTGTATTAATTGATTTGTATTTTATGATCTACCCTTAATTGGGCGAATCATATTTTTGTAACATTTACTGATTGTGACAAACCGATTTTGACATTTTCTGATTTAACATAAACTTAATTGTTTAAACAAATTGTAAATATTATTTTACTTGATCTTGTAATAGGTAAGATAGGATCCTAGCATTAAGTACGCTTGGTGAATCCGTTCTTAACTAAACTTAAAGATTCCCTCCAGAGAAACAGCACGTCAGTTCCTGAAGTTCTCAATCTCTCTTAAGTGTAGAGGATTGTTTATTATAAGGAACAATTAGCAAAAACCGTGCATCTCTTAGTTGATTTGATCGATATATATATTTTTTAACTGTGTAAATATTTATAACTTATTTACTGCTATCATAAAAATATAAACTTTAACTTTAATAATTTTATTATTAATCTATTAATATTATTAATATAATATAAACATTTTCGCGTCTAATATCCCAAGCGGCGTGACCCGAGTGGACTATTAGATTAGGGAAAAAGGCAAGCTTGAAAAGAATATCTTTTTGAGTTTTTCCAAATTTTTAATTTTTAATTCAAAAATATCATCTTTATTTTACCTACTTTGCTAATTTTAAAACAGTGATTATTTTGATTTTACTACCATAAATAAATAAAGATTTAATTTAAATTAAATAACAAAAGATATTCACTTAGTTAGTTCGACTAGGTTAAGTAAAATTGTAATTTGATACTAAAGTTGTAACATAAAAAGATTTTACTGAGCAGTCACAGTGTTATTCTAATTGATGTAAACAATAACAGATACGAGAGATTTGTTATTTTCTATTTTGACTGTATTGACTTTGATAAGTGAGCAAAAAGACAGTGTTAGTAATTGTGGTCAATTACTATTTGTATGGACAAATACTGTTGAGCGAACTTTGAAAAAATCTCAACATTGATTGAACATAAACAATAAACTATAAACTAAAAGCATTAAAGTATCTACACAGACACTTATAGTGACAGTGCGTAGTGCTTTCTTAAACGTTTCGACTTAAGATCGAAAGGTGGAATATTTAGTGGTGTAAGGACTTAGCAAAGCCTACACACGGCCAAAGCCATAATTTATAGGAGTTTTTAAGTAAATAAAATCCTTACGATTTTTTGTAAACAAATAAACTTAGACTTAGGGATAGGACTCCACTCGGGTGACGTTACTTTAGTTTTAAGTGACTTTCCCCCGACTGACGCCCGTTGCTCCCTCATTTGTTTTGTTCGGAATATCCGAACTTTGATTTTTCACTAAATTGATTTTTTAAAACCTGACTACCAATGGCTACTTCAACTTCTGGAGTAGTTCCCAAGGGAGGTAGATCAGAGATCCATTCGCCCAGCAACACCGTCCCCCTTTTTGAGCAATCGCTCACTCTAGCTCTTGGCGAGGGGAACGAACATTCTAAAATTCCCCGGGTGAGTGGTGGGTGCCTGGCAAGCTTGCCAAGCTTGCCTTTAAATGCCCCTGACTATTACGAAAACCATGACCAATCCTTTAAGACATATCTAGTAGACACATTCGCCGGAGCATCCTACATGGAGGACATCTCCATGGAGGTGCCCCGAGGAAGAGAATGTCAATATAATTCATCTTCCATTAAAAATACCTTCTATAAAGAAAAAGAACAAAATCAAACCATGTTGCTTGATAACAACCGTTCGCGCGATTCTTTGCTAACTCTCTTCGAAGACAGTTCGTTAGAGATTAAGAAAGCCTCAAAGAATAGAAAAACATCATCACTATTTGAATTGGATTTCTCTCCTACTCGACAGAGTCAGGGTGGGAAATCAAACGTCGACCTTTCGTCCATCTGCGAAGGCGACGACTTTAACAAACAAAAAACTAGACTGGACCGCAGGTCCGTATTAATAAAAAATACACAAGCTACAGGACAAAGAGCAAGTAGTATGTACTCGCTGTTCACAGACGAAGAACTTGAGCACAGCATCCCCGCAGGGGATCAAAGAAAAAAGAAGGCTGTGGCTCCGCCCCTAAATCGAACAGATTCGAATACATTCGTACGCACAGTAGAACATGGCATCCCTGGTGGGGAAACTCATCAGGAGTGTCCGTGTTCCCACAAAATTATAAATAATTTTTCAATCGAAACTCCGCCCACAGTAGAACAACATTGACATGCTTTTATTTATTGAAAGAGGTGTTCGAGGAGGTATATCTCAATGTTCGAATAGATGTGGTGAAGCTAATAATAAATATATGGAAACATCTTACGATTCAAAATTAACTCAATCTTATTTAATGTATTTTGATGTTAATAATTCATATGGTGTAGCAATGAGTTTACCATTACCTCAAAAAAATTTTATATGTAGTAGTCCAAATAATTTTACACTTAATATTATTTTAAATATTGCTGACGATAACGCCATTGGATATATATTTAAAGTTGATATAGAATATCCTAAAGAACTTTTTCAATTACATAAAGATTTACCACTTTGTCCGGAACATTTAAGTCCACCAAAATCAAAACTTCCAAAATTGCTAACTACATTTTTTATTAAAAAAAATATGTAATTCATTATCGAAATTTAAAACAAGCTTTACAATTAGGATTAAAAATTATAAAACTAGATAAAGTATTAAAATTTGACCAATCATGTTGGTTAAAAAAATATATTGCTTTAAATACAAATTTACGAAAAGAAAGTAAAAATGATTTTGAAAACATTTTTTTAAGTTATTAAATAATGTATTCTTCGGAAAAACCATAGAAAACGTACGCAAACATAAAGATATTAAGTTAGTAACAAGACGGAATGGTAGATATGGAGCAAATTTTTATATTTCACAACCAAACTTTCATAGTTGTACTTGTATTTCTAATGACGTTGTTCTTATCGAAATGTCACGATTAGAAGTAAAAATAAATAAACCAATATTTGTAGGTTTTAGCATTTTTTTGGATCTGTCAAAAAAAAACGTTTCTTTATGACTTTCATTATAACTATATAAAAAATAAATTTGGATCTAACGAAAAACTTTTGTATACAGATACCGATTCTTTAATATATCATTTTTTTTTCGTTGACGATATCTATCAACATATTAAAGAAGATATTCATTTATTTGATACTTCAGATTATCCTTATAACAACGTATATATAATATGCCCTTAAAAAATAAAAAAAATTAGGATTAATGAAAGATGAACTAAATGGACCAATTATGTTAGAATTTATAGATCACAAATCTAAAACGTATTCTATAAAAGTATATAAAACACAAATGGAATTAGAAAAGGATATAAAAAAATGAAAAATCAAGGAATAGATTTAAAAGAAATTGATAATTTTATTCAAAATTATAACATTACTAAAAAAGCAAAGGGAATTAATAAAACTGCACTTAAAACAATAACTTTTGATGACTATTATTAATGTATTTTTAATAATACTTGTAATAATGTTAATCAAAAAATGATTGTATCAAAATTTCATAATTTAATCGGACAAAAGTTGCTCTAAATCCTTACGACGATAAAAGAATCGTCAATTATAAATATACAGATACTTTACCATGGGGATTTCCTTAAAACTAAAATTTACCTAATTAAAAGAACAATATTCATCTTTTTAATTTTTTTAATTTATCTATTATCTGTTTCGAATAAAGCACCTAGAACAAAAAGTAAACAAAAATATTAAAAGGTAACTATATTCTAAAAAATTAAATATATCAAAAAATATTATAATAAATAGGATATACAAAAATTTTTTTTTATTTTTTTAGAATAAATCGAAAAAAAAAATAGGTATTTATTTAATAAATTTGTTGAATACCAATATTTACTTCGTATAATAACTAAATTTACATTTTTTTCAGATTAAATTAAGAAAAAACACACACCAGAAGCTCTAGCTCCTAGACAATTTACCTCTGAAGCGGCTGAATTTGATCTTTTCAGCGTAGAAGACCACACCACTGAACCATCATCAAGGACAAAAACTGACACAGGCATACAAATTGAAATACCACAAGGATTCTACGCTGAAATCCATTCAAGATCGGGCTTAAGCTACAAATATGGAATCGAAGTCGGAGCGGGCATCATTGATCAAGAATGTATTTATAGTTTTGTTTAATCATTCAAATATCGCATTTAAAATTTGTAAATCAGACAAAATTCAACAAATCATCATCAAAAAATCTATTAATTGCATTTTTGTATCGACTAACAGTATTCTTTTTGAGACATTAAGGGGAAATAAAGGTTTCGGATCATCTGATAATATATTATGTTTTTTTATTTAAAAAACTATACTCATAACACACTATAACTATACATTTTTATAAATCCAAACCGAATTTATATTAAAAAAAGTTCAACTTACAAATCCAGTGACATACCTACTTCAAGATGCAGAAAAACATGACATCAAAGGAGGATTCTATGAACTTCAATTGCAAAAAGTTAAATATTCAGACATTTATTTAGTTGATAAAGTGTTAAAACGTAAAAACAATAAAGTATTTGTAACATGGTTAGATTTCAGTGATAAACATAATAGTTGGATAGATAAAAATAATGTAGAATGACTTAATAAAATAAGTATTTTTTTCATATACGTTTTATTTATTTATTTCCATGTTTTCTACAAATAATTTATTTATCTTCAAACAGAAAAACAGTATTTATAATTATAAAATAACTTAGCGTTTGATAATGCACAATGCCAAGTAGTGCCATATGGATCCTTGTGAAAGTGACATTCGGGAACTTTCTTAAACTTGCTTAGCTTCGGTTCACTCTACAGCGGTATTTTAAAAAAATTTTACGCACTTATACATTTTTTTTAAAAATTCACCTTTTCATCTCCCTTGACGTATATTTTTGAGGCATCATATCTTTTCATCACATGTTCTAAGACATTTTTTCATCTCCCTTGACGTATATTTTTGAGGCATCATATCTTTTCATCACATGTTCTAAGACATTTGCTATTTCGTTCAAGTCTACTAAACCAGACTCCTATATTAGACCATGATATGAGTTTTCGAGATAAGATGGTTTGAAAAGAAAATTTGAACAACGTGTGCAATCATACACAGCTAGTTCTTTTGGAATAAATCCAGTGGCACAATTAAATCCTTGGATATCAAGACACAAAATTGAATTTTCTCCTGCCATAGTCCAAGTTACGAGACCCACTAAGTAAAACTAACAACACATAAAATAAACCGTAGTAGTTTTTTTACATTTTAATTTCAATATTTTTGCACTGTTCTATTTTGACATTAAAATCATAGACCTAATACTATTTACACCAAATACATAATTCGCTAAACAAGGATCACAAAATTTTAATAACTTTACTCTATGTTTTAAGTGTTTATTAATATTTTTTTTTCAACTGAACAATTACATCTTTGGCATAAAAATTTTATTCTTTCAAAATCCATTTTGTGTAACGTACAGAGTCTTATTATAATAAATATATAATTTGACATGTACTGTAAACAGTAGAATTAACCCTAAAAATGTCTCCTAATTCTGTCTGACCAGTGTTGTAAACAGTGGAATATGCACTAAAAATGTCTTTTAGTTCTACAGGCTTATATTCAAGATAAATGTTTTTATTTCGAAAATATCTGGCACACCTGTATAAAATGTTGCACAACATTGCATAATAATACATCAGCTTTTACACGTAAATAAGACCATTGAAAAATGTTGCGCAATATTTGACAGATTTTACATGAGTGGAAGAAAGATGGGCTGATCTCATAAACAAAGTATAGAGTAAATGGCATCAAGGGCCCCAGCATCACGACCTGACTCACCAGCGGCGTAGTTTTTTTACAGCAAATTCAGTTTTAAGAAGTTTTCTGTTTTATCATCAGAGTTTAAGGCGATCGCTTTAAACCAAATTTGATTTTCTTCTATTTTATGACGTCAACTACTGAAGTTCTCACGCTGTTGAAACTCACGAGTTTGAACGCTAGCATTCATGTCGTTTTATTAGTTTGCTGGAATAACATATCAGTTTTAATATCGATTTAATCTTTTGCATTAGCGGGTAAAAAAAAATATTTTATTGAATTTAATGAGATTTTCGTGCCCGATTTTACACACGGAGTTTTAAGAGAATTTTATATATAGTTTGAAATTGCCAATGTTAAGCTTGATCTTAATTAGGTCTGTTGCAACAGAATAGTAATTAAGGATTACCTGCACCTTTTAGACTATGATTAAAATGAAACAATTTCCCCTAATCTAGGAACTGAATAAGATTGAAAAGAAAAACAAGAAATTCAAACAATATCATTTATTACTTATCCAATAAGATAATATATGCTGAAGAAATTAATATACACAAGTAATTAATTAATATACAATATAAAGCGTTTATTAAATCTTAGGTACATGCATACAAAAAAATATCAATATGACAAGCCGAGGGAGCTTGCAAATAAAACTGTACTATAATTAAGTATATTTCCTTGTACAAGAATCGTGTTACTAAAGTAAGCCTTGCTTATAGTCATATTTATTTCAATTTGTGTAATGTTTTAACTATGACTACACCCATACGATTTTCGTCCTTAGACTTAAACATTCACCATTTGGCATTGCCTCGCCTGTTTCTGACCACCCCCACAGAAACTTTACAGTTCACTTTCAAATAGTGGCTGTTATTTCGTAATGTGCAACTAAAGTTAATAAAAAAAAGACTTTTTTTAACTGGAGGAACTTTTTCACTTCATACTGTTATCACTTGTTGCAATAAAAATGCAGTTGGTTTCCTGGTTTAAATAAATTGCCATCAGTATATAAATATACGTGATCAAAAAATATTATAATACTGAATTTTTTTTTTGTAAAAATTAAGGTTTCTTACGATAAATACGTTATATGGGAATTTTAAAACGAAGTGAAATTTAAAAAAACCGTGAAAATGTTGCAAAGGAAAATTTTCTTTCACCCGAATGCTTCAGAAACTCTATATAACGGAAGCATGCTTGCTGTCCGAAAACGAGGGTGATGATTTCCAAATTATTGTTTTTAATGTAAAAAGAACCTGTAAGCTAACATCACATACTTAGTCCTGATACTAGTGGCATAATTTGTCTTAGCTATATCTAATTTTCTGATGTGTTTAACTGTAAGGAAGTTGATTTTAATTCAGAATTGCCCCCGATTTCTATTATGAAAGGACTCTGCGTGAAAGATACCTGGCATACATACAGCCCTTTTAAGTGCTTTTTATAATAGCAATAAAGGTCTGATTATGAAATACATAGGTGCCCACCTACACTCTCCAACGTTATAGGACAGAGTGAAATGGCCTTAAAGTAACCTTGTATACGATTTCTGACATGTAGATGTCTTTAGCTAATTTTGCTATATGTATAATCATTTTTTAGAGCTCACCCACAAAAAAAATAAGACTATGATGAGTACAGAGTGAGGTTTGATCCATACATAATACTGATTAATCACACAAAATATAGAATTTCTTTTAATATAGACTTAGCCTTTCAGATAATAATAAATAAATACCAGCCTTAAAAACATCGGAAGAAAATTAATAATTACCTAAAAAAACTAAGCATAACCGTATAGAGCTTATTTAAAATCATATCATTCTAAATTCAACTAACATATTGCCCACTTAACAAAAGCGAAACAAATTATTTACATTCAGATCTATGACCTAATAAATAAAAAATTTCCTATTACAAGGAATACTGAATAAGTAAATTTATTCATTTCGGGAATTTTATAAGGTATACATTTTCAGTCATTAGAAAAGGGTGATATAAAAACTGGATTAAATTCCCCCATTTATGATTGTACTATACGAAGGGTAAAGTGGGGATATTGAAGAATACCTATAAATACACACCAACAGGTTGGAAGATCAAGTTTTTGATCAATTTACATATCTAACGATGTTGTTTTCATTGAACATGATTTAAAACTTACTATGACTTAGAAAAAATGCAATAACGTATTAAACAAAGAAATAATTTAAAAAATACTTTACATACATCAACAAAAAATGAAACAGACAAAAAAAATTATTTTTTTTATATAATAGAGTTATTCTTTATCAAATAAGACTACTTCTGAACTTTTACAAGAAGCAATAAAATTATGTTTGCCTAAGGCTAGCAAAAAGTTTAGTTCTTTACTCTGTACCACTCAGCGTGGTTATTTTAACGTTTCCAAATTACGATCTGCCTTACTTGGAGATTTATTTTTAAAAATACAAGGGAAAAGGAAAAAATGACTATGCTATAAAACCAATGTGTATGACAAAGTTCTTCTTCATTTTTGAAGTATAAAGGTATCAAAAAGTAGGCGCATGAGATCTATCTACTGAAAGTGCAAATCAGAAAGTGTCTCATTTAAAAAAAAATGCCAGTTATATTCTATATCTTTGAAAATTTACACTTTTATTTGTGTTCTTGGGAACTCAGTAACTTGCCATAGAATTTCTTTTCTGGACATTTTGATTTGATATCAGGAAAAATGAAAAGTTCTTAGCAGATTAAAATGTGGACCAGTTAAAATAACCACATTGTACATTAGTAATTTACAAACATATATTAAAATTCGTGCCCCTAATGTTATATGTTGTATGTTGTGTAATAAAATATTTCTTTCGGTTTTCCATTACATGACAATTTCAACATTGTTCTTTAGAAGTTAAAAAACTTGGTTATAAAAGTTGTTCAATGATCTCAGCTTGCCAGACAGAGAGGGACCTGGAAAAGAAAAAATATTAAAATGATTATGGGGTTTAAATATTTTAGATATATATTTTAAATATCAAAAATGTATTATAAAATTATAGAGCTAATTCTCTAAATCTGAGAAAAAAAGGGAATTCCTGTTCCACTCATCCTTTTTAAAATAAATAAATTAGAAAAAAATTTAAGATGTAAAAATATAATTTGTCATAAAAAGAGTAATTTCTAAAAATATTCAAACACAATATGTACAGATGCACGAAAACTAATTAAAATAAAAATAAAAGCATTGAAGCTTTTATATTCTTAGAGAACTTATTGATTATTTCAGTAACTCAGAATCGATAGTTGTTTTCCTAATTCTTCTAATTTAGTTAATGTTTAGCTAATTGAACGGTGACAAGTTTTCTAATTCTCTTAGCAATATTATTTTAATGCATTTTTAAAAATAAAACAATTTACCCTATAGTGTAAAGCTCACTTTTTGCACAGTGTTTTGAATTTTGAATACGTTTCCTCATCCACTATAATACCACTTTCTTATTATTTGGCGAATTTTGTCTTTGTTTCTTTCAATTGTATAAAAACTTTTAGGAATAATTGACTTTTTCTAAAAAATTATTAAAAAAGTAAGCAAAAGAATTTGATACACATTTATTAGTGTATAGTATAGTCGAATCCATGCAAACAGAATTGCTATCTCAGTGTCTACCTTCTTTTTAGGGTCTAAACTATAGATAAAATATTTTGTTATAGAACTGTACATAACATAGTTTTTCTTTTTAATTCATCATAAGACGAGAGTAAAAAAACGACTTATTGAGTAATCGTGAAAAAATCACCCCCCCAGGTTTCTACAGTTCTTTACATTTTTGGCTCCCTAGATCCCAAAAAAAACATGTTTTTTCTTAATTCCATCGGTCTGTATATCTATTAGTGGTATAGCTAAAAAACTACTTACTCAATTCACTTCAATTTTTGGTCAAAAATTGAGGTTCATATAGGGACTACGTGGTGAAATTTTGGTGAAAATCCAATATGGCGGCCTAGCAAAACGTTAAAAAAATTATAACCAAAATACTACTTATACAATTTACCTCAAATTATTCACATAGTGTGATATAAAAATGGTAAACTGGTAAAATTGTAATACGAAGCAAAGATTGCGAAACAAAATGGCGGCCTAATAACATTTTTAATGAATCAAGTCTGAGAAACTACTTATTCGATTAATTTCAAATTTCGCACAAGAATTAAGTGTTATATACAGCTGAACTTTTTAGTACGAAATTAAGATTGCGGAACAAAATGGCGGCCAAATAAAATATTAAAAAAATCAGAGTAAAAAAACGACTTATTGAGCTTCGCTCAAAAATTAGAATACATATGTTATAGGGATGAACTAATATATTTTTGCTACGAATTTAAAATGGCGCGATAAAATGAGACTCCCAGTACAATTTAAAAATATCAGTATAAAAGACTGTTATATTTTGCCTAAAAATGAAGTGTGACATAGGTAAAAACTGGTAAAATATTGAAACCCGGAACAAAATAGCTGCCTATTAGAATGTTTGAAAGGCCATACATATAAAAGTCGGTAAATTTCTTTTACCCGGAACTTCATTCGATATATGCTTTTTTAGGGGATCTTATGTATTCTATCAACTTAATTTTTCGCAATAGAAGTTTTGCATATAGCAGTGTAATAAAAATTAGGTAATAACATGTAAAATTTGTAAGGACTTTAACTCAATGTAATTTTGTTGTTACCCTTTAGTAGTTATTTAAAGAGAGAAGCGCGTCCTCCTCCTCATTATGCATCTACTCCTCCTCCCTATCATTTTAAAATTATTATTATCTATTCCTCCTCCTCCTCCTCATTATGCATCTACCCCTCCTCCTCATTGTGCATCTACTCCTCCTCCTCCTCCTCTTCCCTAATATTGGAAATTATTGAAACTACTTCGTTAACTTAGCCTCGCCGCAGAAGGTTATCCCCTCTGTTAAAATAGTAGCCTAGCGGAAACATTAAATATAAAGAATCACCGCTTAAGCTCAGTGTTAACATGGCATTTAGTACTGAAAATAACGAATTGACATAGACAATTCAAGAATTGCATAGTGAATTTAGCAAATTACTATATGAAGTTAATAAGCATCAGATGAGAAGTCGACCATCCTTTTCTTCATTTTATTCGGAACTCTCAGAAGATTATTCAAAGGCAGTGTCGTTGTGTGTTAACTATTTAAAATATTTTGATTTGTTAGAATTTGTGGGTGAACTGATAAAGTTAGGCTTTTATAGTGCGGTCATAAATTTAAAAAAATTTGTTCAAAAATCAACAGTCTTGAAAGAAATGTCAGCGGCAGAAGCTGAAAGAGAGTTTTACTTGTCAATATCTCAAGAAGGTTTAGTCTAGAAAATTGTGTAATTGTGATGGCAAAACTAGTGACCGAAGTGCTTGAAGAGTTTGTTATGTCAGAAGCTTGCTCAAGATATTTAGCTTTTGCTGGTGATGAAAACGTGAATGCTCAAGATTTAATGAAAAGTCACAAATATTTAGAACATGCTGAATTTTGTAAAAAAATAGTGCAAGTGTGTAAAACCTTTTTAGAATACAAAAACAGAAAACAATTTGTTGCTGATATTGACAGTTTAGAAATACAATATAATTTTAAAGTTATGTTATAATAAGTTTAAATAAAACAAAGTACATAAAGCTAATATTATTTTTATTCATTCATAAAAAAATTATCAAACAAATATAAAACGTTTGAAAGTGCACACATACATAATGATTTAGAGTGATAAAAACATTTTGATTTGGATGCCATTAAAACTGGTTGTTCATCTAACTCAATAATTGGCTTTTTAGAATATTTTCTTATACATTCAGCTTTTTCCTTACCCTTAACGTAAACAAATTCAGTATCCGCCGTCAATTCTTTGATTATATTTGAAAATTGATGCAGTGGGGTATGTCCAGAATTCCAGTATATACAATGATAATTTTTCATTAACCTTGCTTATGTTGTTCAGTCGAAAGAAACTTTAAAGGAAAAGGTTGTTTAAAAATATAGTGACTTATTTTATCTCCATCGTAAGCTGCCAATTCTTTAGGTGTAAATTTACTTTTTTCGTAATTAAAACCTTGAATGTCTAATACTAGCCTTATATTTTTAATTTTGAAAATTTCTTAAAAATAAATGTTTTTTTTTGGTGTAATCTTCAATATCCTTCTTGAGTTTTCTTAATTTTCTGATAAAAGTTTCTATCTCTCCTACTCGAAGTGACATTATCAGTTAGTCACGTTTTCTTGTCAAACGTCTAGTAACAACTGCCTCTTTTGTTATTTGCAAGTTATATTTAGGAATTAAATTTAATTTTGAGGTAAAAATCCCGCATGAGTAGCTAATTTACAGTTGCTTTACAATTTTAGTAAGTGAATTGTAACTAAAAACTTTATCATGTAATATTAGACAATACGCTGTTGTATCTTTTTCTATGTCTTTATTTAGTTCAAATTCTACTCTCATTACAATAGGTCCTGCTTGCAAAGAATCTTTTTGATGAGAACGATTAATGTATGCAATGGGGGTCTTCTCCTTGAATAAGAGCGGATCAAATAATGGTTCTTCTGTTTTTCCATAATAAGTATTGCGGAAATTGGAATACATTTCATACAAGATAGCGAATTTATTTTTACTCATATAGTATGAGATCGTTATAAGGATACCTTTCTGAATTTAAGAATACTTTGATGTTCCTTAAGTCTATGTCATTAAATTCACTCATATTGCTCTTTTTCTTATTCCATTTTTCTTGTCGAAATGCAAGTATAACATGACGGGGGGTTTCAACTCGGGTTGAGGTTTTAACTGGCCATTGTGTCTATTAATTTTTAATAGTTCTGGATACTCAATTAATTCCCAGCTTCTAAACGCTATTATTATATCAGTATTTTTGTCTATAATTTTTGTTAGTGATAATTCTTGAGGAATTCCTACTGATATATGAGGTATATGCCATGTAAGTTTGTTAAGAGTAATTTTTGGATTTTCCTTGTAATCTGTGGTTGAAATGGCATTGTTATCGGTATTATCCCTAACAAGTATGAGCTCTTGTTTCGAATTTAGTATTACTTTTTTATAGTCTTCGAAGAATCCATTAAAGTTTTAAGGGGTATGCAAACATTAAAAAATCCTGTTTTTTCATCGACGATAGATAGAGTTGTTGTCGTGGTCACACCTGTTTGAAGAGTTTTAACAGCCTGCATTTCGTAATTTAGCTGACTCATTTTCATTAAATGAAAGATAACCTTTTAGAGTTGATGTGATACCAACATTTCTAACCGAATCTATAGTAACACTATTTAATTGGTATCTTATTTCTTTAAAAAGAAAGGCAATTCCATTATTTATTAAACTCAACGTTTTAGAAACTGTTTCGTCCTCTCTAGTTAACTTTACTTCTATGTAAAGAAAACTCTCACAAGGAAGGGTTTTTTTCAATTTCATGGACGGGAATTATTATATCATCATTATTTCCTAATTTGGTGGGTAAATAAGGTTCATAAGAATGAATTTCCGATTGAGTGATGGAATTATCAATTAAAAACTTTTCTGTAACATTAAGTATATTCACATTAAAAGTTAAAGTCCTAGAGACTCCAGAAACTTTTTATTTGCAGTTGTTAGCTCTTTAACGTTAACACGTCTACTAATCTTTTTCTTGACTAATTTATGCCTATTATATGTTTTTTGAACAATTCTATTTGGAATACTAAAATTTCTGTTGTATAATATAACCATTTTTAATCTAGTTTTTTAAGGTGCAGTCTAAGTGTAACTGTTTCGTCCCGAAAATTCACTATTTCCCCGTTTTGATCTAATATTCTTACAGTAATTCATCACTTTCACGGTTACAGGAAAATATATAATATTTTGTGGACTTTCAATTATTTTAAATCCAGGAGAAACGTTTGGAAAAAATTGATGAATAAAATGAACGGGTCTTCCGTTCAAGTAGGAACCTTCAGCAATACTGCACTCGATACATAGTGAATTAACTTTTATAATTTCTGCAGGAACATCTGAATGTTTACTCTTTTCATCACCTCTAATAACCTGATCTTTGAATCCTAAAATTTTGCCTATACTACCCTCTTTAAACGTGATATTTGTAGAAGACTTAATTACCGATCGTAGAGTATTATTATTTGCAAATAAATGAAACGAAATCCCTATTTGATCAAATTGTTCTATTAAATATTTATTAATATCTTGAATTTCATAGCTTCCGGGAGGGATTTCAATAAAATCGTTACCATCCCCATAGAAAAATTTATTATTTTTTTCATCAATATTTGGAATAGCATTAAAAGTTTCAAAATAAGTTAAACCTATAACATATACTGAGTCAACATCTAAATAAATTGGAGGGTTAAAATCCGCATGCAACGTTGCTCCTTGAGCAGCGAGCGCTATTGTGAACGACATTCTAACGTATTGTCTTCTTAAATGGCTCTAAGATTATCTATTGTGTGTTTTTATAAAGAAATGTTAAACAAAGTTGACCACAATTTGAAGAATTGTAAGACTGATAAGAGTTATGATTATATATAATTTTATTCTTGCTGCCATCGCTAAAAAAATAGGTTCAAAATAATTGTTAATTTTATCATTTTTAATATAAGCAGTCCAATGTGTACCTGCTCCATTACTATTATCTAAATTTATAATACCAGTTTCATATTTACTGATAACATTTGGCATATTCTTCCGCATAAATACACCACGAAAATTTGGAATTTGTAATTTCTTGACATACTTTCTTAAATCAATGTTAGTTAGTGGTTTGCGAGGCAGCATCTTTAACAGTTTTTTTGTTTTAAATATAGTCCACACCCTTGTTTATAAGGACACAAAAATAAACCTTTTCCAATAGATAATTGCAGCACCACCACTAAGTGCTCCTAAAGCAGAGAATTCTCCAAAAAGAGGGCTTAATCATAAAACTCCGCCGGATTTTGGAATTGGGATAATTCTATTTGTGGGATTTTTTACTTTTCCTTTATAATTGCTGATTAAAGACAACGCATCTTGAGCTGCAACACGTAAATTTTTATATTTTTTCCGATTATTCCTTTCTTAGCTTTTTGAACTGCAGATTTAAAAGAAATTTATTTGATTGAACCTTTTTTCTTTTTTTTCTAATTTTATACCCCTTCCTTTTCGTAACCCCATTCTCAATCTTGATTTAGCTTTCATAATTCCAGTTATTCCTAAAGCAACAATCTTTTCACCGATTGGTGCCTCAGGTGACTTGAATCTTTCAAATGCCCTTGATGCCAATACCTGATCCGCTTTGTTGCGATGTTTTAAATCAGAAAATGTATAGTAAGCAATATCGTGTTGTTTGCAAGTTTCGTCTAAAGGATTTTTGCTCTTATCTCCTCTAACAAGCCGTTTACATAGTTTGGTTCCTGGACCACAATAATTGTATGATGGAATGTGTAATTCGAATGGTAACTTGTTAATTAAAATGTTTAACGAACCACCTCTCGTCATGAGCTTTGACCTCCTAATATGTTTACATCTACTTCGTCTTCCCACTTTATATATACTGAAGCTTAATTGAGGTTATACATTTAAATGAAAAACCTGAAGATATTTCTCAGATACACATTGATTTTCCTAAAATGTGGTTAGAAAAACAATCTTTCTCGTTGCCAGTCAAAAATCATGATGTCAACTTAAATAATTTTAAAAAGCATGGAAAGTTATTTGGGGGGTGTCCGAAAAGAGCTTTAATTGTAGGACCTGCTGGTTCAGGAAAAACCAATGTGGTTGTCGCTCTTTTAATATCAGAAAATGGTTTACGTTTTGAGAATATATATATTTTTTCAAAATTCTTGTACCAAACGAAATATGAGTTTTTAAGAAACCTAATGGAGACTATTAAAGAAATAGGATATTTTGAGTCGACAAACGAAGAAGACATTGTGTCACCTACCGAGGTAAAACCCAACTCGGTAATAATTTTTGATGATATTGTTTGCTGTAATCAAAGTATTATGCGAGATTACTTTTCCTTTGGACGACATAAAAACACCGATTGCTTTTATTTGTGTCAAATCTATTCTTCAATTCCATAACAACTAATTAGAGATAATGCAAATTTATTAATTTTATTTAGACAAGATGGTACGAATTTAAAACATGTTTATGATGTATTCGAAATTTTTAAAAAAATGTGTTCAATGTGTTAGAAATCTAACTATGATTTTTTAGTTATTGATAAGGATTGCAGTTTAAAATCTGGGTGACATCGATAAGGATTTGACAGTTTTATACATTTTTAAATCATATATAATATCTAACCTTTACAATCGACTTTATCGAGTTTATGAGTCGTCATATTTTAGTCAACATGAATGTAAAAGTTACAAAGGAACTGGTAGAAGCTCGAAAAGCTGTTAAACGAAAATATCAAGCACTAAAATCAGATTTAACAGAGAGTAAAGTTCGACAAGAGAAATAATTAAAACCAATAACTGAACCTTTGCAAGAATTAATTAAAACAATAAAAACCCTTGGTAAAACGAGAACTTACTTCACCATCGCTTTTTTTAACTCCAAAAACCGGCAAACGTAGTTTTTCAACTACAAAAAAAAAGACCAGGAAGAAGACAAACGGATATTTATAATAAATATCTTCCTCATGATATTCCATCATTTCTACAAGATGAAGACATTTTA
Organism: Kuschelorhynchus macadamiae; assembly: GCA_030620095.1. Lineage (NCBI taxonomy): Eukaryota > Metazoa > Arthropoda > Insecta > Coleoptera > Curculionidae > Kuschelorhynchus > Kuschelorhynchus macadamiae. The sequence goes on from JAUTXW010002522.1 coordinate 383,306, forward strand.
CAGAATTATAATGAAGATGTGTTCTTAGATGAACCAACTGGTACTCAACCCAGTAGTCTATCCGAATCATCTTTTATTGAACCCACGGCAGCAGATATAAGACAGAAAATGCTTGAATTAACTAAAAGAGGTGATGTTTATGATACGTATCTCGAAGTGTATCGCCCACTCGTAAGATCATTTGTTGATGACTCGATTAGGGGTAGTCGTGAACTACATCATACACATGGTTTTGTTCACGACCCTTTACTAGAAAAATGGAAAATCGGAGATTCTACTGTTGAGTTTAAAGATGAAAACTTAAAACTTAAAGATCTAATTTATAAGGGAACTACCGGGTTGTACGAACTCCTTTTTTTTAGAGATCCTAAAGGTTACAAACGTAACCTAATGATGTAGAAAATTATATGGACATATTAAAATGAACAAATGCTTACAAAAGAAATTATGACCCCAAAGAGCAAGTTTAAGGAACCACAGATCCGAAATACATAACAATAATTAAACCATATTTAATAGAAAAAAACATTATTAAACCTACAAGATCTTCTGCATCTAGCATTTCAAGTATCTCTAGTTTCAGTACTTTAAACAAGTTAAGACCTCCTCAGAGACCACGATCCTCGTCATCAAAAAAAGGTGGAGCAATGTTAAACTTATCTAACAAAAAAATTGACTACATTTATTTCGACAATATTATTGAAATAGTTGAAAGATTGAAACTACTTGTATCATCGCAAATGGCGGGTCATACAGGTCATCAAAACGAAATTGTGTCAATTTTAGAAGAACTTAGGGAGGCAAAAGTAATTAAATAAAAACACAGCATTGCAACAAAATATTTATTCCTCGTAGGACTTTCATGCCAAGATGTCGATTGACAAATTTGGGTCACATATATTAGATAGAAATAAAAATAAATTGAATATAAATGCTTCTTCTCAAATTTTAAACGTTGTCAACATCGCCAAAACAAATTTGTTTTATAACATTGTTATGCCCTTTATTGGAACGTATGATGCCTCTAAAAGAAGTTATCAACTACTTCAAGATGGAAGATTAATATATAAATTTCCATTTACTTCGGGTGAAATAATCAAAGTTGAGTGCCCCAAAGATGCGGTTTTATTAAAAATATACAATATTCGTATTCCATATGGAAAGCGAATATATATCAACCAGAATGATGCAATTAGTTTTCATCCTCAAGATAGTGTGACTATACCAACTTTTTATGGTGAATTAGTAATAAAATGTCCGATAATTATTGAAACTTAATCATTGTCCAATTTCAGTCATGAGCAATAGAATTAAAGAAGATGTTGTTAATGAACTTCATAGATCAAGCAGAAAAAAATATAGACGAAGAAGGGTTATTGTAAAAGGAATAACTGATCTATGGCAAGGTGATTTAGTTGAAATGTTACCAAACTGGAAATCAAATAAAGGATACAGATACATTCTTGTAGTTATCAATGTGTTTTCAAAATTTCTGTGGGTAGAACCAGTTAAATCAAAGTCTGCAAATGACGTAACTTTGGCGATGCAAAAAATATTACAGAGAGCAAAATATAAACCAAAAAATCTACAAACTGATATGGGAAAAGAGTTTTTTAATACAAATTTTAGAAATTTAATGGTTTAATTTAACATAAATCACTACAATACTTACTCAAACATAAAAGCTAGTGTCGTGGAGAGAGTAAATAGAACCATAAAAACTCTAATGTGGAAAAAGTTTAGTTTACGTGGAAATTATAAATGGGTAGACATTTTACACAAAATTGTAAAAACCTATAGTAATACAGTTCATTCCACTACTGGAAAAAAACCATCTAAAATCAATAAAAACAATGAAAAAGAAGTTCTGACATCATCTTATACATATAAGAAAACACTTGATATTAGAAAACCAAAATTTAAAATTGGAGACTATGTCCGAATTAGCAAACAAAGAGAAGCTTTTACAAAGGGTTACACTCCTAATTGAATCAAATGAAATTTTTAAAATATATGAGGTTAAATTAACAAATCCTAGAACGTATTTAATTAAAGATGAAAACAATTTAGAAATTAAAGGAGCCTTTTATGAGGAGGAATTACAAAAGGTCAAATATCCTGACGTGTACCTAGTTGAAAAAGTTTTAAGGCGAAAAGGAAATGAAGTTTTAGTAAAAAGGTTAGGATTAGATAAAACTCATAATTCTTGGATTCTTAAAAAATATGTATTGTAATATATTTTTAATTTTTATAAACAAATAAAAGACTAACAAGTACTTAATTGTTTTTTTTTTCAAATATTTATTTAAATACATTAAATCTTTCCCTATAAATTATAATTCTATGTTCTTTATCCAAAATATTGCTAATAATTTATTCTTACTCCAAAATCCTATTCTCAAATCGCACCCTGTCTAAATAAAACTTTTGATATTCACATATTCGAGCATGCCTATATGCAAACTTCCACTGTACTAATAAATGAACTTTATTGTTAGCTTCATTAAAAAGCACTGATTTCTTCATAATATTTTCTTTTTGCGGTATTTTTCTTTAGCTTATTTTCCAATTCGCATGGATGCATTATTAACATTTCCAACATTATACCAACATTTTCACTGTTGGTGTTTTGGCTTGGATTAAGAACATTATATACATTCGTTAACAATTTACCTCCCTCATTGAGATTCGAAATTTGATACATATTGAAGTACTTATCGAATTCTTGTTTTCTAAGTATTTTAAGCCTGTATTCAACAAGTTCTTGCAGTTCCCATATTTTATCCATGAAATCACACTCAAGGCAAACATAAACTCCGTCTACTTTTTGAATTCTTATAATAGGAGTAGAATTAATTTTTTCAAAATATAAAGTAATGTCACCAATAATAACCGGAAACGAGTCACTTCCAGGCGTATAAAAATAACTGGATATAACTCCCTGATATATCGCTAACTTCTTCCAATCTTCTTCATTAAAACTAATAAAAAATCCATTTTGACTTCCTATTTAAATTGTTGGTGAAAAATCATCTAATCGCAATCCAACACGAAGAAATTTTGAGGCACAATTGTTCAGGTAATAAATTTTAAAATTAATAAGTTTTTCAGTTAATTTTTTGCAAACTTCACTTACACTGTTCATTTTAGAATTTAACGAATATACACTTGCTTGGGTAGTTTTACTGAACATTGTAGTTGCTATATTTAAATACTTATTAAAACATCTCTCGGTTTTATATCAATTTCCCCACTACTCTGCATTAGAATTCAAGGTTTTTTAAAAATGTTTTATATACAGAGAACTTGAAAATAATAGTATTTTAATTTAATTTATATCGGTAATAAATACACCCCAGAGAAGTTAATATTAAAAATACCAATAAAATTATTATAATATATAATATGTATGACATGCCAAAATCGGAGTTTCTGCTATGAAAAAGAGTGGAATTATAATTAAATTCGCATGAAGTGTTTCCCACATATTTTTGAATCCAGTTAGTGTCAAAAATCGTATTATTATAATAATATAAAATTTTGAAAAAACTACTGTCTTTATCAGCTTATTTTATCTGGTAAGAAAAAACTACTGTACTATTGTTAATTTTTTCAGTTTTCATGAAATGGCAAGATTCAGGCCATACTGTTTCAATATTTTTTTTTAAAAAAGATATTTCACTTTTTAGCACTTTAGATGGATGATACACAAACATGGAGTTTGCTACAATAGCGTATAATAAAATATGGGTATGCATAATAAAACAAACTGGATTAAATAAAGGCAATGTGTTTAATATAATACAAATAAGAGAATGGTTAAGTTATTTTAAATACTTTTGCAAACATTTTCAATAAAACAAAATACATTTTACATTTTTACATTTCAAATAATGACTAATAACTATTTTTGGAAAACAAATAATTATAGAAAAAAATATTAGTATTGACAATTTTTATTAGCACACTTTAATAAATAAGCCACAAAATGGTAAAAATATAGAAAAAAAGAGATACATTAAATAATGAAATTAATTGTCATAAAATCCATTATTTACCTTTTAAACATATAAAATCATTTTATAGCTAATAAATTTCATTAGTACTTTTTAATAAGTACACAATAGTAAAAAATAAACAATTTAATGCTTCCGGAAAAATAAGTAATTATTCTTAACACTTTAAATTTTGATTGATCAAAAAAATGTTGAACAAACAAGTTAATATACAAAACATCGTTTTATAGGTGCCTATTTTGACATTAGTACATTTAAATTCATATTGTTCTTTGTTTTTTTCTACTTTTCGAAAACCACAAACATACAGCCAAGTCGCAAGTTTGAAAATATTTATAATGTTCATCAATGGGACAGTCATCATATGTCCACTCAAATATTTCTGCATATGAAGTGTAGTAAAATCCTGCTCTTGCTAACACTTCAGGTTTCAATTTTTCGTTTCAATTTTTAAATGCCGAAAGTCGTATTTCATAATTTCTATAGAAATTGTTGTAAATTTCAGAATCAAAGCTTTCTAAACACATATTTATTTCCAGTACTAAAGCAGTTAAAAAAACAACTGAAAACTGACTACGAGTTCTTCTGATATTTAATATAACCTGTAACCTTGAAAATTAAAAACGGAAAGGAAAACTGAATTTACAAATTTGAAAGGTCCTCATGGTTCATTGACCATTCGTAAAAAGGAATATCCTGATGACCCCACGCAAGTGTGTCGAAGCTGTTAGGAATTTTAAATCTTTTATCATCAGAAGAACTTAAGGCCAATTTACTTACTAATTCGGTGTAAATTGTATGTAAACGAGATTTAAATAAATACATTGTACAGAAGGTTTTTAAATTATTTTCAACAACATCTTTGTAATGAACAAAATCTAATTGTTTTTTAATACTACTGGTTTTAATTCCCTTGGCCTTCTTAAGAGTATCACTCTCCGTTTTGACACAATATGCTTTGGTTGAAGTGCCGTAAAAACACTTTATGGGTTCACCAGCATATTCATCTTTAAACTTCCCTACTACAGATTTGGTTATTGGGATTTCATGAATATTATTTGGTTTATAATTTGATGTGTCAAATTTTTCTATATTACGTTTTAAATCTTCATACACATTTTGCGTTTGTATTTCTAATATAAAAGAGTCTGTGTCAGTGTACAAAAGTTCAACTTTATCTTCATAAAGAGGCTTCAAAAAGTTATAAAAAAAGTCATACATTACAGTTTGTGAAATATCTAAAATTGAAAATCCTACGTAAATTGGCTTATTATATTCTACTAAAACTTTTTGCATTTGGATAGCAACTAAATTCTCAGAAAACACAATTAAATCTTTAAAATACGGTTTGGCAATTAGATTTTCTGCGCCATCTTTTCTGTGATTTTTTTACCACTGTGTAACTAACCTTATGTCAATTCTTTTATCGACATTTTCCATAGTTTTTCCATATATAATTACTGTTATTTGCTAATTTATAATTATTTTTATCAAATTCATTTTTAGACTCATTGCGTAGTTTTGTATTCAAGTCAATATACGGTTTTAATCATGGTGACTGAGTAAACCCTAACTCTATGTACCCTAGTTAATTTTAATCCGTGTTCAATACACTGTTTTAAAAGTGTATAGTGAATTACATATTTTATTTTATCTTTTAAATTTGGTATTAGCTTTGTGCAATTAGAATTGGGGGGTTTATAATTTTCAGGACAAAAAGGAAAGTCATTATGAGCATCATGTAAGTCCGTGGGATACTCCAAATCAACTTCAAGCACATAGCCTTTCTCAGAGGAGTCGGAAAGGTTTATAATATCTAAATTGTCTATTTCTGAATTTGAAAGCCATATGAAATTTTTTTGTGGAAGATATTGAGACATTGCGTATCCATAAAGATTGGTAGCATCGAGATACATAATAAAATTAGTAGGTTTTAAAGGATCGAAATCAGAAAGAAATAAATTATTTGCAACGGCTTTTCTACATTCGCAAGTACTAACACCACCTCGCACACTACTTTTAAAAAAATGTAACATATCAGGGTCCATCAGAAGTTCTAATTGAACACCTGTATAGCGTAACCAGGACTCAAAACACAAACCGGGAAATGTATAATAATGTGCCGGATCTAATTTATAGGTGTTCATACAAGTTTTTCTAAAATTTTGAAAAATATCTGATAAAAGTAAAACATCTGATTTTAGATAAATATCAGAATAATCACCTAAGGTGTTACAGTTAAATAATTTCTACACTTCTATCGCCCTTTCATATTCTTCTTTGCTAATATGTTCATTCGTCAAGTCATTATAAAATTCCTCTTGTTCAGGTAATGCGGTTTTATTTAATTTTGTAAGGTCTTTAAACGGAAATCCCCCTTTAGTCGAATATATTTAAATTTTTTAATATCAGTAAAATATTTATGAACTTCTTTACACTGATGATCACTTAGCTTTTCAGATAATTTTGGGAATAAGGTAAAAATTGAAAACAATCAATAAATCTTAAATTTATATACTTTTTTTTTTAATCCCAATTTTCGGTCATAATAATTGTCTACTTCTATATGTTTCTGAAAGGAAATATATTTTTCTTTATTTTGTGCTATTACCGACAATTGCTCTTGACTGTGGCATATATTTTTTATAAATAAATGGGAATCGTAATTTTTTAAATTATGAAATATGACTGGAATAAAATGTGCTTGCTTATAATTTAAGGTGCATAAGGAATGTGCAACTCCTCTATATTTTCCGGTTAAATGGCAATGGTCTGCCACTTTTTAATTATCATTTTCAAATGGTTTGTTGCAAATGTGACACTCGCTTGAATACTGATAGCTCAATTTTTCTAGTTCAGTTAATTTTTCCATTTTTTTTTAAATTTTCTTAATACCTAATATATAAGTCATGAACCTCCCTTTCTAGAAAATTTATGAACACTTGAGCACAATTAGGTCTTCTGTATAATTCTAGCTTTGAAACATTATCATCAAACGAACATTTTAAGTAATATGCAAATGAATAAGGGATATGTTCAAATTTTTTTACAGTGTAGGTTTTATCTAAACCTAACTCTACATTATCGGTGCTTAAGCTACGTTTAAGTACATATTCAAAATCGGCATATATGACAAAAGGAACTTCCATTTGATTTTGAATATTTTCAAATTTAAGAATATGTCCCGGTACGTTTTTCCCAAATTTGTCTTCTTTGTAATCTTTTGATGGTAAATTTGTTCTTACAAAATCGCAGTCAAAAGTATTATGTCTAGTTAAATATTCTTCTGAACTAACATACTGAAGACATCCATCACATAGATATTTTTTTCCATTATGTTTTGAAACTTGACTTGATATTAATCTACTTAAATCAGAAATATAACAGTAGTGAAAATTCCCATCATCATCACTAATTAATAATAAATTAATATGGTTTGGTTTTTTAGATTTTGAATAATGTAGTGGACCCATTACTTCATAACTGAACCTAAAGTTTTTTATAATTTTTTCCAAAGAATAAATATTAATAGATATATTGTTCTGTCTTTCAAATTTTTCTACGTCCTTTAAAGCTATAGGAAAGTCAATACCTGAAGTATCCAAGATTGTTTCGAAGTGCGGATATGATTGGATTTCATATTCCAATCCAGTTGGAGGATACATTGCAGCTATCACACACCACGCCAAACAATAATGGTCCTGATTTCGAAGGTTAATAACAGCTCGCTTAAACTCGATTTCTTCCCGTAGTGGAATGTAGGAAGAAGAACGCAGTGGATTATATTTGTTGAAATTCATTTCTAGATGCAAAACTGTCAAAAGAACCCATCCTGCAACAAAAAAAAATGTATTAGAATATATTAGATTTTTTATGATTTTTAATATAATATAAAATGGTTTTAAAATATTTAAAAAATTACCTGAGTCTTTTTCTGCTAAATCATCAGCCTTTCGGTCTATTATTTCACACATTTCGTTGATGTTCGATATAATATTTGAGGTGATACAAATAACTTTAAAAGGAGTATTGAATAACTTGATTGCGTGAACTCCGTTACCAGGATTGAAGTAAATGCCAAATAATTCCATATTTAATTTTAAGCATGTACGTGTTTCAGGAAATTTTTCTATTAAGCTTCTAATTTTGTCTGATATATCATTGAAAAACAGTTGAATGTTTACCTATAAGGCTTCTGCTAAAATTCTGTATGATATGATTCTTTTATCAAAAGCAGATTTAATAATTTCTACTCCACTTTCTTCGGCACTCAAAGCTATGTTATTTTTATGTGTATTGGTTCGAAGGTGGCTACCCCGTAGTGATGTTCTAATAGATTTCTTACAATGTTCACAATATTTGTTGCTTTCTAAAACAAGAGCATTCTCTAAATAACTTAAAATTATAATAGAAAATCACCAAGTAAGTAATCAATCAAGTAAATTCAAAATACGTTTACAGTGCAAAAATAAAAGTGCTGCAGTGACATAAAAATAGATTTAAAATAGTGAAGTCACTGCTGTCAATATTTCATAGAAAATTTCACGCCTTAAAATGACTCTAAAACTGCAAATTAAATTTACATGTAAAATAGGTGAATTTGCAATCGTAATAGCGTACTTATATTTAACAAAATGAATACCAATAAAATTTCTTAACTTTAACTGAAAACACTCTGTATTAAGTATAGAAAAATTTTACAAGTTGAATATATAAAATAATGTAATAGGTAATATCAGTTTTAAAAACAAATTATTGCTTTGCGTTGCCAGACGTAAAAAAAATGTAGAATAGACTATAAAATACCTTCTTTCTTTTTCAATCTTTGCTCCGATGAATTTTCCAAAACTTCTAGTTGTTGTTTGCCCCTTGCTGATACTTTTACACACTTATTTTTTATGTGATGTTTTGGGCTGAAGTAAAAGAAAAATGTGCCTTAACTACTCTCTTCTTGGGAAGCAGTCATTAAGTTTCTTACGTACTGAGTTAAAACTGTAGGAACAAAACTTAAATAGGATTTTAAAGAAGGTTATAGGGGAGAGGGGGCGATAAAAAAAAATGTGTGAATATTTTTTAATCCATAGAATCTGTCCACTCATCAAATATACATTTAATTCTATTCCAAATTTCCTCTTGTTCCTTATCGATGGAATTATTTTTTAATTGGGAGTCAAACAAGTTGTTTAAACAAAAGCCAAAAGATTTTAATTTTGACAAAGTAATCCGTGATTTCCTACTAGTATATTCTACATTTAGTACTTTTAGTTTTTTTTTTTGAATGCCAAAATGCATTTTTTTTGACGCATCGTTTGTCTGTTTGCGTCGAATTTGTCCTATGACAATAAAATTGCTCAGATGTTTTTGGTTCTGGAGAACATAGTTGCAAATTTGTATTTTCATTAGGCGTAAATTCTGCCTGAGAAATATTACTATACTGGGACCCTTGGAGAAAAATTGGACTTCTCTGCCCGCAAGTGATATCACTATCAGAATCAGATAAAACAGAAGTGAAATTCGGAGGTGAAATATTTTTGAAAATGTCATTGTTTCGACCAACTGAGAAATCCGAACCAGAAGGTGATCTATTATCACAGAAAGTGGGTTCATTAGAACAATCGTTGGTAAAAGGGTCAAAAGAAAATTTGGAATTTGAAATATTTTCGGTAACGTTTAAAGATTGCAAATTGTTATCGCAAGGTATGGTATCAATATTAAAATTAAAATCTTCTGAATTTGAACTGTCATGATTGTCGGCCAAAAATATACCTAAATAGTCTTTCGATTTTGTCATGTCTTCTAATTTTGTGAGTGAACCTCTAAAGGTTCGTCATCATTAAATTGTAACATATCTAAATCAGAATTAGTTTCTAAGAGATTCTCAATCGGTTCCCAGTTGCTTAATCCCTCAGTTACTAATTCTGGTTTAAATACAACGCCTGCTAAATTTGAATTAGAATTTTGAGAAGAGATATTGCATGATTTGTTTTTTGAAGATCCTATACCCAAGTAATCTTTAAATTTAGATATGTCTTCTAAAATTTCGTCAGTTGGTTCGTCAATAGGATTGGCTCCTTTGGCTTAAATTATCGCTTGAATTTAGAATTGCACGAACATACACATTTTGCGAAATTTGAACTTTTTTACTCTCCATTATTGTAAATTTGTAAAAATGTAAAAATAATCTTATATGAAACGGAACGGAAAGAACGGGAAATGTTTTAACTCGACAAATACGTGTTACGACGGTAAACGAAACTTAAGAACTGCTTAACTAAAAGCATAAGACGGTCGAGTTTATAAAGAGAAATCGAAGGTTTCTAGACTGGTTTATTAAAGGTCAATGCTATGGCCTACATGCAACTCTCTAAACATGACCTCGTTCACATGTCCCCTTTCCCCTTGTCACCTTACCCTCCCCCTCCCCTCCTCCTCACTAATTAATTAACCCCTTCCCCCTCACTCTCCTTTCCTACCCTCCTCAATGACTTTCGTTTCCCCTTTACCCAAAATTTCTTAACTTGGTGTGGTATAAATTCATTTTAATTCCCACATTTTTTAAAATAGTGATATATTTTAACCAACCGTTAACCATAAAGTATATTAAAATGAATCGCGAAGAGCAAAACAATTTTTGGCATGATAGACTCATTCGCATTGTTGGAAATAACATAAGAATTGTGCAGCAACCACCCCCGGAAGAACCTGTGGAACAGCCTCAGGGTAATCAAGAAGAGCGTCTTCAGGAGTGGCATCATGAACGAAGACGTCCTATTCGTGTGCTCAGACCTCGGAGGGTAGGCAGAAATTCTCCACCAAGATTTCCACCCCGCGTTTCCACTACAACCTGCGGGGCTAGGACCGGATCAGGTGGATGAAGAACAGCATCACCCTGAACAAGGAAGGCGTCGTCTGGACCGGCGGCGGGAACAAAGACGCCCTATCCATTTGCGGAGGACTTAGTGGGTAGGCCGAAATTCTCCGCCACGAACTCCACCGAAGCAAGTGGGTGAAATTTCTTCAACCAGTGGACCTGAGATTCCCCTTATGAGCCAGGAAAATATATTCGAGGGTCCAATAATGGTGGCAGAAATTTCTCAGAGTGGTAAGTTAAGTAAAATATTAATCTTAAAAATTTTTATTATGATTTTTTGAAGAATTTTAAATTATTTTTGTGTCTTTCAGAACAATCGGACTATGACGAATAATGCTGTACTATACCCGTAGAAACTGAGTATTTGAGTGTACTGTTTAGTGTATACAGAGTAGTTAAATTATTAGAGTGCTTAGAGATAATAGAAAAAATAGTGAAAACGATTTTTTAGAGACAATTAAATTATTACACAAATCATTTTATGGAATCTGCATGTATCTAGTCAACTGTAAGTAATAATATTTTCGTCAAGTTTTGATTATTAATTGACTGCTTAAAAAAAATGTATACATTTTTTTTTATTTGCACATGTAATATTTGTGGCAAATTTTGCTTTGTTTATTTGACATACCTAACATGTTTATTGTATATAGAAACAAAAACATTTACTAGAACTACATATTTACAAAAATAGGAACAGTCTGTTAAACTATTAAAATGCTTAAAGACAAGTGAAAAGAGTGAAAAAGTTAATTAAGTGCTTAATACAATGCACACGTCGTTTTAGTAAATTTATTTATAGAAATTCGGAAAAGCAGATTTAAATGATCTAGTAATAGCGCAGTTAAAAATAATAGTGTTTACTAATATATTTTATATTCTGGTTTTCAACAATATTTCAGCAATTACTACATTACAGATAGACAAAATAACACACCAGGCCCATTTTTAATTTTTGTATTTGTATATAGCTTAAAAAATATACTTGTCTTTTTAGTCACCTAATAAGCTCCACACTTATTAACTGGGAGTTGTTTTATTAAAGTGAATGTAATAATACCATAACAAGGCTATATAACACTTATTTAGAATTATTTGAAAATATAACCTTAATAATATCCAAATGTTATAAATTTCAGTTAGCTGTATTTTTACGAATGTCGGTATCTGGATTCTGACATAGGTATAAAAATAAATAAAAAATAAACTAACATTCTATATTTTATTTTGAATTAGCTGCAAGTGAATTTAAAGTTGTAGATGTAATGTTACAAGCATGTCTTAAATTGTACATCCTATTTTTACGGGTAATATTTTCATCCCCAAATAACTTTCTTCTTCAAATATTTACCGTGGAAACGATTGTTGGGAAAATTGTAACCATGGAAAATATCCATCGAATAGAATTATATGGAGATGAAAATATCAGCCCTTAGTATAATAGTTCCATAAACATATGAATAGTCCAGATTATAGGCAATACTTTTTAATGTTAAAACTAAAAAATAAATTACGTTTTATAATGAGTGTTTATATGTTCGTGAGAACCATTTCCAAGAGACAATTGATGTATGTAATAACAAAATAACATAATGTATTTTTTTATGTCTAATACCGTACGAACTATCACATAACTTTGAACAATACAAAATATTTTATCTATGAAATGTTCACGAAAAATCGGTACTAACGCCTTTTTTGCCGTTGCATTTTCATCAACTTGGTTAATTTCTAGATCTGATTCACCCGATACAATGTCATTTGAAATAAAATTATTTACATCTTGGAGCTCCAAACGTTCTCCTTCAGCAAGGTTGACGTTTACACAGTCATAAATGTTCACCACTTCCAATACTTCATCCGGTAAAATTTCGTTCACATTAGCCATGTTTATAGAGTTAAAATGTTCTTAAAATAAACTTTCACTTCACTAAGATTCAAGTTTTTAAATTTCATAAGGTGGTAATAATGCAAAGGAATGGTTTCAGAATTAAATAACAAAATGATAAAGCAATACTCTTTTCTACACAATGGACACGTTAAAAAACTGTCCACGGTCCACTCGACTAAACAGTTAAGGCAAAATTTATGATCACAAGAATTAGGTCTGCATCTTTCTTCATTTTTTAAAGGTATATAGCAAATAGGACACTCATCGGAAATTTCTTCTGTCACTTTATTTTCTTTTTTATTTCTTTTTAAATTTACTTGCTTTAAAACTCTTCGAGAGTCCCTTTTTCTTTTAGGCATTTGACAAGTTTCAGAAATGTTTGTTACTTTACATTTACAACTTTAAATTGAAGCAGCAAAATCGTATTTACCACTTTTAAGCTTTAATTTTAAGAGAGGAGTCTCTCGAAGTAATACTATATTATTGGCCATAGCTTAAAGAAATAACCTTCGGCGACAAGGCTAAGTTAACGAACTCGATTAAATAGTTTTCAAGATTAGAGAGGAGGAGGAATAGATATAATTTTAAAATGACAGGGAGGAAAAGGAGTAGATGCATAATGAGGAGGAGGAGGCGCTTCTCTCCTTAAATAACTACTCCCTTTATTATCATATGTATTTTGACTTATCTTTTGGAAGTCTTTTTGCCAAGTCTGATTGTCACTCATAAATTCTTTCTAAAAACAAAAATATGTCTGAAACTCCAGTCTTACTTAATTCTACCACACACACAGATAACACAATTCAAAAGTTATTTGTTATATAAATTGTATCTAATAAATTTTTCTTTTTTTTTTTTAAATAAAAGAAGAACTTCACAATAAGCGAATTTACAGGTACTTCGTCGGGAAAATAGGCAAAGGCTTTTCAATGAAAGTTTAAGAAAAAAGTATACCACAAACTGGTAAGTGGTTCTTTATAAGTACTAATTTAAAAAAATATATATTTTAGAACGCCATTTTGTTTCACTATTAGATAGTTTGTCCCGAACAGACTAATTAACACACAGACCTATTAATGGAAATAGGAAAACATGATTTCGGCATCTTGCAACCCTAAAACATGTAAAAAAGATGTTTTTATTTACATAACAATAGTTATATCGAACAAAGAAGCAAGAAAAATTTTTACATAATGTTCTCCTGATATGTTTAAATCTAACAAAAATTGTTAATTAATTTAAAAACACTTGTTATGTGAGGATGCATATTTAAAGCTAAACCTGTTTTTTTTTCAATGGTTCATCATGTGATACCTGTATCTATTATTTTTACTATTGACGTTTTCTTATATAAGATAAAGATAAAGGCAAAATTATAATAACCTATCCACATAGACCAGTAAAAATAAAATTTAAACGACTTTGGAATTAAAATGTTTTTTGGTTTTGTTTTTATTACATTTTACATCCCAAAGCATATAGAAACAAAAAAAATGCGTCAATTATCCCAGATTACACACAGATGTGTTTATATGATTGTACATGAGTGTGTTTTGGTTTTTGTAAAACATATTAACTTATCGGATTTTATATTAGCTATCTAGTAACTACAAATATCAGTGTGGGTTTAAAGTTTAAATCAAGAAACTTACCAAAATAATTTTCTCAAAATTATCCCAGTATCACATTTTGAAGTAGCCTTATTAGGTCATAACCATTAGACTGGACGGGTAGTATCTATTAATTTGTAGCTATGGCAGCATTTGATCTAACGGGCCTCAGCCATCAAGCTTATTCATATGACTGGACACAAAATAATTCGTGCATTATTTAGTTCTTTTGGGTAAATGTTGATCAATCTTCAATATTTCAACCTATTATTTGTTGGTTTTCATGGTAATCTAAAATAGAATATTAATTTTGGGCGTTGTAAAGTACCTAAAGTTTAAGTCTTTAGCATGGTCCAAGCTTTAGCTTTTCAATTGATTTGTGTTGTAGAACTCATATATCTAAAAAAACCATAACAAGGTGACGTCAACTAACCAAAATGAAAGTTAAAGCTATATTTAAACATTGTTTTATATCAAGGAATAACTGTTGCAATAGCTAGTAGTTGCATCTTATATTTCGTTTTTACAAAAACTGTATTTAATAGAATAATGTCTAAAAAATAAATGCATCTCAGTGCAAAGCTCACAACAGATAATTAACGCAAATTTAACTTCTGCGTATTTTATATTCAATTCAGTCTCAGTCAAAGATGATGATAGGTATTTCGCTCTATAGAAGTATTATCAGACCAACATGAAAGAACACATAGACAAGACAAACACATAGCTGTGTTTGAACAACAGATGTGTATTTGATTTTTTACGCATGTTTATTCGTTTTCGTTGTTATATATCTGATTCTATTTTATCACTTCAAAATAAACCACGTTTTCTATAAAGTTTTTAATTTATTAACTTCTATGATTTTTAAGATGTACAAAAATGCAATAACGATGCAAACAATATCTGATAATTAATAAAGCGAAGTTTCAACTAAAATCGGTGATGGTGCAGAAATGTAAACCATTACCAACAAGGTGTATGGTGTTCTCTTAGGTATTTGATACCAATACGTAGCAAGTGCTGTTATGTTTATTTTACTTACGCCAAAACCATTAATTTAACTACATTCAAAAATCACTAGACAGGTGTTTTTTAATTATAAATAAAAGTGTTAAGTAAAATGTATGTTTTTGTAATACTTGTTACTGCACAAAACTTAGACTTAACTGATATTTACCCCTAATCATAAATACCTGGTCAAGGGGGAGTGAAGACAAAATATTGGGTGGAGTAGGAATACAATGTTTGCAACAGTTTTTTCAATTTTGTCAAAAGCCTTTCAACGTTGCCAACACAATACTTATTCAATAACACAAATATAAAATGTTTGTCATTAAAACTGACTAAAAAAAGTAAAAAGTGGAAAGTAAAGAGCTGCATATTATTTAGTAATATAAGATTTGGTTAACAGTATAAAATAATGACCTCCATCCCTCCCTGACCTGAGTATATTAAATTACTAATTGCCATTTGCGTCACTAATTTGACACGAATGATAGAAAAAGTAAGTCAAATCGCAGTATCAATGCCAATTTTTTTTATAGAAGGTATCCAATATGATGATATGAAAATGCAAACATGATGACATATATATTCATCTATTAGATATCCGAAACTTACCCAAACATTGTCCTTAGGGCTGGTCCAGGGCCCATCCAGTAACATTACAGTCTGAGATTTCAAAAATTATTTCACGAAATAATTAACAAGTATATTGTATATTAACCTGAAATACAAAGATGTAAGGTTGGGTTTGCATGTGGCCTAATAACATCGCCCATCAGGCTAAGTCAGAATATGACTAAACTAGAATGATCTGAACAGATTTTAGGATATTTCAGTACAGAGTCTCCATCTCAGGATTTTCAGGAAATCTGAAATAAAAAAGTATTATAAATCTTTTTAAGGAACTTATTTCTTAATGGCTTAATATATATGCACTTACGGAAAATTTTAATTTAGAAATACCTCGGGAAATATTTTATCTTTAGAAAAATTAAATCAAGATCAAGGTTTCTGGATGTAAAATATATACCCAGTTTTTTTACTGTGTTTATCTAGTAATTTTTGAAAAGTTGATATTATTTTTTATCAAGAACTAAAATAAATATATCTGATGGAGCTACTAACAAGTACGATAGACCGAAAAATTGTCTTACATACAAAATTACTGTCAATAGCACAAGCAGTTTAGTGCAGTATAGAGCCTAGATCTATTGAATAATATCTGACTATAATGACTTATATTTTGAGACTTGTACCTAGTTGTTCAATGGATTATGAACCCGACTTTACAAAGTTGCATAAAACAGCAGGCATATATTTAGAAAGGTAGAAAAATATAATAATTATGTTTTTAGTTTGCAAATAGAAAACATAATATGTATACAAAATCTCGCCATAATATATATAAAACTCCTAGTGTTATAATTGGTTAAATTCTATGAAAGGAAAAATTACAGTGTAACTTAAAGGCAGCTGCAAGTGCATATCAACTTGCTGGAGCAATCTTGAGTTCTTAAGATATAACGTAACATTTGTATAAATGTGATGGTAGGCTAACCAAATTATATCCAAATATAAATTGTAAGTCTACTTTTTACACCATGAAATGTCTTTACTAAATTTTGCACTAGCAAGATAATATGCAAGACTGCAGCTAGTTTATTCCTAACTAAAGCTAAAATCTTGATATGCCAATGGACTTATTATTTATATTATTGTTACATCACCATAAATTACCCCTTATAAAACATACATTATTATCAGTTCTTAATACAACCACTGGAAAAAGTGACTTAAAATAAGAATGATATAATAGACACTAACAATAAAATGTTGGAGAAAAGTTGATCTTAAAAAATTAGACATTTATCTACATTTAAATTAAAGCCGTTGCTCCTTCCACGCGAATGTAAACGAATAGTCGATGGTTCATGTTAAATAAGAAAAACGTCTGAATGATGGCTTTATTGACGAACTGAAGCCAAAAGTATAGATTTTGTTTTAAAAAATTCGTTGTTTTAATAATATAGACTTGGAATTTGGTTGGTGCACTTTCTTTACAGCAAATCTAAACAATCCAAAGTTTAAGAAAATAAATAACTCGCATTTTTATTAATTGTTAGATCTGTTTAAAAAATAATAAAAAAAAAATTTCACCCGTGTCAAGATTCGAAACCACAACCTATACGACGTGGGCCGAGAATCATACCACTACGCTACAAAGATTACGAAAGAAAATAAATAAATAGCGTATATTAGTTAGCTGAACGCTAATGACCACATCACATCTGATTTCACGTGAACCAAAATTTAGAAAGTTCGTTCACGTTGGCGTAGAAGTGATACAGCGTTAAACGCAATCTATATTTAGTTTTCTCTTTTCTGTCTATACTTGAACATTCAAGTATATACAGAAAAGTCTGAAAATTTACTAGATCGGACCAAAATTAAGTTATTTTTAACATTTATTGTAAGGGTCGGTACTACCACTGCATGAAATTGCCCAAATAATAAAGCAGAAAAAAATGCAGAATAAACAACCTACATTTGCGTCTTATGAAAAATATGTAACCCAGAGCTAGAAACCTTTGTAATTTAATGATCCTAAACACAAAATTAATTAAATTACAAGAAAAAGGCAATAACTACATAATAAAGTGCATGGTGTTATATGGACATAAATGAACTACTTGAAATTTATTTGAATATGTTTATGCTTCTACTTTATTACTCTCTGTAAGCATTAAAGGTTTTACAAACATTTTGAAATACCTAAATTGTTTTTATCTGCAGTTTAATCAGAAATTTAATTCTTCCTTATGCGTTTATCGCACGTACTTCACTGAGCATGACACATTTGACATAAAGGTTACTTATCGGCGTAAACAGGCTTCAGGGTTGAAATCATCTTTTTTTCTTACATATTCTGCTACACACCACTACATTTAACTGTAAACCCACAGTAAAATTAAATATTAAAAACCATGAAAATCCAGGACACACGACAAAAATATCTAACAGACGCCTTCAAAACAAGACAACAATGTAAGGTCGAAATGAGTCAGGACCCCCACCAAAGATGGAGCATTCGTTTGATAAAATGAATTTGATAATAAATTCGTTGCTGACATGACCGATGAGCACGGTATCTTTGTTTAGATAACGTGTTTAGATAAGGATAGCTTGTAACCAGTGTCTACTCCGATAATTTATTATCTTAGCGTTTATTGCCTAAATGTCTACTCTATTTAGTAGGCAGACAGAAAGAGATAAATACACACTTGGTGCAAATTCATTTTACCTACAGAGCAGTCTGAAGTAAAGGTGGGAAATGACTCAGGTAAATGCAACAGTGCCAAATATTATTCCTTTAAGGAAAACAAAATTAATAAAAATGAAACGATAGAAGAAAACTTTCTCGGCTTGTTTGCTATTAGCTTATTTAAAGTTATTTTAGTAATAAAATGCAATATTAACATTCCTAAAAGCAGTATTTTTGCCAATATCTTCGTGAATTAACCACAATAATCACAAAATCTACTGTCGAGAGTAGCAAAGCTGTCAAACGCGCTTTCTATAATTTAATGACTGATCGGTTTTAAATGTAAACAAAGGGGTCTATCCTTTTTATATGTCGTTGATGTCTGCTATACATATTTTTTAATCACCTGGTATGCGTTATTATTCTAAACAAATATTATTTATTAAAACATTATTATTGCTCATCTCAATACTACACAAAGATCACACTCCTTAAGGCCCCCATTCACTAGGCGATATACGAGCAATCTGATCAAGCAATCTGGTTGCTTTCGATCAAATTGCCGAAAGATATCCAGGTTAGTGCACCATTTCAATCAAATTGAAAGCGATATTATGGTTGCCGAGAAATCTTTTGATTGACGGAGCGGAAGGTGAATCGGGTTGCGATTGCCAGCAATTTAGACAGATTGCAAGAAAATCGCTCAGTTAATGCATTTCGGCAACTGGGTTGCCCAACTACGTATTTAGTACGTGAACAGGCGACTATCTGAAAGTTCTTGTTTTTCGGGTGTATTTTTTTTGTGGTTTCTACGTATTTTGTACTTATATCGTTCTTTTCGGTTGTTTTTATAACCAGAAGTAACATGGAAGAAGGTTATGAGGAAAACGAACAACGTGATTGTACGAAGGAGTTTATGAAACCTTCGTTTTTAAAAAAGTTTATTGAAGCATACCGGTCTTTCCCATGTCTCTGGAAAATAAGCTGCAAAGAATACTCTAACCAGGTTATAAAAGGAAATGCCTATGAGAAATTATTGGAATTATGTAAAGAAGTAAATGCAAACGCTAATATTGATTGGGTAAAAATTCGAATAAAAAATTTGAGAACCGTTTTTCGCAAGGAAATGAAAAAAATTAGAACTTCACAAAAGTCGGGAGCCGGTACGGACGACATCTATAGACCTAAACTGTGGTACTTCGATCTTATGATGTTCACTGCAGATCAAGAAACACCCCGCCAGTCATTAACCACGATCATGGAAGTTGGTACCAACGATTCAAGTGGCGTAATTAGCTCTGAGGAGAAGGATATGGAGAAAGAAAGTGCTACAGAAACTACACAGGTCAGGATAATATTTATTTTATATAGAACATCGTGACAATATTATTATATCATACGGTCTTGCCATTCAACCGCGCCAACTGAACTAAAATACTGTGTGTATTTAAGTCTGTTATCTTTTGAAGCGTTATTTGCTGCATGGTTTTGAAAATTAAGTCCAGCATAAGGTGATTCTTCTTTTCTCCATTCTCCAGGAATATAAGTGTTATTAGCCGAGTTTTCAGAGTCTAGAAAAAAATTAGGAATATACTGTTGCCTTCCCGTTTTTCTTAAAAAATTGTGAAGAATGCAGCAAGCCATTACAACCAGGTCAATCTTCCATAGGCTTAAATTTATTGCCGTATGAAAAATGCGAAACTTTGAAGCTAAAATTCCAAATACATTTTCGACGACGCGCCTTGCTCTGGAAAGCCTGTAATTAAATATCTTTTTTTCTTTGCATGTTAATCCTTTTCTTTGATACGGTTTTAACACGTTTTCATGAAGAGCAAACGCATCGTTTCCGAGAAATACAAAATTCAAACCCTCACGTGTCGAAGTGTTGTCGGGTAGTTTTAATTTTTTTGTTACGAGTCTGTCATAAAGTTCGGTGTTTTCGATAACAGCTCCATCGGAGACTCGGCCATTGGTACCTATGTCCACCATAATAAATTCATAGTTAGCATTGACGATGCCAAGAAGGACGATGCTATGATATCCTTTATAGTTATAAAAAAACGATCCGCTGTTGGGCGGTGCTACGATACGTACATGTTTTCCGTCAATGCAACCACCACAGTTAGGGAAATTCCACAACTTTTCATATTTATCAGCAATAGCTCTCCATTCACCTTCGTCTTTAGGAAACTGAAAAAAAAAATGTCCCCGTTAATGTAAAAAAAGAGGATTCAAATAATTTTGAAATGATTTGAAATGATTTTGAAAATAATCTACTAAGACCTAATTTCAATTGCCCTGTTTACTTATTTTTGTAACAAAAAAAAATTATTTTCAGGTGTCTGCCGGAGAAAATGAGGATACTTCTCGCAACAGGTTTCCAAAACCTGCCGAAAAAAAGAGAAAGCGAAAACAGAAAGAAGATATTGATAAAAAGGAAAATAACGCAGAACTACTTAATCTTGCCGAGAATATATTAAAACAGCCCAGGAATATGGACGAGTATGATGCCTATGCACTAACAATAGCAGCTAAACTTAGAAAAATGAACAATCATCAATGTCTCCTTGCACAATTTTATATGGACCAAATATTGTTTAATGGCGTACTGGGTCGTTTAGTCGAAGGATCTCCTTCTTATTTTTATACTAGTTCTCAATCCCCAATTAATTCTAACCATTGGCAATATTCATCTTCCAGTACACAGTCAACAACTCCCCAACCCTCACCCACTTTTTATGAGCATTCACAAATGTCTCCACATTCTCAACAATCTACAGTTATGTTCCCACAGTCGACTCCAACTCCCCAACCCTCACCCACTTTTTATGAGCATTCACAAATGTCTCCACATTCTCAACAATCTACAGTTATGTTCCCACAGTCGACTCCAACTCCCCAACCCTCACCCACTTTTTGTGAGCATCCACAGGCATCTGCACATCCTCAACAATCAGCAAATGCACAGCAGCCTCAAGAAACGGAAGAAGAACTAAGCGGGCTATTAGTCTTTCATCGTTAGTACCTATAGTATAGTATTAGTACTAGTACATAACATGTATCCGATTGTACATTATTAAAATAAAAGTATTTCGTTTTACACATATAAAATGGGCTTTACTTACCTTTATAAAATCTTTGCGTAACACTTTAATAATCGCTTTACAAGTTTCAGGAATAATAACACCCAGCCTTTGTGCAGAAATTCCACAAGAAAATTTTAAATCTTCTAATGATCGCCCAGTAGCCAGAAAACGTAAAGTAGCTACCAATCTTTCCTCGGCACTTATTGCTTCCCTCATTTGTGTATTTTGTTTTCTAATTTCAGGTGTGATTAAATTAAGTAGATACTGGAAATTTTCATCAGACATTCGAAGATAATTTTTGAAATCATCGTGATGTTCCGTCCTAAGTTCATGGACCAGGGACATATGTGAAAATTGATTTCTTTGAAGCAACCATTTTCTACTCCAAAATCTCCTCTTTTTCTTTTTTTGTCGTTGTTGCTTTTGAGTTAAAATCACTATTACTGCCGCCGCCGCCACCATTTCTACATTATCTGCTATCATCACAATTTATGTAAACAGCACTCTAACTATAAAAACGGCAACTGAAATTAAACGAGAGAGGTTGGTTAGCAACCAAATTGCTTGAATGTCGCCTAAATAATGGCTCGTTCCTGAGCAACCAAATTTCCAAGCAATTTTGTCGATCAACTTGGTTGCTACAAAATCGCCCAGTGAATGGGGACCTTTATCTACATCCTCGACCTTTTCTTATCTGCAAACCTGACCTTTAGTCTTACGTCGTCGAACACATTAATGAAAACCAGCTATTCTTAGTATTTTTCGAAAAACAAATATTTTACGTATTTATTCAAACATTGCTCATCTCAATACTACACAAACATCTCCTTATCTACATCCTCGACCTTTTCTTATCTGCGAACCTGACCTTTAGTCTTACGTCGAACATATTTTTATTAATTCACAGCAAAACGGGAGAACCACATTCGACCTAAAGTTCATTGGACCCAAAACCCGAATGACGCTTCGGGTCTGGTCGTTTAGCTAACCAACAAAGACAGAATATAAAGGATAGCACTAGTACACGACGTGAAAAAATATTATTGCTCAAACCGTCCAAACACCTAAATTTAAATTTAACGGTCTTTCTGTTTGGTATTGACTTCTGGCGAGTTATCATTAGAAAGATTACCAATACGTTTTCACTGCCTTTTCAAAGCTTTTATCATTGTTTGACACGCTTTTATATACTAATTTTGTGATTCTACATATTTGCAGGTTATTTTTAGATATTTACAGATTATTTTTTAGGGATTTCTACAGGTTTTTCATTGAATCGATATAATATCCATTGACTCTATATTGAAAAAATGGACCCCCCAAGAAGTGGAAGACTTGTTTCTCAGGATGGATATTTATTCAAAACAAATATGACAAAGAACAACATAAGGTAAATAGCTTGGTTTATATTTAAGATTAATTTGTTTTTAACCTAACCCCAATTTGTTTTTTCTGACGCAATCTATTTCATTCCTCAAGCTAGGTAAAACGCATATGTTTTTAACGAAACCTCTTTGCTATTTGTGCCTAAAATTATATGGAAAATACTATCAAGTAAATATGTGATTCAGCATCGTGAAAAGAAATTATTAAATTACTGTTCATAGTCAATTTTTAATATATTTATATTTTAATAGCTTACAGAAAACCACCAAGTACGTCTCAAAGATGTACTATGTAAGGGCAGTAGAAAGTACTGCTAGAAGTACCAGTTGATTTATTAAGGTGTAGATAATGAAATATTTTCGAGAATACCATACAAAATAAATTTTTACCTTTGAAAGTAAAAAGTATAGGCATTTAAAAAAAGATATACATAATAGAAAGGAATTGCCTGCTGCATGGTTCAGTGCAACGTGTACTGTTAAGAATTTGTAAATGATATACATCTACCCAATCTTCCTTTTACTTTATATTTTTTGTATTAATTAACTAACAAGGTTTATGTACTACGACTTAAGTGCCATGGTATGAAAATTACATATTTAAACTGTATAAAGGCTTAAAATACAAATATTTAATGTTATTAATATTTTTATTTTATTTTATTTTATTGGTACACCTTACAGACACCTAAGAATATCATTTCTGTAAACAGTATTAACTGTGTTTTATTAGAGTTTAGAGCAAGAGAATTTATAGGGCACAAATAAGTTTGCAGATCATCAGCTTGAATCAACATACATGTGATAAATAGTAGTGGTAGTGATGTCTGAGACAAAGACAGTAAAAAGCAAGGGACAGAGAATTGATCTGTGAGAGGTATTCTAGTCTCAATACCTCTCCACTTCCCATTCACACCTAAATTCTTTATAGCTTAACATGCATGTTAATGTATTGCACTCATATAAAAAAATACAAATTGGAAAACACTACAAAATAAATTAGTTTAAATAGTTTGAAATATGTACAGGATGGAACCTTATATTTTGTCTCGTCCCCTCTCAGTCGGTCTGTTGGAAATATCTGAAAATCTTAAATGCAATCATTATATTCAAAATAGTGAGCTCATTGTCACCTTTAAAACTGCGACTTACACATGAATGACCACTGGTGGTTGTTTCAAACAATTGTAGGTATAAAATGTGTAAAGTGTATAAACTCTAGCAGCAAATATATTAATAAGTGTTCATTTTAGGAGTAATGTATGTTAAAAGAAATGGCTTTAAAGTTGTGTTCCAAAATAGGTATTTTATGATAATAGTTACTAGTCTAATGAATTTCGTTCTTACATTTTCAGCAAAATAGACCTTAAAATCGCTTAAAAGATGAATAACATATCTGTGGCACAGACTTCACTACTTATAAAACTTGGCATAATCATATTAATTACATTAAAAATATTATTTATGGTTATTAAATTGTCTGTTTTAGATATATGGTATGCAGGAATAATAAACGTTTAGGGTGCAAAGCGAGTGGAAAAATTATAACTGTTGGGAACAATTCTCATTTTAGTTATACAGTGGCCCACCATAATCATGCGGATGAAGAAAACCAAATAAGTGTCACGGAATTCAAGAAACAGCTAAAGGAGGCTTGCATCCAACAAAGAGGCAATTTAAAGGACATTTATGACCGTATTGCCATAAGGTTAGATAAGTAAATTCTTTTTTTTTTTAGTTTAAAACTAGAATTTAAAAAACTTCATT
Organism: Kuschelorhynchus macadamiae; assembly: GCA_030620095.1. Classification (NCBI taxonomy): domain Eukaryota; kingdom Metazoa; phylum Arthropoda; class Insecta; order Coleoptera; family Curculionidae; genus Kuschelorhynchus; species Kuschelorhynchus macadamiae. The sequence continues at coordinate 408,202 of JAUTXW010002522.1, forward strand.
CTGTTTTATTAGTCATTGTGAATAATTATGTTTTATACTAATTAATATTGGCTTAAGCTTGAGGAAACTTGACCAACTGCTCAAAAATTTAAGATGGGTTGCACCCTCAGTTCCAGTCTTCCCACACTTATTGATGTACATATGCAAATTTGTTAACAAGTTAGTTTAGATTTGGTATACAAAATTAAATTTGCTAGCAAAGATATCAAGTTTATAATCCATACATGTAATTTTTTCCAAATTTTAGGTTTGTGAATGGAGCAGTTATGGTGCCTTACAATTCCATTAGATCTTCCATGTTAAGATGTAAGCAGTCGACGACACCAAATATTCCAGGAAGCTTGGAACAATTATCATTATTTCTTCAGACAGGTGAGTGGGTTAGATATAGCCATTGCAGTAATGGTCCGTTTTTTTCAGGTAGTGTAGCAAGTGAGGAGGGGCATCAAGCGGTAATTTTTGGAAATACTGAATTTATACGTAACTTCAGTAATTCCCAAACCACTTTTATGGATAGCACATTCAAGTCGGTTCCAAGAAGACCAGCATTTGGGCAGATATTAACTATATTTGCTATATGCATGGATCATGTAAGTGCAAATGAAAATACTAATTAAGGGAATTTATATTTTATTTGCCAGGTATGTTATAAATTAACTTGTAATGGGACCTTTGCAGTCTTCTTTTGTTATATTCCTATGTTTTTGTTCTGTACTATATATTAAAAGAGATCTTTACCACAGTCAACCGCAGTACATTTGACATTTTTCACATATGTGGCTTATATTATATGACAAAGTTTTAAATTTTTGTTATGTTAGAAATTACAAAGACAAAAGACAAAAAGAGTGGCTTAAAATAAGACTATTTATATTGGAAGTTATCGAGCACACACATTTGTACTCGTAAAAATGTTTTTTTTTATAAAGAATGTTTTTTTCCTAGGCTTTTCCTTTGATACATGTATTCATGGAACGAAGAACCAAAACTCTATATGAAGCCGTGTTCCAGTATCTGTTGGCAAGTTTTCCAAATTTTGTGAATGGAGCAGTTGTTACTGATTACGAAGCAGCTTTAATAGAAGCACTGAGAACTTCTTATCCAGAGGCAACATTGCATGGATGCTTTTTTCATTATTGTCAGGTATTAAATGACATTAATTCAAAGTGGTGTAAAGTAAATTTAGCATATCAGTGGCTTTTTTATGAAATATCACATTCTAAAATTTTAACACTTTCATCAAAATATTTGTCACTTAAATTCATTTTAAGTTTTAGTACTTAAAGTAAATAAGTAAGTAAATTTTTTTCCATATTTATTTATTTTATTTATTTACTTATCCACGGCACAGCCATTTTACAATTGTAGATACATCTACAATAGAATTTATAAAATAAAATCACTAACATTACAGATATTTCCTAAATCACACAGGAATAACATCACAAGATTTTAACAACAACTTAAATTTCCTAAAGCTCGATCCAAATATAATAAAATTTTCTCTATTATTAACTTCATTGGCTAATTCCATCATTATTCTTGCAATAATTAGTTGGGTGAAAAGGTATTGCAAAAATATTATTCAATTCAATTCAAAATATGCTTTATAATCAAAGATTAATATCTTGTTGACAAAGGCAATTGTAAAACCATATTAGAAAAAATTAAAAATGAATAAAAAAGTTGAAAAAGTGAATTATAATCTATGATGAAACAATATACAAGATTCAAGTTGGTTGAGGAAGTCAAACAAAATATTAGTCAGTAAAAAAAACAAAAAAGAAATATCACATCATAATTAGTGTTCCTACCTCTTCTCTGACTTTATTAATTGTAGTAATTTACCTTTAACAATATTTTGTAAAAAAAACACAAGTCAGCCATACACCTTTTAGACTGTTACATTTGAAGAGAAGATCTAACATAGAGAGAATTATGTTGTAATCATTCATCAAGCTTTATAAATTCCCTATAAACAGTATAATTGGGGAACCAAACCACTGAACAATATTCCAGGAGGGATCAAAAAGCAACAGTCATTTTGTGTTTGATATATTTCATATTTATAAGTTCAAAAGAAGATCGACATTTTTTTAAAAATAATTCCATTATATTTAAACTCAAATTTCATCCGTTTTTTTTTTTGTTTTGTAGGCTGTGCTACGTAAAGCTAAAGCTCTAGGAATAGTTAGACAAATTGAGGGAAATAATAATGGAAGAATTCTTCTTAGAAAATACTACGCTTTAGCTCTTTTACCGCCTGAAACGATTTCACCTACATTGGCATCTTTACAGGTATTTTTTTTTCTTTTTGCAATCTGATTCATGTCATAACTATTATTTGATTAAGGATAATGTAGAGTTTGGGCAAATGTTTAGAAGCTTAAACGTATATATAAGAAGACAATGGATAGAACGTGTCACCCCACAACACTTCAGTGTATTTCAACAAAAACATCGAACAAATAATATTATGGAAGCATACCACATGAGACTTAATAGCAAATTAACAAGGCACCCTGGTGTATGGGATTTAATGGGTATATTTATTTACTAGGGGAGGAGATAATTGAATGTACTTATATCTGTGTGATCAACTGATTCCAATATCCAATATATTATTAGTAGTAGTACTTATGGCACCAATTGGAATACAAGTTTTTTTGTACAATATTTAATTATTTTAATATTTGATTTAGAGACCCTAATTGATATACAAGACACTGCAGCCATTGAGTTCACACAGTTGGAAACTGGGAGAGATGTGTTCTGGGTAGCAAAGAAGAACACCTTATTTGATCTACGTTTGCGTCAGGCGTGGAACAAATTGTCAGATGGCCGCTTTACCGTGGAAGATTTTCTAAGACAAGCCATTCATTTTGTTGAGGATCTTGAAAATCAGATTGTTAATTTAAATTCAGAGAATGATGACCCTATTTTAGAAGACCCTATTTTAGCAGAACCCCATATGTTAGGCCCTCCAGTCCCAGTTAATGTCATTATGGATCCAAATGCCCAGCCCCCCCCCTCTTGTTTTCTATGCAGAGTCTACACCACTGACCCAAGTAGCTCCGCCCATTCCACCTCTTGTTCATACTGCACCGCCTCCTCTAATTTATTTTCGACCTAGAGATCATGGTGTTAATCCTTTCCCTCTAGCCCAAGAGCCCCCGATTGCTCCAAACTCCCCAACCCTAGAACCCTATCAAGAGGAACAATTAGAAGAACAACTTTCAACGTCACACTCCCCCTTGTCCGAGATAACTTTTGCTGGAGAGGGCCAGCTCCGTCCAAATTCTGCTTCTCCAGACCCTGATCCTCCCTATAATTTTCCTGCTATTCCAGAAGGTATCGGAAGATTGTTTGGTCAATTAGGGAATGACGAAGAAGTTGTAGAACAGCCTGTAGGTCGTAAGTAACTAGTATAGAAGAGTATATTGATAGTTTATTATGCGCTTTAAAAAAAAATTCAATCTTGCATCTTATCTTTCTATTCATTTTTTGATTGTTATTAGCCTTACAAAGACTTATGTCAATGTACATGCGAGAGATAGGAATTTATTCTATTGCAAATAAATTTACATGAGTGCAATGACTTGATTTTTCAAGTATGCGAGTGAATAAAAGTATTTAAAAATAGTTCTGTCTCCAAATATTTTTTAGATTTCATATTTTGCGAAATAAGCTATTTAGCTTTTTTGCGACATTGTTTAAGTGATTACATCATATTTGTATATACCTAGAAATCTAGAAAGTTCAATCTCATCTACATGTTTACTGTTAAAATTACATCTAGAGCCATTTCTTTTCCTATATGAAAAGTCATAAAGCTGGTTTTAGTTTCTTTAATGATTCTTTCTCGCACCATAAAGCAAAGTTGCAAATATTAGTATTACTCTCAGACAGTTACCAGAAATGACTATATACAGTCATCTGCATAGAAAATTTTTCTATTGCTTGGTGCGACTGGTCGATGCATTTTCCAGATCATTTATGAATGTCACCATTTTTATTATTATAATTATTAACATAATTATTAATTTTGTTAAGGTTGGGAACCTTCGATTGCTGCCAGGGAATTCAAAGAAGATACCATGCCAGAAATTATGAGATGCAGTGTATGTTTGATAAATCAAAAACAATTTGTTTTACATTGTGGCCATATGTCTTGTTCAAGGTGTACAGATCGGTTATTTAAAATAAGAGATGTGGAATCTGTCGAGTTGTATTCACCAGGGAGCCCATACTGTTTTACCTCAATTAATTTATGTTGGTTTGTTTGTTTATTTTGGATTTTTCTCTATTTACATTTTTAAATATCTGTATAAATTTATGTAGAGATATCATTGTTATTTGGTGTTTGTATCATTCATGTTTGTATTTTTATATCATAGTTATCAGTTATTTTAGTATCAGTAGCGCACAAATTTTTTGGGGGATATTAACAAGTTTAAAAAATATAACTTTTGACTGCTATGCCGTGCTGTACCACAATTTTTAACATTCTAATGACATAATATAAAAGTCAAAAATTGTTTTATTTATTACAAAGAGTAAACTCTTGTTAACTCACGTCCATAATATTATAATTCTTACAATTATTGTGACTTGTTACAGGGAAAAAAATATTTTTATAAAATAGCTAAAATTAAAATACGCAATAAACTCGTCAATTACAAGTTGATCTCATGGAACTCTTACAAAGTGTAAATTGATTTTATTTGATTTTTTAATTTCTAAATGATTTAGCCCCTCAAGGAACTTTTGATTAGAACAGATAAAGCTATATTATGAGAGTTTCTTGTTTCACGCTGGTAACTCATTTGCATGTCCTTAAATCACTTATGAATAAGGAATGACGTTTGATTAATTCATAAACGTTAATCGTTTTTTTTTTTGTCTTTTTTTCTAAATAATTGCAAACTTAAAGAAACATTTATCTCATTAGAGAAGATATTTTTTCAACAAATTTCTGGGTAGTTTCAACTTTTTAAACCCCCTTCGTGAGTGCGCTATTGATTTGTATGTGTATATTTATTTGGAGATTTTACTGCATGTTCATACTTCGTGTTTCTATCATTCTAAAACATTCTTTAAATGCGTTTTTATATAAATTAATTTGTAAGGGCATAGGCTATTGGTTTGTATATGTAGATTTGCATGTTCTTACTTGGTGTTTGTATAATTCTACAAAACATTCTTCAGGTTCACGTTATATTGTTTTTATAAATACATTTCTAAGGATTTGCCCTATTAGTATGTATAAGTATATTTATGTGAAGATTTCATTGCATGATTTTCTTATTGGTGTTTGTATAATTATTACTACAAGATATTTATATTAACTGATTTGTAAGGGCTTTCCATGGTTACTTCTCTCGTAAACGGAATTATTTTAATCGTGAAAGTTACTTCTCAATATTTTTTGTTTTTTTTTCATGAGATTTTTGTTCGAATATATACAGAAAATTAATTTATGTTTTGTTGACACAGGTTAAAAACTATGTTTAATAGGAAAAAATTTAGGGCAAATACAAAGTACATAATAGCTTGGAAACTATTTTACAAAGGATGACAAAGTTTGTACCCGAAAGTTTAGCTTCGATCAACCATGAAACCAGATACTTTATTGTTAAATATCCACTTAGAAAAAACTTTTTGCGTCACCCGTTACGAAGCTGAAGTGATATTATATTAAGTGATTTTATTATTAAATTTAACCTAACTAGATCCAAATTTACGAGACAAGTTCTGTGTAAAAACCTTTACTGATTGTTTCCTTACAGTTTTATAATTTTCAGAAACTAACCTTATAATTCTATTGTGTTTTGGCTTTGCTTGCTTTTGCATTATTGTATTCTAATTTGATATTTGTATAAACCGTCAATGGTGCTGGATTTAGGCTTAGCTTCGATGGGGACTAGTTCGCAGTACCGCCATATATGTAAAAATAACTACAATACATTTACATACAATCTCTCATTTGGCCAAGCATGATATGCTAATAATAGCTACAAACACTGTCACGATGCAGTAGCAATTTTAATCGCTCTATCACTTGTACACTAAGTACCAGCCAGCACTAGATTTCTCCTTGCAAACTTATCCATAACATGAATAAATTTGAGCTGCTGCAGCAATCGCTATTAAAACATAGCTAATTTAATATCTCCTATGATGAAATTTATTAGATACTTCTTATATATCAAAAACTTCACTCTCTTTTTATTTTTGGCTTTTCAGAACGTACCACCTTTTATGTATTCATATTTTTCTTAGAATATAAATGCTGTCCTTATTAACTATTGCATTTCATTTTAGACTATGTATGTAACTCATATATGTATGGGGTAAAATAAATTTTATTAAAATATTAAAGGCGCTTAATTTTTGGTACAAAATTAATTCACTGTGAAAATGTAATTTTTATTCTAGCAATAAACTGTTATGGACTCAATTCACCGTCTGTTAGTGGTTAACACTGAAGGCTATAGTTCCCTCACCTAAATCCAGTGCTGCGTGTCTAAATAACAATATTAAAACCATATTTATAAAATATGTTGCTTTGTATTTGAGAGGTCTAGAATCAAGACTTACATTTCCTATCCATGTGCTATGGCATATGTGCCTGTTTAAGTTTTGCCGATTTATTTATAATTTAGAACCAAATAGTTACTAAAATAAACACCTGGAAATTTAAAATGTTTTTGCACGTTCAAATTAGCAGGAAAACTGTGTAAGGCCGTGACAGAACTAGCATTCTGTATTTACATAATATTTCCACCTGCACACTATGAAACACATACTTTATATCGCATTCATGTTCAAAACTGGTTTTTCATTGTTAGTTTTAAAAAAGACCCACTAAAATAAATCGTCACCTTTCCAAAAAAGTGTTCCTTATTAATTTATTTTTATGATACTTGCAATCCATATATGCTTTTTAAACTCTAATATATAAAATTATATAAAGTGTTTGGCGATTCCTTAATGTCAATTTAAGTGTGAGAATGTAAACCTTGAATCTAGACTCCTCATTTATTTGCATGTTTTGATCTGTGAGTTGTATGTATTTCGCTAAAATATACTGTCTTATTTGAAGTGTGTATTGTTTTATTTATATTGGCTTTTCGTATTTTTGCTGTTTGTGTGCAAAACATTTCTTTATTCAATAAAAAAATATTTACAAAACATACTGTTTTTTATTAATTTGAAGAATATAAGGCTGACATTCTTGACATAAAGGTAAATCTCTCTCTTTTCTGTAGTATCATAGAGGACACCGTCTTATTCATATTTATAGGACGGGAATAACCAGGGCCGTTTTTAGGGGTGTGCACGGTTTGCCGGCACAAAGGTGGCCAAATTATTGGGGCGGCCGCAGGCCGCCCGCCAAAAACAAAATTAGCCATTTGATTACAAAAATATACCTATATTTTTGTTTTCAAAATAAAGAAAAATTAAATTACATTTTGTTAGGCTTTTAAGATAAAATATTCATAAGAAATTTATTACCGGTCATTTCTTTTTTTGCTGTGCATGAGTTGCCGAAATTACAATAGAACTATTTCTAGCAGCGTTCCTTGGAAAAGCAATAAAAATGATAGATAAGGGCGGCCGCCTTTCAATGCAAAAATGTTTGTTTATACTTCATAATTGGTATGTGTACAGTACAGTGGCAGTTTTTAAATGTTTTGTTTTTCTTTTTAGTATTCGATTAACTAGCGAGAGTTTAACAGTGATATAAAGTGTTTGTTGTTTAGTTATTTTTTTCTACATTTTGCAAAAGTGAAATTTCAAAAGAAACAAATTTTCGTAATTTAAAAAGGTAAGTTCTTCGGATAGATATTACTTTACTTAATATTACCATCCAAATCCGCATCTTACGTTTTGGATTTAATATTAAACATGTGAAAAAAAATTTTTTTTAGCTTGAGATCAAAAAGTGGTTTATTGTAATTTTATGTCTAGATTAATTTTCTATATTTCAAGTTTTAAAAAATGTATAAAGTAGTTTTACTAATTTACTTATCTAATAAAAATATAATAATTATATTTATTTTTTGGGTCATTTTAAAAACAAAATCTGATGCTAGATTACAATTTTACTTATTATTTATTAAAAATTCCATTTGGTGCGAACTTAATTGGGGATACTATAAAATTATATCTTCGCAGATTCAGAACTATTACATAAACTAAATTTTCTAACTTTAATTACCTTTCAATTTTATTTCCAGATGTCCGATAGAAAAACAAAACGTTTATCTGGAGCTCAATATAAAAAAAGAAAATTAGAAAAGGAAGAAAACAAAAAAAAATTAAGTGGATCTTTGCAAAAATATTTAGTTCCATCAACATCGTCACAGGGTACAGATACAATTGAGGATGAAAATGTAAAGGATCCACATAAAGTAAGCGACCCTGAAGAAAAAAAACACCCTGAATCAAATACAGAAATAGATAATGAAGAAAAGATGCTCTTAACGGATGATAATCCTAACTTAAACGAAGTTATCCCTGAAACTAATGATGATTTTGATGTCAGCGACCCATTCACCTGGCCGGATATTTTACAAAATCAAGTTATTGAGCAAATAGTACAAAACGATTTTCAGCATATAGAAAAAAAATTTCCTTCTGATGAATCGAGAAGGAAATTTTCTTCAACTCAATATTTTCGAATTTTGCCAAATGGTGAAAAAATTAAAAGAGCTTGGTTGGTATACTCTTGTAGAGCAAATAGCATTTTTTGTCTTTGTTGTAAAATATTTTGTAAGGAAGTGTTTAAGTTAAATAGCAAAATGGGGTATTCTGATTGGCGACATCTTTCACATATTTTATCCAAGCATGAATCTTCTGTACATCACTTGCAAGCTAATCAAAAATGGGTTGAGTTAAAAGTGTCATTAAATAAAAAAATAACTATTGACAAAGAACGGCAAAATTATTTTGAACTTGAAAGGGAACGCTGGCGCTCTATCTTAAAAAGAGTTATTGCAATTATTCAATTTTTAGCTGGACAATCATTGCCATTTCGTGGAAAAAGTTCCGTCTTATACGAACAAAATAATGGCAATTTTTTAAAAGCTGTTGAAATGGTGGCAAAATTTGACCCAGTGTTATCCGATCATCTAAAAAAAATTACAAAGACCCAAGAATCAAAAAGTAAAATAACTCACTATTTGGGAATTCATTTTCAAAACGAAATAATTACTTTGCTAGCAAAAAATATTTGCCATCATTTTACGACACTCTTAAAAAAATCCAAATATTTTTCCATAATTTTAGATTCTACTCCAGATGCAAGTCATACAGAGCAAATTTCATTTGTATTCAGATATGTAGACTGTAACGAAGAAAATGTTGTCATGAAAGAGTGTTTTTTGGGTTTTTTTCCTATTTTATATACAACTGGGGAAGGGGTTTTTAACCTATTGGTTAATGATATTTTGCCTAAGTTTGAATTAGATATTAGGGATATAAGAGGTCAGGGCTATGATAATGGGGCCAATATGTCCGGAAAACATATCGGACTTCAACAAAGGGTAAAAAATGTTAATTCCAGGGCTATATTTGTTCCTTGCACCGCTCACACACTAAATCTAGTAATAAACGATTCCGCTAAAATCTCCCACGAAACAATAAATTTTTTTAACATCGTGCAGGAACTGTATGTATTCTTTTCTTCTTCTCCTTTTCGTTGGGATGTTTTAAAAAAAAATGTTAGTAATTTAAATCTTACATCGGTAAGTGACACCCGATGGGAAAGCAGAGTTAAAGCGCTTAGACCACTTCGGAATCAACTAGGAAATATTTGTAAAGCTTTGGTTGAGCTTTATGAAGATGTTACAAGAGACTCAAAAACAAAACTAAGTGCCAATTCATTATTAGAAAAAATAAAATCATTTACTTTTATCTGTAGCTTAGTCATATGGTACGAGTTATTAGTTAAAATTGACGTAGTCAGTAAATTATTGCAAAAAATTAATATTGATCTGACTCAGTGTGTCACATCATTAAAACATGTACTTAACTTTATTAACGAAATGCGATCGGACCAAAGTTTTAACACTTACATAGAAATTTCATCCAATTTAGCAAATGAAATTGATGTGGAACCAGATTTTCCAGAAGTTCGTATAAGGCGGAAAAAATCCCAATTTAGTTATGAAAGTACAGACAATGTATTAACTAACGAACGAGAGAAATTTAAAATAAATTTTTATTATACTGTTATTGACCGAGCTAGAATATCAGTAGAAGAAAGGTTTAATTCTCTTTCGTATTGCAGTAATATTTTTAACTTTTTAACACGGTTTCATGATGTGACATCGGATGATTTAAAACAAAAATGCGTTGAACTTGAAATCGCATTAACCGAAGACGAATCGAGGGATATAAGTGGCGTAGAACTATTTGAAGAAATTGTTACATTTAAATCTCTAACAGATCAAATCAAACCTATTGAGATTCTAAAATTTATTTATAGTAATAATTTGGTCTCATCTTTTCCTAATTTATGTATAAGCTTGAGAATTTTTTTAACAATACCAGTAACGGTTGCATCTGGTGAACGGTCATTCTCAAAATTAAAAATAATAAAAAACTATTTAAGATCTTCTATGTCACAGGAAAGGCTTACAAATTTAGGTATAATTGCCATTGAAAATGAAATTTGTGAAAATTTAGACCATAATAAAATAATAGACGAGTTCGCAAGTACAACAGCCAGAAAAATATTTTTGAAATGAAGAGGTTGTTTTTTTATTGGGACTTGCTTAGTTTTATACTTAGATACAATATAAAAGATACTAATTTTTGTTTGTTTGGCTTTTATATTATTTGATATTTAAATAATTAATAGTTTAAACATTTGTATTTTGTTTTATGTTGTTTATTGTTTCGTTTAATAGATTATTACCTTATGTTATGATACAATGTTACTTGTTAATGTATACGTAGGAACTTAAATATATTTTTTTGTTCAATAAATATTGTTTTTTTTTTTTTTGTTATAAAAGGGCGGCCGTTTTATTTCTGCACAAAGGCGGCCGAGGGGCTAGGAACGGCCCTGGGAATAACGTGCTAAAATTTGTTATATATAGTGGAAATACTTTACTTTTTGAATGAGTACGCAGGAATAAAATTGATAATAGTATTTTAAGTGTACGTTAGATGCCCTGGATCAAATACTCTATTCTTATTCTACATAGCATATAGTACGGGAGGGTTCCGCAGTATTTCGAGAATCTGAAACATTTCTTTTTATCCTATATCGATATTTAAACAAGTATTATAGAAAGTATACTCTCGAACAAGTTTATTAAACATTGATTTTTTTAGTCCCTGATTTTGTCATGTATATATAAACCGGCATAAACAAAACTACATTATATAACTATATATCATGTTCAATTTCGACAGGTAATGCAAGTTCATAGTTTACAAAGCAATACTTATTGCTACGTTGGATTTCGACAAAGTTGCCTATACAAAATATCTGCTTTTTGAACTACGAGTTTTTAGCATAAAATGGTGAAAGTATAAAAAATCGGAGCATCTTGTCTTGTTTCCTGCTTACCCTAATTTCATTAGCGATATATGTGGGGTGGGGTTACCAACCTCATAAAGCTGTAACGTATAAATAATATCGCTTTTATTTATACTAAAGTATAATGGGAAGTATTATCACAGCAAGTACACATTATTCATAAAACATTTTTTTTGTTTCTAATTTTATTCTAAATAATCCCAGCTACTTCTTATTTACAAAATTCAATTTAAAACGTAAGATATGTCAGTCTAAAACAACGCAATTCAATATACTTTTATATAGATCTCTGTTAGTAAGAATAGTAAATATAGTATTTATTTTAAAACTGATCCGTGGTGGCATAATTCACTATTGGAAAACCATATCATATTAGATCTATACTTGAAAAAAAGCATATATGTATATATATAAACCAAACTACATTATATAACTAGATATCCTGTTCAATTTCGGTAATCCAAGTTCATAGTTAACAAAGCAATAATTATTGCTATATTGGATTTCGACAAAGTTGCCTGTACAAAATATCTGGTAACTTTCTAAACTAGGAGTTATTAGCACAAAATGGTGAATGTATAAACAATCGGAGTATCTTCTTTCCTTCTTACCCCAATTTCATATGTGGGGTGAGGGTTACTAATACAGAAGTATAAGGGGAAGTATTATCTCAGCAAGTACACATTATCCCTAAAACATTTTTTTTTATTCTAAATAATCCCAGCTCCTTATTTACAAAATTCAATTTAAAAAGTAACAGATGTCAGTCTAAAACAACGCAATTCGATATACTTTTATATAGATCTCTGTTAGTAAGAATAGTAAGTATATTATTTATTTTAAAACTGAAACAATGGTGGCATAATTCATTATTGGAAAGCCATATCATATTAGACCTATTCTTGGAAAAAAAAAACATTATACAAAATATATTGCATAAAACTTTACATCTATATGCAGAATTAATATACTTCTGATAATTTACAAATAAATAGGTCTAAATATATATATATATATATATATATATATATATATATATATATATATATATATATATATATATATATATATATATATATATATATATATATATAACCTTTTATTGTTTCTTAAACCTTTTATTTATAATTACTTCGAAAATATTTCTTGGGTCTAGGTTTATGCATTGAAACAATAGTGGTTATATTTCGCTCGACGTTTCGCTTTTGATTAAAAGCATTTTCAAGAGCATTTATTTTAGCTAAAAAAGAAAAAAAAAAAACAATATCAGGTCGATACAAACTGGTTTGTTAAAATTGCCGTTTTGTCAATTATAAAAACATTGATAAAGTAAAATTCTTCATTAATCCTAAAACATTTAGCAGCAGAACACTTTTCCAAAATGACTTTCACAATTTTACACATTAAAAAATATTAAAAAACTTATTTACATTATTGACGAAAAAAAACAAAAACATTTGTACAATTTGGTTTAAAGCCGTTAATTAAAAATAGGTAACCTACCTTGGAAAACAAAGCTTCATTTTTAACTCTATTATATTTAAGGCACCTATAGTATCAGCATCATAATGTCTAGGTCGGTTTTGGGTGACATTACTTGATCTTAATAATTGTAAAATGATACTGATATACAAGAAACGGTACAAAGTGATGGCGATAAGACAAGAAATTTTTTTTTTTTTTTTTTTTTTTTTTTTTTTTAGTGTATAAAAAAATTTCTTGTCTTATCGCCATCACTTTGTACCGTTTCTTGTATATCAGTATCATTTTACAATTATTAAGATCAAGTAATGTCACCCAAAACCGACCTAGACATTATGATGCTGATACTATAGGTGCCTTAAATATAATAGAGTTAAAAATGAAGCTTTGTTTTCCAAGGTAGGTTACCTATTTTTAATTAACGGCTTTAAACCAAATTGTACAAATGTTTTTGTTTTTTTTCGTCAATAATGTAAATAAGTTTTTTAATATTTTTTAATGTGTAAAATTGTGAAAGTCATTTTGGAAAAGTGTTCTGCTGCTAAATGTTTTAGGATTAATGAAGAATTTTACTTTATCAATGTTTTTATAATTGACAAAACGGCAATTTTAACAAACCAGTTTGTATCGACCTGATATTGTTTTTTTTTTTCTCTTTTTAGCTAAAATAAATGCTCTTGAAAATGCTTTTAATCAAAAGCGAAACGTCGAGCGAAATATAACCACTATTGTTTCAATGCATAAACCTAGACCCAAGAAATATTTTCGAAGTAATTATATATATATACAGGGTGGCCCAACGAAAAGGTCCCACCCTTATTTATGACTTTCCTGGTATATTTTTGGACACGTCAATTTTGATTTTTAGGGGGACGTCTTTTATGTATGATTGTATATAGGGTGTTCCAAAAATAAGATATCGCATTTTGACATTTTTAAATCTCCAGGAAGTTTTTAGTAATATACCTATCTTCAACCATTTTGAAGTTATTTGAATAATTGAATAATATCAAGTATTGATAAATTAAATTCAAGAAAGGGTCAAAATAACGAAACTTTATTATCAAAACGGAAACATTGCAAGGGCTACTGCCCGGTTGTTTAATACGTTACATTCAGTCAAAAATATTAACCATAAGTATGTGGCTAAATTAATAAGAAAATTTGAAGCAACTAGATCTGTATCTAATATTCGCCGGAATCAGGAACACTAAACCATTTACAGTTTTACATTCACATTAAAATTTAAACAAAAATTAGTTACTTAGCTACAATGTGTCAAAAAGTCAATGTGGTAATAAATGTTGAAAGTGGTGTCCGTTTACCTCCATGCAATAATAAATATTTTGCTCAAATCTATTCCTAACATTTTCACACATTTCTGGAGTTATTTGTCTGCATTCCGCCGTGATCCGCTCCCGAAGATCTTGGATGGAGTCTGGCTTCGTACTAAAAACCTTACTTTTTATATGTCCCCAAAGAAAGTAATCTTCAAGTATGGCCATCAATCCGATATGATGGGAAATAAAAACTGTCGTACTGGAGCTACATAGTGCGGTGGTGCACCATCTTGTTGGAAATGAAGAAAATTTTCATTATAATTAACCTCATTTTCTATTATTTCGGTTATTCGTGGCTCTATTGTATTTTCCAACATGTCCAAGTACAACTCCCCCGTCAAGTTTCCAGGAATAAAGAAAGGTCCTACAATATGATTTCCGAAAATGCCGGCCCAGACATTAATTTTTTGTGGGTATTGCGAATGTACCTCTCGAAACAAATGTGGATTCGAGTCGCTCCAATATCGACAATTATGTCTATTTACAGCACCATGTAAATAGAAGGTACATTCATCCGAAAAACAAATGTTAAATAACAAATTTGGGTTATTGTTCAAACGTTGTGTCATTAATTCGCAAAACTCCAACCTTCTATCATAATCGTCTTCATTAAGCTCATGGACAAGTTTAGTTTTGTACGGGTGAAATTTATAGGATTTCAAAATTCTTTGCACTGTTGAGCGTGTAAATCCTGAAGAAGTAGCCAGACCACGAGTACTTTGGGTGTTGTCAAGAGCCACGTGTCCCAAAACTGCTATTTCTCTGGCTTCATACGATTTTCCTGATTCCGGCGAATATTAGATACAGATCCAGTTGCTTCAAATATTAATTTAGCCACATACTTATGGTTATATTTTTAGTAGCCCTTGCAATGTTTCCGTTTTGATAATAAAGTTTCGTTATTTTGACCCTTTCTTGAATTTAATTTATCAATACTTGATATTATTCAATTATTCAAATAACTTCAAAATGGTTGAAGATAGGTATAAACTCTATTATACAAAAGTTACTAAAAACTTCCTGGAGAATCCAAAAATAGAAAAAAAATTGGGGGTTTCCATTTAAAAATGTCAAGTGTAATGCGATATCTTATTTTTGGAACACCCTGTATTATACAATCATACATGAAAAGACGTCCCCCTAAAAATCAAAATTGACGTGTCCAAGCGTTTTTCCCAAAATATACCAGGAAAGTCATAAATAAGGGTGGGACCTTTTCGTTGGGCCACCCTTATATATATATATATATATATATATATATATATATATATATATATATATATATATATAACAATTATTCGTACTTTCCCGATTTGCTGCCCGGGTGTATAATACGTTTATTTTTTCCAACGTTGGTATAGATTTCAGACAATTTGTTACCAACGAAGATTATCATAGTATCAGAAATTACACATAAACAATTGTCTGTTCCTCCAAATAGAAATACGCAAGTATTTGATTTAGTTATATTTGAAAATGGTTTTGCTAATAGAATTTTCAAATTTATAAAATGAAGAAGGCTTATCAAGAAAGAAACCTTGCTAAAAATAAAACTGAAATCTAAAACGAATTGTGCCAAAAATAATTGTAAAACATCCAGTAGATGAATCACTTTATATCTCACCTATGAAGGAATTCTCGCTTTCTGATTTTAAAACTATTGAAGACATAGATAGCTATATGAAACTATACGAGTGAAGAAAAGTTATGCGGTTTTCAGTGTCTACAGAAAATCTTACATTAATATAGGCAGCACCATCAATTTATTTGCTAACGCAAAATAGCAGGTGACTGACACTACTGACAGGCTATATAATTTTCGACTTTAAATCCACATCTGTTAGTTTGAAAGTTTATTTGGAAAGTTGGTCGACCGGCGCGGCGTTATTAGCACAATATGGTGAATGTGTATAAAATCGGACTATGCTGCCTTGTAGTATGGGATTACTCAGTACTCACCCTAAAGAGCTATAAACTATCAAGATGGTTTTTATTTACACTAAACTCATAAAGTGGTGAGGGAATAAGTATCATATGCACCAAGTGTACCTTATTTATTAACACCGTTTCTGATTTGATTCTATACAGAATTTAATCCAATTGAAAACGTAAGAAACCTCAGATTAAAAGCGGCAACGCAATTCAATATTACACCTTTATTATAGATTGTTATTATATTTTTTATTTTCTTTTTTAACAATGAATTGAATTTGAAACTAATGAATGGTGCCAAACTCACTATTGGAAAATCATATCAGGTCTATTAAAAAAAACTTTGTAGAATATTAAATTTCGCTAAATTTAACTGATAAATTTTTATTACAAAAAGAAACAAAATATAAACATAAAAGTTTAACATCTTTATGCAGAATTAAACAAAAATCAATATTTCCTTATTTTTTGGTTTTCCGAGAGATAATGACTTTTAATTTATTACCATTACCATTTGTTTTTTAGTTATTATAAATAGAGACATAAATGCGCTACGTATAAGGACCATGGTTTCTACGGTATTCTATGATGGTTTACAAATAAATGTTTCTAAATAAATATATACACCAAGAAAGAAAATTTCTTTATTTTGATATTTATAAAGATACATTATACAATAATGACTACTGGAAACATGAGTATTTTACTTTCCTAATTTGCCTGACTTACTAGGGTACAGAACAATTTTACTAATTTTAGTTATTTTTGACAACTTTGGTATATGTTTCGGATTAAATTTATTGCCAAAAAGCAACATAATAGCGTATTAATATAATATTTAGTCGGATTAATAATAATTTTATTCGTGTTCATTTAAAAAATTATCAAAATAAAAATAACTAAATAGGTGCCTATGTATGTTCTTTTTGTTTCAGATAAATTAAACAGTCTCACAAAAATATATGTACCTATCTATATATAATTCTATGGAATACCTATAATAGTTTAGTTAATTTTAAAAAACCTCATCATCAATTCGTTTTAATTTATTATTGGCAATGGCAATATAACATTTCCCCTCTCCACCCGACTTATTAGGCTGCTCTAGAACAATATCTCGAAAGAGATTTCCTTCACGTGGTCAAATCACCCGAACGTCGCGAACGCCTGTGATTGGCTTTGGGCCCAATGAACTTTGGGCCGAATGGAGCCATCTCGGTTTTTAACGAACCAGGATCGGAAAATCCGATTGTTATGCCGAACAAAATTTTCGTTAACTAACGAAATGATAAGTGCAAAATCGGACCCTGGGTCGCCAGTCGACGTCACAATGAGACATCGAGATAACGGTTCGATGTATTTGGCCCTAAACTTCATTGGCCCAAACAGTTAATACCCCTAAAAGACATTTGCCCGAACCTACATTACACATAACCGTCACTGGCGCTAACAGTCGAAATCCCGACACATTGGAATGCATGGAATTTGTCCTTGGTCTTAAACGTCGAAATACATAAATATGTACGCCAATGACGTAAGAAACTTCTGTCACTGTTGCCAAAGTGCGTTATTGTTCAGATGAAGTACATATTTCCGAAAATATTAGTAAAATAATATGGTGTTTTTTTATTTATGGTTGATAACATGTTATTAATATTCCTAAATAATAAGTTTTAAATCGTTCTCAAAGAATTTTGTTTATAAAAATAGCAAATAGCTACGTATTAATTTTACTGCGTCGTATCAGTGTTAGGATACAATAAAATAAATTTTACTAACATGATGTAAATTGTTAGTTGGTTCGGTTGTGAAACATGCAGAAATAATATGCAAGAATGCAAGCTTTTACTGTGTTCCGGATACGTCCTGAATTCTCAGCTTTTCGCCCATTCAAATGCGATTTCAAGAAAGGGAGTACTAGAAAGTTAGATTCGGCAATTTAAAAGGACTATCAATATTAGGACATCAGAATAATCAGAAAGTATATTGTAATGTACAAATTTCATATTGGTAAGTCACCTAGATTCTTTTTTTGTGTAGGTATACATTTTTTTCTTAAATGTTCCTCCTTCGGATTTTCTACAATATATTGGGTTTTTAATGTATAGTGCACACTAAATGTTAGTTGAAAGAAAAACCTCAACAAAAACATTTGTATTTGGTTGATAAAATGATTATGACATATAGTTGTGTTTGCATTTTTAGGAAAACCATGTAAATTCATGGATGTATCATCCACAGTGGACTCCATTTTGGCAAATCGGGGTATGAATCTTAGACAACAATAAAAAATGAAAATCAGCTTTGCATATAAAATTATGAGTAGACAGACATAGCAGTGAGGAATGGTTCTATGATCCATCTGAGAATAAATACAGAACTGCTGAGGTAATTCATATGTCAAAATAATTAGATATTTTAATAGAAATGAGGCATTTCTCCTTTTCAAAATATTTTCTTCTTACAAAGAAACATTTGTTAAATAGGTAGCTAAATAAAGTGCTTAGAAGAAAAATAATATTTTATTTCCTCTTTAAAATTTTAGTTTGTAAAGTTAAAGCCAAAAATGTTATTTCCTGATAAAATGGTGAACGCTTTGCGTCAAATAAAATATTTAATCTAGCGTCATTCTGCTATTCTTTAACTTTTTTACAATAAACATGCTGGGAGACCACTTCGGGAATATCCTGAAAATTTCATCCAAATTGTTGAAACCACCGCAGAGTAATCGATATACATACATAAAAAAAATACATAGGGTCAAATTGATAACCTCCTTCTTTAGTCTTTTAAAAATTGTATTAATATTTGTGACATGGCCATCTAAACAAAATAAAGAAAATGCCTGCAGATCCGCCATTTTTTGTCCGATTTCAAACATTTAAAAACTGATATTCATAGAATTTAAAGTTTTATCGGAATGTAAAAATTAATAGATAATAATATATTTTATTCTCATATATGTAGGTACCCATTATATAAATGTCTGTGATTAAGTTATTAAGAATAAGTTTGAAGACGACTTCATAAAGTCAAATTTTCAATGTGGAATAAAATATTATTTTTTACTTCTTAGTTTTGTTTTTTTTTGAAGTTTTTTTATTTTTTATAAAAATTTATGTTTGGAGAACAAAGCTTTCTGCAGTAGATATTGTGAAGAAACGCCCCAGAAGTGAATCCCATACCTTGTGTCTGTGAAATCGAAACCAAACTTATTCTTAATTACCTAATCACAAAACTATATTCATGTAATGAGTGTTTTGATGTCTAATACCAAGAGTATAATGTTTTACTATCTGTACTAATTTGGTGCTGACTTCACAGACTAAAATTTTCCAGATGGAATAAAATATTATTTTCCATTTTTAGGTGTATTTTTTGAAGTTTTATTTTTTATACAGTTTTTTATTTCATCCTTTTTAGTTCAATTTATATGAGTTTTATTTTAAGTTATATTTAACAAATAACCATATATATCTATGTAAATTCCTAATAAAATGGTGTACGCTTTTATTGCGTCGAATAAATATTTAATATAGCGTTATTCCGCCATATTTAACCTTTTTACAATATGCTGGCTGTGGGACCACTCGGGCAATATCCCGAATATTCCTTGAAAATTTCATCAAAATTGTTGAAACCATCGCAGAGTAATATATGTACATACATACAAAAAATTCAGAGGGTCAAATTGATAACCTCCTTTTTTGAAGTCTGTTAAAATTTGCATTAATATTTGTGACATGGCCAGCTAAATAGATCCGCCATTTTTTGTCCGATTTCAAACATTTAAAAACTGACATTCACAGAATTTAGTTTTATCGGAATGTAAAAATGTATAGATGGTACAACTTGTGATTAAATCAAATATATTTATAACATGCCTAAGATAAAACTAGAATAATACTTCCACAAATAAGCATTTAGTATGATCAATTTTTTTGAAATTATATGGGCTCATTATTTAAATATAATATGTAGTTTTTTTTTGTTTTCTTTTTAAAATTCAAATGGCATAAGTTCACCAGGACCTGGTTATTTTTCTAAGTAGTGCAATATCTATTTCATTCATTTCTTTTTTTTTTTAATAAGAGTATTAATTTTTTTGAAAGTAATTAAGAAAATTCTTTATTTTTAGTATGCCTAGGGAAGACCACTATGTAATAAGATCACCAACAAGATGTAAGCTCTAGAAAGTTAGTATGTATGTCATTGATTAAAATCTGGCCTTCTTACCAACTACACCAATTCAGTTATTGCCAGGGGCGAGGCAAGTGAAAACAATCCCTTTGTGAGTTGAGAAGACTGATTACATCATACGAAGAAAATATTTACTGTAATGTGTTTTAAATAAAGTTAATGTTTAATATAATCTTAGGTTTAGATTTATTCTGAAAATAAACTATATCTTGACATTCACCATTTTGTCAAGTAGGTATTGTATGCCATTACAATGTGTCTGACCTACAATGAATAGACTTACTTCTTAAAACTTTTTATTTCTTTAAACTTTTATTATTTTTTATTGCTTTATTTACCAACAGTACCCTCAAAGAATCTATGTTAATTTAATTAAAATTTGGATGATTAATTTATGCAATTGAATAAGTGAGTTTTCTTTACATTAAGGGTCAGTTATCCAAAAACTATTTAACCTTATTCATATCCTCAATTAATAAATACTGCAATTCTTCCCATGTATTACTGGGGAAAATCAAAGTGGAGTCATCACCATAGGCAACCCACCAGAGTGTTGATATACATGTTAAAGAGCACAAGACGCAGCACTGTACCTTATGGTACTCCAATTTTGATTTCTTTAGGCTGACTCATAGCTTCTCCTCCTACTTTAACATAATTAAGTAGATACATTTTGAAATCATTCAACACGGATTCTCCACATCATATAGCTATCCACAATGTCCAGTAACAAAGATATATAACTTTTACAAATATTTGTGATTAAATACACAAAATGATTTAAAGTATCATTTTTTAAAATATAGCTATTATTGTTACATCCAGGGTTAGGCTAACTCCAGACTGGACTGGAAAAATTCATAAAAACTCTCAATATATAAACTTAATTAAAGTTATCATAACAAAAACACAGTTGTCTGTATTTTAAAAAGAAGGCAATCTATCTTGTTAATATTTTCAGAATTTGAAAGCTTGCTTCTTTAGCTTTAAGAAGCCAGTTATTTTGATAACTTCTTCAATTTGTTAAAAATAGTTCGTTCACACCTTAAACGTAGCTTCAAAATCCTCCTAGCATATTTAGTCAAAAGTAAGGGTAGCTGTAATTAATTTCTTATGAAATTATTTGTAATCACAGACTTAAATTATTCATATTGTTAACAAGTGATATGATTTGTAGAATTTTAATCAAAACCAATGCAAACTAAGCTTCAAAAATGATCATTGGAAATTGAATATCAGTATTTTTTTATTGTAAGGTTAAAAAACTCACAAAATTATACCTGGCTTCAAAACTGTTTTTGTAAAATTAATAATTTTGGTCTGTTGCATTTGGAGAAATTGAAAGAGCAAAACATAATTATAGGCTCTGTTCACTATATCCGAGCTAGGCCCTGAAGAATGTTGTCACACCAACCAAGTTATTTGTTTGAAATTGTTTTTAAATAATTTTAATAAGAAAATTGGATTTTATTGTATTTAATAAATCAGTGGTTCACCTGCCCAGACAAATTGGCATTTTATCACCTTAACAAAAATATCGAACCTTATATTTTTTTTATTTGAATTAATCTGTGCAGGTAATTTTTACTCGACTTCCAAAAGGAGGTTATCAATTCAATCCTATTATTTTTTTTATGTAGGTACATCGAGTACTCCTGATTTGACCAATTGCGCCCAAGACAAAATATCTTACATTCACCATACTATCAGGAAAAAAATATGCCTGTTAATATCATGATTTGAGTTAATGTCACAAAGTTCAATTTTACTGATCATTTTAAATTTTAACAGTGAATATAGCTGGTTTTCTATAAATGTGTAGAGATGGCACATTTTATGCAATATTAATATGGTGATTGTGGTTAGCTACTTATTTATTTTGGATGTCCATAAGCTTTACCAAGTTTAGGTAGGTAGTAGGTAGGCCAGGTAGTATATACATATATATATATATATATATATATATATATATATATATATATATATATATATATATATATATATATATATATATATATATATATATATATATATTATACAGGGTGGCCCATCGAAAACGTACCGCAAGGCATAACGGCCAGGGTAATTTTTTTTTCAAAAAATCCAAAAACACGTCAATTTTGTTTGTGAGGGGGACAACTTTTGCCGTTAAAATGATCGCAAAATTTTCAACCCTCTAAGCGGGGGTGTGATCCCCCGAACTTTTTCAAATGGGAAGAGGGGTCAAGTGGTACCGCAATGAAAAGGGCTTTCTATTCTCTATACATTCCCGCTTTGGTTTTGAAAATCGGTCAAGTCATTTAGAAAATATGAAGGATTGAAATTTGAAAAATACATTTTTCAAAAAACGCATAAATTGAATTAAATAAAAAAAAACTTACCGTATTAATGAAGCAAATGCTGAAAATGTTGCCCGTCGACCTCCATACAGTAATACAAATTAGCTTCAAATCGTTCTCGAACATTCTGAAGAACTTGAGGGGTCACTTCGCGTCAATAATTCGTGTTCGCAGATCTTCTAATGAGGCAAGTGGAGTGCTATACACTTTACTTTTTATGTGTCCCCATAGAAAAAAGTCTAAAGGAGTCAAGTCGGGTGACCGGGGAGGCCACTCAATGGCACCCCTTCGTCCCATCCACCGCCCGGGAAAGTTAGTGTTTAAATAATTACGCACATTTTGAGAGTAATGTGGAGGTGCACCGTCTTGTTGAAATATCAGTTCCGCTTCAACGTATCCAGGATTATTTTCGATGATGTCAGTTAGGGCTGGGTCGATGGTATTTTCCAGTAAATCTAAGTACATATCACCTGTTAGAGTTCCAGGAAGAAAAAAAGGACCCACAATAGAATTTCCAAAAATACCAGCCCACACGTTCAATTTCTGAGGATGTTGTGTGTGCACCTCGTGAAATACCCTGAGGTTGTTCTCAGCCCAGTACCGACAGTTATGCCGATTAACTACACCGTTCAAAAAGAAAGTGCACTCATCCGAAAAACACACATTGAATAGAAAATTATTATTATTGGCCGCTCGTTCACTAATAGTTTCACAAAATTGCAAGCGGCGATCAAAATCGTCTTCGTTGAGTTCTTGTACCAACTGAATTTTATACGGGTGGAAATGGTGTTTTTTCAATATTCTTTGGACACTTGTACGATTCACGCCGGTCTCATTGGCTAATTTTCTTGTACTCAGCGTACTATCCATGGCAACTTGGCCCAATACAAAGACCTCCATAGCTTCATTTACTACAGGATTTTCCATCTGCCTCTTTTTATTCATAAGGGATCCAGTTTCGCGAAATTTTGCTACTAACTCGCGAACAATTTTGCCGGAAAGGTGTTTTTCAGGATGTCGTTCATTAAATATCTGCGCAACCCGATTGCCACATTCATTATTTTTAAAATAAAGTTCGATTATTTCCACTTTTTCTGCAAGTGAGTACACCATAATTATTGATAAAAAATTTAATGATATTGAGAAATTTAAACGCACAAGTTACAGAACAGCTATCTAGCAACTACCGCACCTGATCGTTGTGGCATGTCAAATCACTAAAATCAGCAGTAAACATCTAAAATAACAGGACAAAAATAGCGAATTGGTCGAAGGAATTTATCCTTATCATTTACTCTGATAATTTGTAAATAAACATTTTAAATTTCAATCCTTCATATTTTCTAAATGACTTGACCGATTTTCAGTGGTGGCTCGTGGTGTTTAGGCTAGGGTAGGCGACAACCACAATAATTTCAAGAATAATGACGTTATAAGAAAACGTTAAGCCGCGTACACACTTAGCTGACAACTAAGTTTTATAAATTAAATTTATCCGCCTATCTTTTAAAAGGGCGAATTTACTTATTATGACATCCGTAAAGTTATCAGCCTTCTGTAAGGAGCAGAACAACTCTTTTTCTATTGAAATTAGCGCAAGTGACGATAAACGTTCATTTTTTATTGTATTGCGAGAATACGTTTTTATTCGCTTTAAACAAGAGAAATGTCTTTCCACTGAGGTACTTGTAATAGGTATGGTAGCAATTAACGCAAAAAGTTTGTAACTTTCAGGAAATATTTCTTGAAGTTCATTTTTTACGAAATGTTTTAAAATTGCCTCGACGCTCAGCAATGCAAATTGTTCATCGAGATATATTACACTAAGCTCATTAATTAATTTTTGTTTGTCAAAGAAATTTTTATAAAAGTTGGTCACATTCGTCACAAATTCAAGCGGAAAATTTTTGCTATATTCTTCGAATTTTGAGGAATCCGCTAAAGAAAAATATAATAACTGAGACATATCTGCAAACCTAACTTCTATTTGAGTCACAATATTGTCAATTATCTCATAAAATAAAATGCGTAAAGAACTTTGCTCATCGCCTTTAATGGTGCGATAACTTAATTCTTTTTGACAATTGCCCTGAGTCCCTATTATTAAAAATCCTTGTTTGGGCTTGTTCAAATATTGTATTAAACATTGTCTCATTTCTCAATAACTTGATACGATCTCTTGCCATAAATATTTGCTTTTTACAATAGGTGATGTCCAATGATTTTTTCTGTAGAATGTTGAAAAGGGGGTCAGTTATATCAAAAATATGTTTATACACAGCGGTAAGAAACGAAAATTCTAAATCGTTCATAAATTTAAGATATCCCTTGGCCCCGTTTATTGACTCAGCCGATGATGATTGGTCGTCAATAATTTTAGAAAAAACTAATTTTAGGCCTTCCCATTCAGAGTGCAAGATTTGAATGATTTTAGAACGGGAAGCCCACCTGGTGTCTGAACTGGAAGAAATCCTCTTTCCTATCGTCGAATCTAAAGTAAATGTCCGTTTTGCAGACTGATGAAAAAATCCGGGAATCGAGGACGCACTTGCGAAAAAAATTCGGCAATTTTTTATATTTTTTGAACCAGTTTGTAAAACCAAATTCAATCTGTGCGCACTACAATGCGTAAACAAAGCAAAAGGAGCATCATCTTTAACTTTTTTTTGCAAACCATTCAATGAACCTGCCATCACACTAGCACCATCGTAGCATTGCCCAACTAATTTTGTTTTATAATCGAAATTGCCTATGACTGTAACAATTAATCCATACATTGCGTCCGCTGTTCTGTCTTCGCTAACGTCATGAAAACCCAAGAAACTTTCTTTGATTTCACCGTATTTATTAACGTACCGAATTGAAATCGCACATTGGGACTTCTCAGAAATATCCGTAGTATCGTCAGCTTGCACTGCAAAAAACAACGACTCTTTTATCTCCCTATGAATTGTATTTGCAAGGTAATCGGAAATACAGGATATCAAATCATTCTGGATAGTTTTTGATAAACCAGAAAAAATATTTCCAATTTTTTTTAAATGTTGTTGTATTTCGTTATCACGTTTAATTAACAGATTAAAAGTTTCCCGAAAATTTCCCGCACTAACGGAATCGCTTTTTTCATTATGGCCTCTGAAAGATAATTCTTGCTTTGCTAGGTGACATGTAACATCGACCAAATAGCTCATTAGAAGTCTGTTTTTTCTCACCTCCTCATTATAAAAACCAAAGCGGGAATGTATAGAGAATAGAAAGCCCTTTTCATTGCGGTACCACTTGACCCCTCTTCCCATTTGAAAAAGTTTGGGGGATGACACCCCCACTTAGAGGGTTGAAAATTTTGCGATCATTTTAAGGGCAAAAATTGTCCCCCTCACAAACAAAATTGACGTGTTTTTGGATTTTTTGAAAAAAAAATTACCCTGGCCGTTATGCCTTGCGGTACGTTTTCGATGGGCCACCCTGTATATATATATATATAAGGTAATTGTATGATTAGTATGCATCTGGTGATTGTGGTTAGCTACTTATTTATTTTGGATGTCCATAAGCTTTACCAAGTTTAGGTAGGTAGTAGGTAGGCCAGGTAGTAGTATATACATATATATATATATATATATATATATATATATATATATATATATATATATATATATATATATATATATATATATATATATATATATATATATATATATATATATATATATATATATATATATATATAAGGTAATTGTATGATTAGTATGCATCTGGACACAACAAACAAATTAATCAGTAAAATTATATGTTTTATTTAAAAAATTACAAAACTTATTCCTAGCTATTATATATTATATTTATTTTAGCACTTAATTTTTTCTTTTTGGGTTAAACTTACATTTTACTTCTTTTAGTATCTGAGTTTTATTACCTGACTGTATTAAATATTTTAAGATTCATTACTTAACTATTGTTCTATGTTTTGTTCTGTTTGTGAGTATTAAGTGTATTTTCTTTTGTAAAATTATGCTTTTTTTATATAATATATTAAATAAATACAAACATTGTGAAATTTTAAACTATAACAATAAAATAAATTAACAATGACAGGCAAATAAATAGTGTTTTTATCATCTACAATGATCAATTATCATCTAATAATGTACGGGAATATTGATTATAAATAGAACCCTCAATTTTTTTATGGGACACCCTGTCTGTTATATGCCCATTAAATAGGCATCTTTTTGCTAATCTTAAATATGTTAGAGTTGATACCTTTACCTTTAAAGCCAATGGAGAAAAACCATGCCATAAGAGGCAAGTTATTCATATCGGTGTTATGTTTTCTCTAACATCTCTTATAATAGGTATATTGTCAATTTTCTCAGTTGTGTTTCACGATAAATGTTTCAAACCTAGTATAATTATAATTAGCAAGAAGAGACCCATTTGATGGACATATACAGGGTGTACCATCAAAACAAAAAAAAAATTGTCATGCTTTTCCGAAAAAACACCCAGTATAGATAGAAAATAATGGATTAAAAATCTACAACTTCTACATTTACCAATTTTTTTTTACAAAAAGTTAAATGAACGTTTAATTTATGATCAATCAAAATTCGTATGCAATCATGAAATGCTTACTTCATTTTGAAGTATTCAAGATTTTTGTTTAATTATATAATATGATTTGCTCTTAAATTCCAATGGGATTTGGTTATATATTCTTGGCACCATTTATTATTAGTTTATTTTGACAAATAATGACATTATGTCAAAGTTAGTTAAATAATATTTAACATATAATGTTTAAACCAGATTTTTGTCAATTAAAAAATATTTTTCTTAGTCGGACATTAAACAAGGCACTACAGGTATTATATGGGATAATGCTTTCAGTCAATGTCTATCCTTCTTGAAACACTGTCTCAACCTTAAGTATTATTAATCTTATAATATGATACCTTAATGTACAGCTGATTTAATTGTGATATGACAGAATGTATGTATAAAGCTTTTGTAGGATACCTTTTTTACTGGTTTGGAACTATTTATTTAAAATTAACATTTACTTGAATAAAGACTATACCATAATTTTTTCAACAATACGCAGTCTTATAAGTTTGACAGCAAGTTCCCAACATATGGTAAAATCAACGATAAGATAATAATACATTTTATAAGATTAGGCTATAAAAGTTTATATTTTAATAAGTTAATTGATAAGATAATTTACAAGATCTAAACTACTTTATACCAGTTAATAAACTTAAGAACCTGAAAGCATGAAATTAATTGAAGGTATCTTCGAAAGACTTTTGTTCTTTATAATTATATCATCTACCTAACTTTTTCTTAAGCCATACTTAGATTTTAAAAAAATTAAAGGTGAGATGTGCAATATCTTGCATACTTACTAAATTAACTTATTACTCAATTGTGTATACCAACTGAAGAAAATATATAAATAGGCCACAGTTAATATTTTTAAAATATGGGGAAAAAATCTTCAAATTTCTAATCCACTTTAGCTATATATCTTTAATCAATATACAAAATATGTGATACACTTTACAGTAACAAAAAAAATTATTAAAGATAAAATTAATAATAAAGTTGACCCTACATTTATCATATGGTGCATCTTTTTTAGTTCTTAAACTACACACTTTCTCAGCAACAGTAATTGTAAGTACTACTATAATATACACGTCACTACTATCTGCAATGCACATATGAGCAGAACTAACTTCCTAAGCCTTATCTACGATACCTATATCAAACATCAAGAAGACTTGGTCCTAAAACAAATTATAATTAATAAAGTACCTGCACGAATAACAAGCTTAGGGAAAATCATTAACAATCTTATAAAATACTAATCAATATGTGTCTGATAAAAACTGATTTTTAGATAGGTATTTGCTTGGGATCAGGATACAAAATTAAAAAACTTAAAAAAAAAAAAGTTGAAATTATGTGTCTCAAAAAGCTCATAAAACATATTAGTTAAAAGATACATGTTCAAGCATCAAGGCTTTTGTGGATTTTTATATAGTCTTTAGTAGACAACTTTGTTTTATTTTTAGGTAGGGAACAATATCCACATTAATAACAGATGGGGACTCAATCCTATATACTAACAAATAAGATTATCTGAGTGTAAGAGTCTAAAAACTGAAATGGTTGCAACTTTATACCATATTCACACTATTCTAAAATAAACATACTCACTTTATATGTAGAAGCCTTGTTTATGTATAGACAAGGGTAGAAGGTTTAAAATCATCTCAATGCAAACATGCAATAACCTCTTCCTGGGCTTTCCAACAATAATTTTTTTTTTTTCAATATTCAATCTCCATTATTCCATTAATTAGATATTATCCTGTGATAAACAAATGCTTTATAATAAACCAAAAAAAAAAAAAAAACAGTCAATATACGGTTAACAACAAATATATTTATTTTTATCAATAAAACTTGACAACACAGCAGGCCTATTTAAAGAATTTTTAGCCAGTAGCGTAGCTCGCCAATTCGGTATTTAAAGTGTCGGGCTAGCGGCGCATTCCACACATTCCAATCTGTCGGGATTTCGACGGTTTGGGCCAGTGAAGTTTTGGTCCACTAACTGTTTGGGCCGGTGTGGTTTAGGGGAAAATACGCACTACCGAGATAACCTAATAGAGTTATTAGAAATATTTATAATCAACAGCAACAGTCTTCCGGTTCGTCTCGTCGAATGCAGACCTCTGTGTTATTAGCATAAGTGGTTCCACGTGTCCGGTTTTGCTGCTTTATTTCGGGGGGAAACGGGAGACTCAACCGCTCAGTGTGGAAACTAACGACCCCGCTAGAAAGGGAGCAGACGCTGTGAACGTGTGAGGCCTAGTTGTTCCTACATTCTATCCCGTTCGTCTGCCGCAGTTCTACAAAGAATATTAGCGTAATTGACGCTATGTGGCGGAAGTGGGAGTGGTAAGGGGATAGCTTAAAAGAAAGGGTCATCTCGTGATATCAGTAGTACTCTCAAGGAGCACCTAGTGGAAGCCAAGATACATTTCAGAAATTAAAAGAAGAAAAATCAAGAAGGATTTTAAAGATTCTAGGTGTCCGGGAGTTTAGAGCTCCCCATCCGGACATCCTACCGATAATGTCTCCAAACTGGAATAACTTCGAATGACTTCGAGGGTCGTCGATTTAACGACTCTGAGCCCCGGACGGAGAGCAATCTGGCGACTGCCTTGTAACAAAGTCAATAAGTCCTGTTATGTAACAGGATAAACAGGAAAGTCAAGTTAATCAACAGCAAAAGTTATGGTACGAGTGGGTATCGAAGACGCACCTCTGGATCACTAGTCCGTCGCTCTAACCAATTGCGCTATCGTACCACTGTAAAGCAATTCGTTAGAACTTGTACATATTCAAGCCCACCAGTATCATACCCATTCTTGATCCTGTCAAATATTCTAACCTTATGGCGCGGCGTTCCTGACTGGACGTCAAATCTGACACCGATATTAGGTACCCTCCATATTAGTAAATTTATAATTTTACGTTATGCCCGTATAAGCCAAATTTTGAATAGAAGTATTTTATGAGGATCAACAATGGTTGGCGAAAAGGCGGCGTTGTCAAAGTGATCCCGTTATGCCAACAATAAAATATAACTGCCTTTAAGAATGTTTGTTTTTTTTTTGTTCGAAAGTTATTATTCTTGTTTATATATGCCCATCTATAAACAGGATTACTATCTTTCTTTGATGATGGAAGTGCGCTGATAAATGTCATAATAACTGATAACACGATTTTCGACAGCTAATTGGATATTCAATGTTTTTCCATTTGGCAACATAGTGTAGTCGCTATCGATCAACCGAGCACGGCAAAACTGGTCACAAAAAACGGATCGTCTAAAGATAAAAATAGATAACAGTCTTCCGGTTCGTCTCGTCGAAGGCAGACCTCTGTGTTATTAACATAAGTGGTTCCACGTGTTTTGCTGCTTTATTTCGGGGGGAAACGGGAGACTCAACCGCACAGTGTGGAAACTAACCACACCGCTAGAAAGGGAGCAGACGCTGTGAACGTGTGAGGCCTAGTTGTTCCTGCATTCTATCCCGTTCGTCTGCCGCAGTTCATCTCGAGATATCAGTAGTACTCTCAAGAGGCACCTAGTGGAAGCGAAGATGCTTATTCCTTTCAGTTACAAAAGTTGATTTTGTTATTTGTAGTGAAATAGATTTAACCAATATCAAGATTACAAGATAATTCTGAATCTTATTTTATACCTATTTAATTAAGTAATTAGGTACTCCGTACATTTGCTTGTGTAAATTCAAAATATGAAAATTGCTATTACTTATTAATGTCTAAAGTAGAGCTGTATAACAAAATTTCTAAAAATATCAACGATCCATGTGCTTTTTAAAAATATCGGCTGTCAACACTATGAATTAAATGCTTTTAAAAAATAATGGAAAATGTCTAATTTAATTTTAACTGGAAACCTTCCTTAAAATTAAATCAGTAGAAAAAACACTGGTGTAGCCAAGAAGAAATTCTTGGGGTGGCAGAGGTCTAAAACTTTACGCAGAAATTTAGGGCCGTGGAATATATCACCGTTCTAAGTGGATAAAGTGTTAAAAAGAACAACGCCCAAAAAAAGTATTTTGACGTCTTTTCTTTAGCTTTCGGTTGTATATTTTGTTAGGTCGTGTTGTATTTGTACTAAATAAAGTATATTTTTAATACAAAATCGCACTAAATAAAATAGGTATTTTTAATGAGCTTATAATGTTGATGGTTTGTTCAGAAATTATTATGTTCAATATAATTTTACTACTCAGTATGAAATTTCAATTTTTATAAAGGTTCATTTTTACCGCGACGAAATATAAAAGAACAAGATACTAATTACATTGAAAAAAATGATGGTCCGATTGGGCAGATTTCAAGCCATGACTGAACAATAGGAAAAATTTGGGGTACTGAGAAATAATACAAATATAAATGAGTTGATTCATGTAAACTCACTGTACAAAATAAATGTAAGTAAATGTAAGTTTTTAAACACAAAAATTCGGTCTGTAAAATTATTATGCATAGTGTATCACAAATTATTATTGTTTGGTAGATTTGCTTTTATCCCATTTTAACATTGAGCTAAAATTGTATAGAATGTTTTATATTTATTGGCCACTAGATTAAATTAAAAGTATTCGTAGGTAATTAGCTCAAACAACAGAGTTTAATACAGAGTGGTAATTAAGTGATGCCGCAGTCTGCTGGTAAATATTATTATAATAAAATAATATGTATTAACAGTGGTTTGCAAATAGTTTGTTTGTGAAATATCGGGTGTTGAAAATACATATTTTTAACATACCAGGTAACGTAGGAAACATCTCATAATCCGCATTTTTTTCCTTTTTTTTAAACATATCAATTTGAAATTTTTCACACATATATTACTCAATAGAACGGAAACTGTTGATAAAAAAAAACATTAAATACTCTTTCCGGTTTTACTGGGTTTGGCGGCTAAACAGCCGTTTTTTGAAATTTAGCCATTGCAGCTTTATGAAAAAAAAATCAGTCGCAATAAAATTACTGTTTCAAGCAGCTCGAAATAAACTTATTTATTGATTTTTTAAAACACTTCGGTCTAAAAAACTTTTGGCTAACGGTAACAATAGATGTTATTACTTTTTCTACTTCTTGTTTCGTCAGCAATTTAGTTTAATATTTCTAGTGGCACCAAATGGCCATTTTGAAAATAAAAGTTAATATGCGATACATCTTTAAAAATCGGTACATTTCGGTGAATCTTTCCCGTTCTTAGGAATACTGAAGTATGACCCAATTTAGTTCGGTACATGTAGTGTCTTTTCAATAATTTATATTGTTATATTGGGCACCACTTTATTCTGCCTGGTAGTTTCTGCATTGACACATATCGGCATTTTGTTCGATCATCGTGAATTCGTAGGTACCAGTTTATCCCTCTATCACAGTTAATTTTTCTGCAAAATTTAAAGTGAGTTGAATAAGAAAATTTTTTAGTTGATTTGTTAAACATTTTATGTGGCCGCCATTTTATTTCGTCTTGAATTTGTACCATAATTTTTCCGGTCCATGTCTTTTCCATAATTAATATTTGCACAAATTTGTTTGAAAGAAAATATGTTTTCTGCATTTAGAGACCCTGAAACGCAAAAATCTGAAAAAAGTGTTATTTTTTCACGATTACTATCCTTTACGAGAGAAGTAAAAAGGTAATTTTACTGCTAAAATAAGTGGAAAAACCGGTAAAATCCCATTACCCGGTACTTACCATGCAATGATTTTTTCCATTTGTTAGGAACAGTGAAGTTTGACCCAATCTAGTTCTGCACATAGATAGTCACAGTATATTATATGTGTTACATATACTGTCTTTTCAAACATTTTTATTGTGCGTCATTTTGTTCCCTCATATTGGATTCCTACCAATATTTTACCAGTTTCTTTCTACTTATGCCAAACTTGACTTTTGAACATAATTCAAAATAAATTCAATAAGTAGTTTTTACATCGACATATTGCTATTTTATTACGTCATGTTGAATTCATACCAGTTTATCCCATTTTCACATTTAATTTTTTTGCAGAATTTAAAGTCAGTTGAACAAGATTTTGAATGTTGATTTTTAAAAAAAAATTATTTGGTCGCCATTTTGTTTCGCCGTCTTAAATTCGTACCACAACTTTACCAATTTATCTCTATATCGGACTTAATTCTTGTACAAAAATTGAAATTAATTTAATAAATAATATTTTCATGCTGAGTTTTTTAAAATACTTTATTAGGCCCCTATTTTGTTTTGTTATTTTGGATCCACATCAAAATTTCCAAAGTTCCCATGTAACACTTGATTTTTGTGTAAAATTTGAAGTAACTATCCAAATCAGGTTTTTTAGTATTATTTTTTTTTTAATTTCTAAATGGTTTTTGCAGACCGATCCTCTTGTTGTTATGTTAGAGTGGTATATTTGGGGTTAGGATCAAGTAACAAAAAACAAAAGTAATTTTTTAAATTGTCGACGTTTCGCAACTTTATTGTTGGATCCTCGGGACACTTATATAGATTATATATCCTGCATGAAAACCAAATTATCAGTCTTTACCTACTACATCGGTACTCAGATATTTCCTAACCTCAAATAATACATCACTCTAACATAACAAACAAGAAAACTATTTAGAAACTTAATACCTGGGAAATATCTGCGGACCAACGGAAAACGTAAAGACTGATAGTATGGGTTTCATGCAAATATATAATAAAATCTATATATTATAGATACCGGATACTAACCCCAAATAATACCCCACTCTAACATAAAAACAAGAAGATCGTTAACGAAAACCATTTAGAAAATAATATCTGGGAAATATCTGCAGAATAACGGAGTAGGTAAAGTCTCATAATATGGTTTTCATGCAGGATATAAAATATATGTGTCGTAAAGATGCAACAATAAAGTTGCGAAAGCCGACAAATTAAAAAGGCTTTTGTTTTTTTTACTGTATCCTAATCCCAAATAAACCTCACTCTAAAATAACAACAAAAGGATCCTTAACGAAAAACATTAATAAATATAATAATATCTGGGAAATATCTGCAGACCAACGGAGTAGGTAAATACTGTTAATGTAGGTTTCATGCGGGCTATAGAATGTATACATGTGTTTTAAATATGCAACAATAAAGGTGCTGCGAAACGTCGACCGAGCCTAACCCCAAATAAACCACTCTAACAATTTTTTTAACATCTCCATATAACCCTTAGCTTTTGGTCAAATCTTGAAGTCGATCGGGTAAGTAGCTTTTAAGCTAAGCCGCAAACTGACAGACAGACAGACCGATGGAATTAACAAAACAGGTTTTTTTGGTTTTAAAACCGTAGGGGTGATTTTTTCATGATTACAAACAGGTTTTTTTGGCCGTCATTTTGTTCCGCCATCTTGAATTAGTAACACAATTTTACTGGTTGATCTCTATACCACAATTCGTTATGGCACACGATTTGAAATCAAACCATTAAGCAGTTTTTCCAGGTTGAATTTTTAAATATTTTATTTGTTGGAAAATTTGAGATGAATTGAAAAAAATGGTTTTTAATAATAATTTTTGTAACATTTCACTAGGCCGCTATTAACCATTAATTTTTGACCAAAATTTGAAGTAAATCGGGTAAGTAATTTTTTAGCTATGCCGCGAACAGCATGAACATGAGTTATTCACTTTATTTTTTTCTGGATAGGTACTCCAGACTAAACTAAAAGAGAACACGTTACTATTTCATTTTTATCTTACCTATTTCAGAAACTATAAAATGTAACTAACACTTATAACACAAGTTTATATTCCTCATCTTACTGATAATTATTTTTAATCTATTCGAATTAAAGATATTATCTTTGTGTGTGTGAATGAACGCAATCGAAATTCGGTGCTCATAATTTAAAACTGACATTACAAAGAAAAATATGTAAACATAGTTAGTGGTTATCAACTATTCAAACCAATGTAAACCTTTTTCAATCTCGTCGGCTCCCACTTGCCCCCACCTAATTTCTAGGTTCACTCATAAACTAAGGTTCGCATAATAGACTCCAGGTGTCAGGAGCTCTCGATGGCCACGGTTGACCAACTCTCTATCTATAAACAACGCCGAGGGTATGTACCGCGACAAGTGGTAGACGGTATTTCTCATCTCTAGTAGCCAGATTACCGAAAGTAATCAAAGTAATCAATGTAACGGTTTCATTTTGGAACCGGTATTCGTTACTACCAATATCGGTAAGTAACGAGTACTTAAGTACCGAATAGTTACTTTTTCAACACCTCTAGGATTGATTACATTCATATAGAACATGTCTGTCAATTAGTGCATATTTATGTTTGAGGTTCAAGAAAAAAGTATTAAAATGACAAAAGTTTGTCGTTTATGTCTTGGAAGGCTTCAAAGAGGGACAAAATATTTCAATATCAACGCCGTAGAAAGTTTTACGGGCTTCATGCCCTACCGAGATCAATTAACTACATGCATTCCTGAAATGGTATATTTCTGACACAGCTGAATAGTCTCTTTTATACCACCAATATTATTTCTTTATTAAGTATAAATTATACTCTTATGTTAAAAATGCAACTGCAACTTGACATTGATTCTACTGTTCTAGGCTCTGGATTTAATACCTAATCCTGTCATTTGTAACAGTTGCCGAAACACACTAAAGTCATCCTATGACTTTAAGTCACGTTGCCTTTTAGTTGAGAAGAAGATTAGGGAATATGTTGAGAACCAACCACGACACGGTACAGTTTATAATTTAACTGAAATTGACACCTCAAATTTACCAAAACCATCAAAATATGAAGCAGAATTATCAAAGTAAGATTACTTAGTGTATTTTATTTATTTTATAACAACCTGTCAGACACTGCCAGATTTTGCCAAGGTCTTGCTGATTTCTTTGTCAATTTAGCAATTACTTTTTATCTGCCAAAGTTAACAATAGAACTTAAGGTAAACTTCCATTCACCAGCAGTATAAAACCATGTTTCAAGGTGGTACACATTATTTTGAAATTAAATTTGGGTGTTGTACGATATAAGCATGAGACTGACTAGACATCTGACCATTTGCCTTTGGGCTGCATATTCAACTGGTCAGACACATTTAATAAATTTATTTAAAACTGAACAATTAACCTTCAGTTCTGGGCCAACGAGAATTACATTGGTATCAGAGAAGGCACTGATTTTTTTTGTTTGTTGAAATTATATCATTTCAAATCCCCCCAGAAGCTAAGTTTATATACGTCACTGTCTCCTTGTCGACCTTTTTGCAATTGACAGCTTTTAATAAACTCATAAATACAATAATCCAGTTATTCTTCGTAAATTTCTCATTAAAATTGTGCATTATTTAAGTTGGTCTTCAAGAAGCAGTGATTTAGTTCACTGATAATTAATATCA
The DNA here is from genome assembly GCA_030620095.1 of Kuschelorhynchus macadamiae. NCBI lineage: Eukaryota > Metazoa > Arthropoda > Insecta > Coleoptera > Curculionidae > Kuschelorhynchus > Kuschelorhynchus macadamiae. Next base: position 445,077 of record JAUTXW010002522.1, read on the forward strand.
AATGTAAGGTTCTTGTGTCAGTAGCGTCACTGATTTGTATTTTTTTTTAATTCTAAATAATAGCTTATGGTATATAGAGTAGGTAGATTAAAACTGAAAACTCATTAGATTTTCCATCTTTTTAACCAATAATCACCAAAAAGCTGTCTTATTCTCCTTCATATCCTATTTATTTAAAGTTTACTGCTTAGGAAGTTTAATGCTTGCGTGTAGGGTTGCCAAGTGTCTCGATTTTAGCTGGATTTCACGCTTTAGCACCTATTTGTCCCATGCCTGGCTTTTAAATGTAAATAATAAATACATTTATTTACAATAAATTTAGAGAAAATTTCAAAAGATTATCTGTTATTATGTAAAAAGGAATTAAAAACATATAAAAATTGGTAAAAGTTCAATCCATTACTCCTTTATAAACTACGCAAAGGTATCTTTAAAGAATCTGGAGCAATTTACTTGCATATTTCAACAGATATCATTTATACCTATATTATACATTAAGGTTTAAGTTATATTTCTTATTTGTTTAAATAATAATGATAATAATAATATTTATTAATCTCAGGAAAAAATACATTTTCTTAGACAAGTAAGAGCTATTAATGTAAATAAAAGTCACTATTTAAAAGTGAGTAATCTGCATAAAAAGGTAAAATTAAGGAGTAAGGTGCTAAGTGCACTATATACCTTTTGAGTCGTAGCTTAAAAGCTTTCAGATGTGATTCCCGTACATTCAGTGGAAGCAAATTCAATGCGTCTATTGCAACAGAACTTGTTTTTTGTAAACATGAATTACATTTAACAATATAATTTTTAAAATGTGTGTTGTGATGGTGGAAGGTCGTGTGGGTCCTGTATTTGTCAAGATGTTTCATAATAATAAAAATAACTTTTTATTTGCTGATCAACAAGTACATTGTTTGAGCTTCATCAAAAATGGTGCCTGGAACTCACCATGGTTTCCACCCTGACGCCAAAATACCCCAGTGGAAAACATCCTGAGCCTCATGCAGTGAAGAAATATTAAAAAAACGCTCCACAGATGAACAATAAATTAATATAGAAACATTTATAGAGTTTTTAATTTTGTCCATTCATTCCAAAGACAATTACCCAGGTAGTCATTTAAGCTATAAGGACACTTAGATAATAAATTCATTTTAATAGTCTTTTTAAAGTTGTTAATTGTTAAATTTTTGATTTCCTCAGGTAAACTATTATATAATTTAATAGAAGAGATCATAAATGTTTTTTGGGTAAGAGTCAGTCAGTGGTATGGTAGAACAATCAATGATTTCTGTCTAGTGTCATAAGCATGTATAGATTCATGTGTTACAGGTTTATTTAGATTTGCTTTTGCATATAATAGACAATGATAGACAAAAAGTGCTGGAAGTGTCATGATTTTTAATTGTTCAAAATAAGGTCGGCATGATTCTCTATAAGGCAGTTTGACAATCACACGAATAACAGATTTTTGTTGTTTAAAAATGACAGGAGGAATCTGTGGAGTTTTCCCAAAATAAAATACCATAGAGTAACTGGGTATGAAATATACCCACGTAGAAAATTCTCAGCATCTCTCCCGAAGCATATCCAGACATTTTCCTGATTAAGAACACTATTATACTGGAAAGCTTCGCACAGAGATGCTCTATGTGGCCTCTAAATGTGAGACTTCTGTCCAAGTTAGAGTCCTAAGAACTTCACTTCCTCCTGATGGCTAGAAGGTCGCAAAGAAAATTTCATTGTTGAAGTTTTTTCAGCATTGAGTAAAAGTGAATTCCTGTGGACCTGCCGTAAAATCTGCGGTAATTTATAAGGTATGAGACCAAAACAGCTATATTGGCTGTATCTAACGGTCATAAGACCAATGATAGCCTATGGCTCTGTAGCCTGGTGGAGCAAGGGACAACAAAGTGTTGCCCAAGCCAAACTGAGTGGACTGCAGAGACAGGCTTGCCTGTCAATTACAGGAGTGATTCGCTCCACTCCGACAGCAGCCATGGAGCTCCTTTGGAAACTTCCACCAATCCACCTATTTGTGGAAGGGGAAGCAATGAGGACAACATACAGACTCCATCATGTTACCAACAGCATGGTGGATAGCACGAGTCACATGGAATCATCCAACATGCTGAAAGTTGTGAAAAACCACTACATGTTGGGAATTCCATTGGACCTGCTACCAAAAACGGTTAGTGCACAGCAACCCTACTCCCTGATCTGCCCAGATAGGAGTGGGATCAGAATAAATGTGATCTACTTTAAAGGAGAGCTGTGCCTCTTCACGGACAGCTCCAAAACCAATAAAGATGTAGGAGCTGGAATACATGGGGTAAGACCGAAGGTTGATCTATCAGTAAGCCTGGGAAATAACACCTCAATATTTCAAGCAGAAGTCCATGCTATCGAATTGTGTGTTAGAATGTTGCAGGATCAACAAACAACACATAAAACAATAAAAATATTCTCGGATAGTCAAGTTAAAGCACTTGAAGCGAGTCATTGTACATCCAAAACAGTCTGGAACTGCTAAAAGGCACTTGCTGGCCTGGAGAGCGACAGTAAAATCTCTCTTATCTGGATACCAGGACATGCAGGTTTGGAGGGAAATGAGTCTGCGGACCTTCTAGCAAAGAAAGGAGAAAAGACGAGATTTGTGGGACCTGAACCAGCTTTGGGGGTATCCCACGAAACAGCCCAGCGCGCAATTTTGGACCTGGTTGAGGAAAAAGCTAATCTCTATTGGCTTGGACTGCCAGGCCTGTCTCATGCAAAGGCATTTATCCACCTTCCTATGAAGAAGAGGATAACAGAAAGTCTGTTAAATATGAACAGAATTAAGCTCAAAATAGCAGTAGGCCTATACACTGGCCATTGTGGTCTAAGACATCACATGCACGGGATGGGGCTTGAAAACGAATCAGAGTGCCGCCTATGTATGGAGGATGATGAGACAGCCAGACATGTTGTATGTGAATGCCCGGCAGCTGCCAGGATCAGGTTTTCTATTTTCGGTAGAGATATCCTGCTGCCTGAGGACCTGCAGAATACCTCCCCAAAGGCAATAATAAAACTCATTGAGGACTTAGAATTGCTCGGGAAATGTAAACATAGGTGTGAGCCAAAATAGACCACAGAGTCGCAGTGGACGGTCGGTCTGATCCACTCATTTTTCACCTAACCTAACCTAACCTAAAAGTGAATTTGAGTTGAACCAGTTCTCTGCAAGTTGTAAGCCCTCATTCACCAATGCTAGAGAGGAATCAGTATTAATGTGACTAGCATACAAGTTGGTATCCTCGGCTTACTGGATGGTATTTGGTAAGTTAAATTGATATGGTAAATCATTCGAATACAATAAAAAGAGTAAGGGACCCAAGATTGACCTCTGTGGGACACCCATCCTAATCTGTAATACTGAAGACCTTACAACATTGCATTCTATAAGTTGGTAGTGCATAGACAAGTAGGACTGAATAAGTTTCAGTGCATTTCCCCTGATAGCATAGAAGGGCAACTTATCCATGAGGGTGTCTTGACAGACACAGTCGAAAGCCTTCGAGAGGTCACAAAAGGTTGCTGTTAGCACCTTGCCTGCCCCCAAAGGCTTCCACTATGTCTGTAACTAGCCACAAGATTGAGTCAGTCGTCGACAGACCCTTTTGAAAATCAAATTGGGTTGCAGATAATAATTTTTGTTTACATAAAAAAGTTGTTAGTCTTTTAATAAATGCAACTTCAATCATTTTTGATAGACAAGATACAACTGAGATCGGGAGATAATAGCCTTTATCATCCACATCACCTTTTCTATAAGTTGGACTTTGAGGTTTTTAGTTTAGAGGGGAATATTACCCAGAGAAAGCAGCTATTTATAATGAGTCAGTGGAGCTACTATTCCATCCTTTAGTTTTTTATCATTTTATTACTTATATCAAAAACATCTTTTGTACTACTATTTGATAGATTACCAATTCAATCTGCCACCTCATAGTTGGTAAAGGGAGTAAGGAAGATGGCTTCATTGTAATGAAACTGATTCGAGACCATATCCATGGCTCTCTTTTTGTCACAAGAAATATTCTCTGTAAGCTTCAAAGATAAATTAGTAAAGAATTCATTAAACCCTAAAGAGGACATTTGGTAAATTATAGATCTTGGTCCAGCCTCCTTAACCAATTTCCAAACTTGACTTAGTGACTTATTACTCGAGGTCACAATTCTATTCTCCAGATATTTTTTATGTTCAAATACTTTTTTATCCTTATAAGACTTCCTGGCCAACCTGATATCATTTTTGCAGTTTATACCTGGATTATCCCTAGCAAACTGAGTAATAAACTTAATCCTATCTCTTAGAACTTTAAGCTCATGAGTGAACCACTTTTTTTTCTTTATTTTTAGAGTGTATAGTTTTAGTTCTTAGTGGCATATGTTCATCAATTAAATTTAAAAATATTGTGAGAAAACAATTACATATCAGATCAGGATTTTGAAACTGACTAAAGAGAACACTCCAATCATAATTTTTCAATGTGGTACTTACTTTTTTACATGACTGTTCTGACATAGGCCTGAAATGTACAATTTCTGTGGTTTTATTGCTGGCAGAGTTCACGAATTTAAGACTATTGATAATACCTTTATGATCAAAAATAAATCCCTCAAACATTGAGGTGCAACACTCTTTCCCAATATTTGAGGTGCAGTTGTCAAGACATTTTTCAGAGGTATCAGTAATATGTGTATTCACAAGCAAATCAAACTTAAAACTATTTATTATATTCAAAAAACCATGGCGTTACCTGATTTCCAATCTAGAGTATTAATGTTAAAATCACCATATATACAAAATATTTTTTTGGATCTATCAAGAAAAGATAAAACTTGTTCTTCCTTCCGGATGGATGGATGTTTTTTGATGTATACTAACTTTTCATATATTATTTGGTCATACAGGGTGACTATTCGGAATGATGAGAAAAAGGGTTTACAACTATCCCTTGAAGATATATTTGGAATTAATCTAATGGCTAGTAACCCATCTGACAAAAAATAATGGAAAAGAGAGTGGTATGTTATTAGGGCAGCATGTTGTCCTGCTGTAATGCGAATTTTCCATAAAGCGAACAGAGTTGAGGAAAGGCGCTCATTCAGAAATTTAGGATTATTAATTTCATCACTACCATGAAGCTAGAACTTTAATTGTTGTTTTTACTTTTAGTTCCTTGCTATACCTGACCAAAAAAGAAGTATCATCTGCATACAGAACCATAAAGGACTGATTTAAAGAAATGGCCCCAGGGAGGTCATTCACATACACAAGAAATTATATTGGTCCTAAGATAGAGCCTTGTGGCACACCTCACCTGACAGATATCATTGAGCTAAATTTCTCTGATTTAAACACTGTAAATGTTGGTAGTGATCCTTGAGATATGACCATAATAGTGCAGTTTAGCCTGCAATAAGAACAGAGTCAAAAGCTGGAGATAAATCCGTAAGCAGACGCCCCCACTTATCTCCCTGTTCAAATGACTCATATATAATGAGACATATTCTGTTAATTGACAGATTGCATCTGTGGTTGATATCCCCTTTCTAAAACCAAATTGGATTCTGACATAATATCATTTCAAAAATCTTTGAGAAAGTAGAAAGGATTGAGATTGGGCGATAATTCTTAACATCATCAGCTATTTACTATTTACAGCTATTTTATTTACAAAAAGTAGGAGTTTTTCAGTCCTACTTGTTTATGCACTACCAACTTATAGAATGCAATGATGTTAGGTCTTCAGTATTACAGGTGAGGATGGGTGTCCCACAGGGGTCAATCTTGGGTCCCTTACTCTTTTTATTGTATTTGAATGATTTACCACATCAATTTAACTAAATACCATCCAGTACGCCGAGGAGACCACCTTGTATGCTAGTCACATTAATACTGATTCCTCTCTAGCATTGGTGAATGAGGGCTTACAACTTGCAGAGAACTGCTCAGAGAACAAGAGTAGATTCTGACATAACATCATTTCAAAAATCTTTGAGATGGTAGGAAGGATGGAGATTGGGCGATAATTCTTAACATCATCAGCTAAAGTTGTGCCTATTTACAAAAAGTAGGAGTTTTTGTAAACAGGCACGACTTTAGCCAGCTTTAGTTTTTTTGGAAAGGGGCCTTCAGTAACACAGGTGTTAATAATATCAGTCAATGGTTCAGTGATGAATTGAGACAAGATCTGACGACAAATGGGCTAATGGAATATATATCCTCTGTTTTTTGTTTTTCATCTTATGAATTGTAACTCTCAAATCACCTGTAGTTACTAGCCTAATAAAAAGGGATTCGTTAATATTAATTCATAATATTTTATTTAGTAATGTTAGAGGGCTACAGGATGGAGTGGGCAGTTTCTGCAAAATATTGTCAGCATTATTTAAAGTTAAAAAAATTATAGAAGTTATTTTTGTCTAGGTTATCAGGATTCCCAAAATCTCTTTTTCGCCTCATTTCATACTTAATGATTTCCCATCCATACACTCTTGCTTTTGTTATGAGATGTTATTTTATAGTAATTTTCCTTAGCGTGCTGTAACAGCCTTCAATATATTTTTTTCTATTGATTATATACATTCTTGTTTACTTCCGTAGGCGATTGTTTATAACATAAAAGCATGTTTAAATCTCTTGATATTTTTATTTCAGCGGTGATCCATGGGTATTTTTGAGAGTGGGTATTTTAAACAATTTTTGGAAAAAAAATTTAAAAACAATGCTGAAAAGCTCAAAAAATATGTTATATTTTCTTCACTAGACCTTGCCAACTAACAATCGGTCCAATTTTCGTTACCTAAATAAAGTTCTAATGTCCTTATGTTATTTGCACTGTATATTCTCTTATAACAGAGTGTTATCTTTGTTGATGTTGGAACTAAGGGAACCAATTTCTATTAATTGTGCAATATGGCCTGACAGTCCAATATCCAATGGGACAGCTGAATTTTTCAGTTTAAAATAACAAAGATATTATCAATGCAGCTGGACCTACCATCTTGAGTATGAGTTTCCGTAAAAATTGTTTGTTCTAGGACAAAGACATGAATAATATTTAAGAGGGTGTGTTTATTATTATGTGACATAAAAACGTCTATGTTGAAATTACCCCCAATCAAAGCTATTATATTTTATACATACATAATTTATATATACCTCCACAGCTAATTAATCCAAGCAAAATATAAAACATTACCACGATTTTATTTGGCTCATGAAAAGTAAGAACTTTTTTTTTCTTGTCGTCTCTGATTTTTGTAGTTACCATGTTGCATGTGTTAACAAAAAGCAAGAATTTTTTTTTTACCTAAATGAAGTTCTAATGTTCTTATGTTATTTGCACTGTATATTCTCTTATAACAGA